>SEMN01000086.1:909775-1491569 GCA_005408345.1 Macquaria australasica | reverse complement strand
GTCTGTCTTTCAAATCTAACACATTAGGGTTTTAATATATTTTTAGAGACACACACTTTTAAGATAATAGACTAAATCATTGATTATACTGTATTAACTCAACTCCAAGTCAGTCTTAGCTCACAGCAACAAACCCACATGTATGTATGAATAAATCATTGATGGATGTACTTCTGTTCTAACCTGCTTTATCTGTACCAGTCTTCATTTTTGTTGTTGTTGTTTTGTCCATCAGAGAAGTCCAGTCACATGACCGTCACCATCATTGCTGCAGTGGTTGTTGTTGCTCTCGTCCTCATCGCTGCAGCTGGATTCATGGCTTACAAAAGGAAGAAAGGTGAGAGAGAAAAATGGAAAGATTATCTGCTTAATTGACTTTTTCAGTCCTTTGATTTTAGTCTTTGAGTTGATGCTTTTATCCTGAAACAAGCACCAGTTCCCTGCACCCCACAATTTGAAGCAACAACAGTAAGAGCTGTAAGGCTCAGAGCCTGTGAGTCATGATAATATGACTCTACCATGATGATGTGGGAGAGAAGTGACAAGAAAAGAAATAAAGTTAGGACTAAACACATTAGAGTGAATAGAGGAGGGGATCATATTCACTGGGGATAAGGTGACGAAACATATTCTGCCATTTACAACTGTAACTGAAATTATTTGTCTTTTCTTTATATTTCAGCAGGACGCCCTCAAACTCGTAAGTAAAACTTACTTTTATTCTTTTTCAACTATAATAATTAATAATTTAAAAGGGGTTTTAAATTATTGTGCACATGAACTTTTTCAAGACATTTACTTTTATAAAAGTTCAGTGCAGGATGAGTGGACTTTACACAAACAGTTTGTTTCTGACCTTACAACTCCGGACAACAGCTCTGAGCTCTCAGAGAAACTGAATCCAGAGACCTGATTGACAAACACACTGAATGAGTTACTGGATGAAGAAAGTAAACACTTTGACATGTGTCACATTATATATCTTTACAGAACTAAAATAGACTGAAAGATGGCTTCCTGCAACAAAGTGAAGTATTATTTATGTTCTTATTTCTCAAAACAGATGTATAATTAATACTTTAAATCTGATTTTTTTCATGAATCTTTATTTTATTTTATCTTTCATTTTACATTAATGCAATAATGTGTTTCTTATCCAAGTCACTAACATGTTAAACAAGTGTTTTTGATGATTTTTGAATATTTTATGGTTTTAGAATAACTACGTACATGTCAGGTTTCTATAAACATGTAGACTCTGCATACAGTGCCCAAAATCACCTCTTGTGATGGATTATTGAAACCATGATCTTTTCTTTGGTAAGACAGAACAAGAGACATAATTCATGAAAGGTTCCTCATACCACAGGGGTTGTTAAGTAGGGTAAGACTAGTGGAACCAGATAGACAGTGATGGACAGTAATATGAATATAAAAAAGAAAATGAAGAAAATGAAAAAAATGAAACGTTGCTTAAAGAGCAACTCCCTAATAAATATATATTTTTTGCTCTGTACACATAATCACACAGATTCTTGTTGGCTTATTATGTTAATTTACAGGTGGTTTCTACAACAAGACACTACTATGTGCAAAACCAGCTTTTTCTGATCTAAATCTTTTTTAAACCTGTTTGATGCTCAGTGTTTGATGTTCACTTTTGAATAAATTAAAAATACTGTTTGAATATGTGTGTCAATTGTATATTTAAATACTTGTTTAAACAAAGGCAAACGTACAGACATTCAGTTATATTTTATACACATACCTTGATATTATTTCTTCACTGAATTTCAACATCTCATCAGGTAAGGTATGGATGGATAGCAGCTACAGACATAATTGTGCTAATTGATAATATGTGGGATACAAAGGTCCAGTGCCTCTTTTGTTTCTTACTCAGGGATTTGAATAAGTGCAAATGTAGTCAGTCTGCTTCAGTAGACACGAAAACTAACTAAAGTGCTTTCACTTTAAAATCAGACATGATGCTTTATGGTCATTCAGCTGCTCATGAACAGGCGATACAATAAAACGCTGCTGCATTACTTTATAATTCATGCACCAACAGCACATTTGAAAATGAAAGACAGCGTGAAAAACATTTGTATTGTCATTGTTTGTCATGAAACTAAACTATGTGCTGCACCTCTCAGTAAGAGCATAATAATACATTATTATTCAATTATAATCATCAATTATTGAAGGCTAAAGGGCATCATAGCCGCCAATACAAGTATGATCTGATAGTAACGTAGTCTTGTCTGTCTGTCTGTCTGTGTTTAATATATAGGATATATTTTTGTGTTGACAAGAGGCAGAACCTTTATTTTGAAGTGTGATGAATTTACCTCCTTTGAAGTTCTCACTTTTAATCTTTTAACACGATAAATCATATTTGCACTCATTCATCGCCCCCCAAAACCCACTGGCAGCTTTTTAGCAAAACTTTAAATTATGACAGAGTTGTTCTTTGTGGTGATTTTAATGTCCATGTAGATGAGCCCACTAATGTTCATGCTGCTGATTTTAACTTTAAACAGCATGTTTGCGGACAAACACATAACCGTGGCCACACACTGGACCTTGTCTTTACCCTGGCTGTTCAATATTCTCTGTGGAATCACTGGATGTGGCTGTATCTGATCACAAATGTATAGTTTGTAGCTGTGAATCTCCTGTTGTCAGGACTGTCGCACCCCGCTCCTCCTGCACTCGCGTCTTTAATGAGCAAAGCGTCTCAGAGTTCTGCGCACTGGTTGATACTCAAAGCCTCCACCTGTCTGAATGTCCCCACACCCCCACACCGCTTCAATTCCATATGCTTGTCTTCACTAAATATTATTGCAGCTCTTAAGACTCGGTCCAAGTCCTCAGAAAGAAAGCAGCCTTGGATAACCCGCAATATTCGCAGCAGTAAAGGGGAAAGTAGAAAAGCAGAGCGCAGATGGAAAAACCAGAGATCCTCGTCATTGGGTCCCAGCAGAGGGCAAAACAAATTCTGCCATCTGCTGGTTCGCTTTTGGATCTTATCAAGCTGCAAAGAATCTTGGCGTCTGGTTTGATAGGAATTTAAGTTTTGAGCAACACACCACAAAGCTTGTGCAATCATGTTTGTATCATCTTAGAAATATTTCAAGAACACGCCCTATCTTAACTTTTAAAGACACAGAGACCATTTTACACGTCCTCATCTCTTTTATTAGTATTGCTATTATAATATTGCTCTTAGTATTATTTCTGTTGGTGTTAACATCAATGCCATTACCATATCTATGCTGTATTGTGCTGCTGTATGTTCTCTTTCCTCCTGCTCTCTCTCTCCCGCTCTCCCCTTCCCCCTTCAACCCAACCGGTCGAGGCAGATGACCGCCCACCTTGAGCCTGGTTCTGCTCGAGGTTTCTACCTGTTAAAAGGGAGTTTTTCCTTGCCACTGTCGCATAGTGCTTTCTCATGGTGGGAACTGTTGGGTCTCTGTAAATATAAAGAGTTGGTCTAGACCTGCTCTATTCGAAAAAGTGCCCTGAGATAACTTTGTTATGATATGGCGCTATATAAATAAAACTGAATTGAATTGAATTGAATCTCATCACGCCTGGATTACTGCAACAGCCTTTTTACCTGTCTGAACCAAAAATCTATTGATCGACTCCAGACTGTTCAAAACTCAGCTGCCAGGCTTTTAACCAGAACCAAGACACGTGACCACATCACTCCTGTTTTAGCTTCCTTACACTGGCTCCCAGTATGTTGTAGAATAGATTTTAAGATTTTACTGATTACTTTTAAGGCTCTTCATGGCCTCTCTCCCTGCTGTATCTCTGACCTCTTAGTACGTACTTTGAGATCCTCGGGCAGAGGTCTTTGGTCTGTTCCAGAGGCCCGACTGAAAACTAAAGGGGACAGAGCGTTTGCAGTCCGGGCCCCGAGACTCTGAAACAATCTGCCCGAGGAAATCAGGTCGGCTGAGTCAGTGATGTCCTTCAAGTCCCTTCTTAAAACATACTTTTATCGGAGAACCTGCCCTGATTTTACGTGAGTTTTATTTTTTCTTTGAATTCCTTTAAAATGTTTTTATTTTTGTATTATTATCCGTTTTCTTGATTTTATGACTTTAATGTTTTATTTTGCTGTCTTTGTGAAGCACTTTGTAACGTGGATTTGAAAAGTGCTCTATAAATAAAGATTATTATATTATTTTGTTGCTCTTCTGTCATGATGCAACAAATACTGCACAGATTCTCTTCCTATAATTTACTTTGAATCGTTAATTGATGGTCTCTTTCACTGGTGATTTAAAAAATGTTGTTGGTTTTTTTGGTTAATTCTCAGATGCTGGTACTGTATAAGACTTGAATGTTGTAGAAATGATCTCCAGTCAGTTCAAATGGGAATAAGAAGAAAATGTTTTTTTATTTACATTTCTTTTGTATTTAGTAAACTGAATTTTGTCTTGAGGTGCTGTTACATTTTCTTCCATTTTGCTGTTTCTTGGTCACATTCTTTGGATCTGTTGTTCTCCTTCAAGGTGTAACTGAAATCCCACCTTGTTCAGAAATAGTTCATATTTACCGACAATCAGTGAATAAAATTCTCACAAAAAAAAGGTGTTCCAGTTTTTTACACTAAGTAAAAAAAGTCAAATTAACTTCAACACCTCACCTGCTCACAGTTGTATTCAGTGTTGGTCTCATGCTGCACCTGAAGTTCAGACACATTAAATGTGTGAAGTGCTCCTCAACTAAAATAAAATGTAATTGCCATCAAATAATGTTTAACACCACTTCAACTTCATTCACATTCATGACTTCAAGGTCTCTACACTTGAATGACCTGTGTGATTTTATTCACACAAGAAAAACATAGTTTACAAGAACAAGAAGTCATGTCAGTATTATCCTTTAGACTGAATGTGGCTGAAACAAGATCTGCAGGACTTTGTGCCCTCAGCAGGCGTCTTTATTACATTCTCATCTCCTGCTTTGCCTTCTCTGTCAGGGGAGTCCACAGCACATTTACACTCTGACAGGAATGTAACTTCCACTTCAGCATCTTTCTCAACATTTAACTCTTCATCACATGACTCATCCTCATCAGCTGAATGATGGTCTCAATCATGTTGTATTGAAGGCCTGTTATGTTTCTGACACTTCTTCTTCAGGATGATTGTGAGTGTGAGTAGGTGTCAAAGCAGCTGGGCTGTTGTGGAAACAGCTTTACTGTTCTTCCTCTTATTTGACTTTCTGTTCCCAGTGCATCTTAGCTGATTCAGGGAAAATTAACATCTGCAGTTCTCTACAGCCACACAGTCACTTTTATTATCTGTATCAGCCTGAACATGAAAAGGACGTCAGACTTACTGTAACTGTGGCCATTCACAGACTTATTAGACTGTAGGTTTTATTCAGGCTAGAATATTTATAGGTGAGTTTATGTATTATCTGTTCTTTTAGTTATAAATATGAAAATATTTTAATTGTCGATTGTTTTTTTTATTTCTATCAGATGCATTTCATGACTCCGCAATATATCTATAATCAGTGTTGGAGCAGCAGTCATCATAGCAGGTGTTTTTATTTCTTTTCCTCCTTTATTTTTGTGTTGACATTGCACTGTCTAAAGGCAAAGAGGCAGGACCTTTATTTTGAAGATTACAGCGCATCAGAAGCAAGGTGTGCTGAAGACCCACCCACCAATGAAAAAACTGGTACATTTGTTAAGAACAGAAAACAAGAAACCGAGCTGATTTTGTCTTTTTTGTTTTTTGCCCAGAATTTAAAAAACGGAAAAACGTTTCTGGTTTCTGTCTGTTTCAATTGTATCGACAAAACTAACAGTATTCAGAACAGAAACACTCCCAGATCCTGCAGGAAAAGAACTGGACAGAAGAGAAAACAGCTGCAGCAGCTCGGTCCTTTACCCACACGTCTTTATCAAATCAAGATGAAAGTGTTATTTTTGTTGCTTCTCTTCTGTCACGTTTCATCACCAGGTAAGATCACAGTTTAACTCTTTACTTTAACATCTTTGCATTTTGTTCCTGCGTAGCTCAACGACACACTCGTAGTTTAGTTTCACTTTCACTTCAACTTGATCAGACATGTTTTAACTGAATCATACTGAATACATCATGTTTATGATGAGTGTGATGATGATGTGTGTATTTATACTGAATGTATAAACCTTGTTTGTCCTGCAGTGAAACACTCCCTGAAGTTTTTCTTTACTGGATCTTCAGGACTCCCAAACTTCCCAGAGTTTGTGGCAGCTCTAATGGTTGATGAAATTGTGGTGGCTTACTGCGACAGCAACAAAAAGATAGTAGAACCAAAACAGGACTGGATGAAAAAAATCTTTGAAAACGATCCTCAGCAGTTGAAGTGGTACACTGAAGCGTGTTCTGAAAATGAGCCAAACTTATTCAAAGCCAGGATTAATAGTTTGAAACAGCGCTTCAACCAGAGTGGAGGTAGGTTACAGTATTTATTATGTTATATTTCACTTTAAACTGTTCTGCATCTTAGTTGTAAAGTAAAGTGACTCTACAGGGTCTCAAGATAATAATCAGCCATCACATCAGTTTGCCTACAGCGGCCGACCACCAGTCAGCAAGCCAAACATAAATCAGCTGCTGCTTGTTTGCTGGGCCTGTCCAACACAAACTCATTCCCATCCTGAGATAAAGAAATTCAAAACATCAATCAATAGTCAAAATATCCTCACAAACACACACCTACACAGGAAGAGGAAAAGCAGGAATACAAGACATCCTTCATTTCCTTCATTGATCTATCAGATAATTGGACGTCTGTACAGGTGTTATTTCAAGAATCCTCACGCCCCACTTGTCATCTAAAGTTTTGTGTTGCTGCATAATACTTAAAATATTAAATATGTATGTAAGATTCTGATATTATATCTGGTTTAGGCCTTTATTAGACAGCACCAGTTAAGAGATGACAGTAAATGAGGGAGAGAGATGCAACAAAGATCTCCAGCTGGACTCCAACCAGGTTGGCATCATAAACCCTAAACTATGGAGCGACCCACACTGGTGTGATTTTATATATCTAACAGTTGATGTGCACAGAATTAAAGAAGACAAAAATAAAGGTTACCTGGTGTAACCCCAGTTCTATGAGTACGTGCGAGGCCCTCTAACGGGCTTCGCTATTGGTTTTTCCCCTCGAGGCTCCGCCTCAGCACCTGAGTCAAAGTTCATGCACTCACCATCCAATCAGGAGGTAGTCCCCTTCCCTATAAAACCCCAGTACGCGCATTGCTCGTCTCCCTTGAAGACTCAGCAACCGTCACCAAGGCCAGCTGGGCTGGTAGTTAGAGGGCCTCGCACGTACTAATAGAACTGGGGTTACACCAGGTAACCTTTATTTCTATGCCGTACGTGCTCCACCCTCTAACGGGCTTCGCTATTGGTTAAAACCGAGGCGAAGGCCGTATGGATGAGATGTACCCCCAGCTGGGCCGAACCCACTAAGAGGCACTACCCCTGTACACAGTAGTTCCCCGGTTGAGTGCCACCCACCGGGGAGACTCGTGCCAGGCTGCGATGACAGCCGCTGGACAGGCGGTGTTACACCGAACCTCCATCTAGAGTAGCTGAAGGTTCCGTCACCTGTGCACCCAACACAGCATGTGACACAGAGCTAGCAGTCACATCCCTTAGATAGGACTGCACAGGTAGAAGTAGAAGACCAGGAGGCAGGCAAGCAGATGTCAGCCACCGACACACCCCTGAAAAGGGCCACTGAAGCAGCGATGCTCCTGGTAGAATGTGCCCTTAGCCCCACCAAGGGGACGAGCCCCATCGCCTCATAGCCCCCCCGGATGGCCGGGCAAATCCAATGGGCAAGCCGCTGAGAAGACAGTGGAGCCCCCTGAGCCCAACCACCATAGCAGACAAACAACTGGTCAGATCGCCGAAAACCCGCAGTGCGCTCAACATTGATGCAGACCGCACGCGCCGGGCACAACGTGTGAAGCCGTTCCTCATCCGCCGACGTGTGCAGCGGGCGAAAGAAAGCTCTCAAGCGAACAACCCTGGACCGGAAAGAGGCGGTAATGACCTTCGGCCGAAAAGACGGGCTCGGACGCAGCTCCAGCGCCTCCCGTCACCACTGACTGACATGCAAGCTGCATGCACAGACAAGGCCCCCAGGTCTCCTGCTCTTTTTGCCGAGGTCAAGGCTAGCAGGAGCGCTGTCTTAATCGACAGGGCCTCCAAACCTGCCTGCACCAATGGTTCGAACGGTGGGCCTGCCAAGCCGTCCAACACCGTCTGGGGAACCAGACATCGAGCAGGGGCCGCGAACGGCAGCCCGCAAGAAGCGTTTAACTAGAGGATGACTCCGGGCTGTGAAGTGACCGAACCCCTCGTGGCCAGCCGTAATAGCTGCCGCAAACACAACTGAAGTGGACGCCGCCCTGTAGGTTCCTCATGTACAGCAGCCCCAGACGCATTACCGGGTGGGCTGCCGACATCATACCAAGGAGAGACATGATGCTGCCCACTGGGACTGGAGCTGAGCCCCTCATTCGGCGGGCCAGCTGCAAAATCGCTGTCACACGTGCCGTGTGTCATGGCCAGAACCAAGTAGGAGCCGCAGGCCAGGTTCCTTCTGATATCCTTCCCCTGCTCTCTATATGTTACGTGAGATTATAAATATGGGACTGTATCTGCACCTCGGGGTCAGACTCCTCATACACACTTCTGTGTGTGAGCTCTGACCTTTCAGCTGAAATATATTGACTCTGTGTTCGCTCGCTCTCTCTTTTTGTTTACTCTTTATTCTTGATTACCATTTTTATTTGATTTCTTTATTCTTTCACTTAATTAAATGTACAAAAGACAACTTTTGTTGGATCATCATTTTATTTGTTCACTTCACTGCTCTTGAATCATGAGCACACCACAAGACTGGGAGAATAGCAGTGCATCACACAATGCACAATACTGTAAAGATCATCTTTCCACTGGAGATGTCATCTGTACATCATTAACTGCAGTCTCTGTTTCTGTCTCTGTTTCTCTCTCAGGTGTCCACATTTTACAGCAGATGTATGGCTGTGAGTGGGATGATGAGACTGGAGAGGTTCATGGTTTTAATCAGTACGGTTATGATGGAGAAGACTTCATATCATTGGACCTGAAGACATTAACATGGATCGCTCCGAAACCACAGGCTGTCATCACCAAACTGAGATGGGATGCTGACAAAGATAGAATAAAACGCAGTGAGATGTACCTCACTGAGATGTTCCCTGAGTGGCTGAAGAAGTATGTGGCCTACGGCAGCAGCTCTCTGCTGAGAACAGGTAGAATCACATGACCTGATGTAGTTTCATGGACACAACAATGTTCATATAGCCTGCTCAGACTGAACTGCCATTGTATTCTCACTCCAGTCAGTCTGACATCACCTTCTTTTTGGTCGTTTTCTGTGGCGGTACGATTTTATTTAGTCCTAACCAATCAGAAGAGACCCACATTTTTGGGTGCTCTGATGTAACTTTCCATCAAAGCTGAGAGTGAGATAGCCAGAGCACAGTTAGCATGAGTTAAGTAACTTTACAGAGTTTCAGTGTTTCACAGTAGAAATAGTTCCACTGAACATTGACACTGTGACTGACTGCTTTGCTGTGAACCATAAAAACAGGTGGATCCTTCTTCTCTGACTGTAGAGTTTGTTTAGTGGTGGTGTAGTTCCCTTCTCTGTCTACAGATGTGGAGGTTGTGTAGCTAATGGGTTGTTATGTAGCTCTGTCATATGTTCTTATAGCTCATAAGATGGTGTATGGGCCTGTACATGTAGTGCATTTACCTGAAAGAAAAGTTGTTTATATGTTGTTAGCCTGACTTATCTGTTGCACATGTACAGAATATACACAGACTAATGTTGGGATTGGCCCTCAGAGGAAAAAACCTTTTGGTTTGATTTGAATCAAAGTCTATATTATTAGTAGCATTATTAGCCATGCTAGTGACATGGCTCTAGGGATGGCAATGACAGTCGGTCAGTTGGTCCTTCACTTTGGTCCCGACTGAAATATCTCGACAACTATTAGATGGATTGCCATGAAATTGTGTACAGATATTGAAGGTCCCTGCAGGATGAATTCTAATGACTTTGGTGATCCCCTGACTGTTGCGATGAGCCATTTAGGCAGCAGGGAGAGGTAGGACCCAAACGCAGACAGATGCAGGCAGGGAGGCGGAAGAAGTCCAAAGATTTATTAACTCAAAAATATAAACTCACAGGAAAAACCACAGGAAAAACCACAGGAACAGACACGCAGGAAACACCCATCAACCAAACAATGAACTGACACTGAACAAAGGAAAGGGACCCGTATATATAGACAAGGAGACAACGAGGGGAACAGAAACAGGTGAGTACAAGACACAGGTGAACCTAATCAAAAATGGCGGGAAAACAGAACAATGACAGGAAGTAAATAGGCAGACATGAACACGAGACCAGGAGTTACAAAATAAAACAGGAAACCAGAGAGACACACACAAGTCCAAAACAAGAGTCCTCCGTGGACCATGACACTGACTTTCCCTTTAGCATCACCAGCAGGTTGACATTTTTGGTCCAGACTGAAATATCTCAACCACTATTGGATGGATTGCCATGAAATTTGGTGCCCTTCTCTCTCTCTGTGTGTGTCTCTCTCTCTCTCTCTCTCTCTCTCTCTCCAGATCTTCCCTCAGTGTCTCTCCTCCAGAAGACTCCCTCCTCTCCAGTCAGCTGCCACGCTACAGGTTTCTACCCTGACAGAGCCGTGATGTTCTGGAGGAAAGATGGAGAGGAGCTTCATGAGGACGTGGACCACGGAGAGATCCTCCCCAACCACGATGGATCCTTCCAGATGAGTGTTGACCTGAACCTTTCATCAGTCACACCTGAAGACTGGAGGAGGTACGACTGTGTGTTTCATTTCTCTGGTGTGAAGGACGACATCGTCACCAAACTGGACAAAGCAGAGATCAGGACCAACTGGGGTAAGAAGACTGAGATTAGAGGGTGCTGAATGGGACTGCATGTCTGTGGTATTTTAGCTTTTGTCCTCCAATTCAGCTGAGAATTCATCCTCAAATAACTAATAATAATAAACCAATTAATAATTTAATTAAACCAATGCACATTGCTCACTGCAGGATCACTGCGAGCCTAACAAGATTATCAGCTGATCCTTTTTGATTTCATTGAAGCCAGTGCAAGTTTTAAAAGCATTATACAGACATATGGTTTTTACCACAGAAATGACAGGTTTGTGCTGCCTGTCCACTCTTTACTCAACTCAATAATACAGAACAAGGCCAGTGTTGAAACCTATAAAACATGATTTTCTTCCATTGTATCTATTTTGTTAAACTGTAGAGAACTTTAACTTTGATCATTTAAGTTTAAGTGTTGAAGTTACATTTATTTATTTAACATTTACAGTGTCTGTCTTTCAAATCCAACGCATAAGGGTTTTAATACATTTTTAGAGACACACACATTTATGATAATAGACAAAATATCATTGATTATACTGTATTAACTCAACTCCAAGTCAGTCTTAGCTCACAGCAACAAACCCACATGTATGTATGAATAAATCATTGATGGATGTACTTCTGTTCTAACCTGCTTTATCTGTACCAGTCTTCATTTGTTGTTGTTTTGTCCATCAGAGAAGTCCAGTCACATGACCGTCACCATCATTGCTGCAGTGGTTGTTGTTGCTCTCGTCCTCATCGCTGCAGCTGGATTCATGGCTTACAAAAGGAAGAAAGGTGAGAGAGAAAAATGGAAAGATTATCTGCTTAATTGACTTTTTCAGAACTTTGATTTTATTCTTTGAGTTTATGCTTTTATCCTGAAACAAGCACCAGTTCCCTGCACCCCACAATTTGAAGCAACAACAGTAAGTGCTGTAAGGCTCAGAGCCTGTGAGTCATGATAATATGACTCTACCATGATGATGTGGGAGAGAAGTGACAAGAAAAGAAAAAGTTAGGACTAAACACAATAGAGTGAATAGAGGAGGGGATCATATTCACTGGAGATAAGGTGACGAAACATATTCTGCCATTTACAGCTGTAACTGAAATTATTTGTCTTTTCTTTTAATTTCAGCAGGATGCCCTCAAACTCGTAAGTAAAACGTACTTTTATTCAATTTCAACTGATCTGACACACACTTTCTGCTGTAAATTAAAAGGGGTTTTAAATTATTGTGCACATGAACTTTTTCAAGACATTTACTTGCATAAAAGTTCAGTGCAGGATGAGTGGACTTTACACAAACAGTTTGTTTCTGACCTTACAGCTCCGGACAACAGCTCTGAGCTCTCAGAGAAACTGAATCCAGAGACCTGATTGACAAACACACTGAATGAGTTACTGGATGAAGAAAGTAAACACTTTGACATGTGTCACATTATATATCTTTACAGAACTAAAAGAGACTGAAAGATGGCTTCCTGCAACAAAAGTAAAGTATTACTTATGTGCTTGATATGTAATGTAATAGTTTTATTTCACACTACAGATGTATAGTATATATTTTAAATCCGTTAAAAATGTTCTGAACTGAAAAATAATCTTTCATTTTACATTGATGCAATAATGTGTTTCCTATCCAAGTCACTAACATGTTAAACAAGTGTTTTTGATGATTTTTGAATAATATTTGATGGTTTTAGAATAACTACGTACATGTCATGTTTCTGTAAACATGTAGACTCTGGATACAGTGCCCAAAATCACCTCTTGTGATGGATTATTGAAACCATGATCTTTTCTTCGTTAAGACAGAACAAGAGACATAATTCATGAAAGGTTCCTCATACCACAGGGGTTGTTAAGCAGGGTAGGACTAGTGGAACCAGATAGACAGTGATGGTGGTTGGACTGCTGAGCGGGCCATGGCGTTCACATGAAGTTGCCTATCAAGCCAGTTGGTCCAGCCACTGTAGTTTAGCCTGAGCAGATACAATGCAGATATAAGGCCGGGTCAAGCGGCCGAGTATCTGCTCTCTGCTTGGGTGAGTGAAGGATTTAAAGGTACGTCAGGTCGGGGTTAGAAAAGGGTGTCGCCCGTCAGAGGGTTCAATAGATTCATGACGCCACAGCCTGATACCCACTGCAGGGCCTAATGACAGGTCAAAACATCAGGTTGGAGCCATTTTTGTATTGTTTTCATTATGTGTGCATATGAAGTGATATGTTCACTTGTGGTACTTTCCTTGTTGCACAGTAGGTGATATGTGAAGTAGTGTTTTGACCGTCAGATGTAGTGAGCCATTACACAAAGGCGACACGTCAATAGGGCGAGCACCGGTCATGTTCAGTGTTTAATCTGGGATAAATAAATGTTGAAGAAATCAGATGCAGTCTGATGTCCTGATATCAGTATCATAAGTAAGAGAGATGAAAATGCTTCATCAGAGTGCAGCTCTTCTCATACTCAACATGCTTGACTTTAAGCCAAGAATGAAAACATCTGTTGATCAGATGTTACAGTGTAGGTAAAGTCCTATAAGGTACAGCATTAAAGGTGCAGCAGTATTATGTCGTAGTTTAGTAGTTAATTAGTTTAATGTTTCACCGTCATCAGTGTTACAACTGTATCTGCATCAAATGTGGAAGATTTTAAACTTTATTCATTAACTTAGAGGGACGTCAGATGTTGATTTCTTGCCAAACTTTCTAATAATTTGAAACGGTTTCTTCTTACAATCTATGAGGAAGTAAAGTTTATTTTTTTAAGCTGTGAGACTGAGATGAATAAAAAGGCAAACACCGAGAAGTAGAATAAACTAAAACAGCTTTTGTTTGTGTGTGAACCTTAATTATGGCCACTATAATTGCTCGTCTTTGTCTGCAGCTGTCACAGTGTTCAAGGGGAAACTTACTGAGGTACCAAAGACCCAGATCTTTATAAACTACAGATCTGGGATTATAAAGAGAATATTAAAAAGTTATCATTGTGTGGCAAACTACATCTGTGCTGCAGACATTATTGCCTTTTGTAAAGCACTTTCTATTTGCTGATTTTGATCAGTGCTTTATCAATAAAGTTTATTATTATTATTATTAGCTCTTCAGGTGAATTGCATCATGTCCAATGTGTTAAATTCTGTGAGTAACATGACCCGGTGTGTTCTGGACTTTAGCAGCAGACAAGCACAGGCAAAGAGCTTCAGTGGAAGCAGGCAGGAACAGGTAACAGAGACTCAAACTACACAGTTTACTCAGAACCAGAACATGTATCAAGTCTCTGTTGAACACTCTGTGGACAAAATAAGCTCTAACTATATTAAAAACAATGGTGGCAGTCAAGTTGGATTTCTATTGGTCAAAGTTGAGGCCTTGTTCACCTGATGGAAGTCGCTCACAGGTGAACACGCCTCAAATACTCAGAGAATGTAAACACAACCAGGAAACATCTTTGGATGGAACAAAAACATAAAAGCAGCTGACTCTTGTCAAATCTTCAGCTCTGCTTTTCTCTGTAAACACGATGAAGAAGCTACTGATGCTGCTCCTCTTCTGTCATGTTGCATCTGCAGGTAAGATCACGATGCACGCTAAGATCAAGACATGTATTTTTATTTTCTAATTTGCTTTATACGAATTTATACGAATGACAAATTAGCCAAGAGTACTGTGTGTGTTCACAGATATTAATGTGTCAGCTGTCAGGTGAACCGAAATAACTGTGCAGGCTAAAGATAACCTAGATGATGTATTTAATTAGATTTGGTTAAATTACATTGATGAATCATCAACATTTAAAACATATTAATTAAGTGTTCTCACTGATAATTGTAGGCTGTTTAAACACTAATATTCAGTTAATATGCTTCACTGCAAGTGAACAAGTAACTGCTGTGTGTGTGCAAGTGAGTACAAACATCAGGAATCCCATTATAAGGTGTTTACTGTCATTGCTACCTTTCATAAAGTTACTGGAAACTGACCACATCATACCCATTACTAGACACATTTACAACTAATACTAAAGGAATAGAGCTGTAATATATTCTTCCTGTTTTGGCCCATACTGATTGAAAAAAATAAAAATTCTCGTTTTGTTCAGGAAAGTGACAAGTAGTCGAACGAATGAATGTTAAGGAACAGTGTTAAATCCTTTTTGTCCTACAGTGAAACACTCCCTGAAGTATATGTTCACTTCTTCTTATGGAGTTAGAAGTGTCCCAGAGTTTGTGGCTGCTGCAGTGGTTGATGAAGTTCAGGTGGCTCAATGTGACAGCAACCAGAAACTAAAACCAGAAGCCAGAACGGACTGGATGGTAAAACTACTCAAAGAGAATCCTCAGCACTTGGAGTGGTACAATGACAAGTGTTTGCTTAATCAGCACGACTTCAGAGTGATCATGGAGCATTTGATGAAACGTTTAAACCAAACTGGAGGTATGCTGACTTTTAACTTTTAAAATGTTTTTCATCCTTGTTTGTTGCAAACATACAGTATATAATCTACATTGTGAACACACACACACACACACACACACACACACACACAAAGAGTAGCCCCTCTACTTCCACCCTTCATCCATCAACAGTGTTATTCAGCTTTGTAACTGGTGTTACTGATCTTATGTCATTTTTTTGTTTGTTCTGTTCTCGTTACAATCCTTTATGTAATCTGACAGGCAGCTTAACTCCTTCCCTGAATCACCACACTGAACGAAGATAACCATTCAACTTCTTTAATGGTAAACTAGGAATACGGTAATACCAAGAAAAACAATACAATTAACATTTTCCCTTGTTTTTAAACCATACAGTAAATTCATACAGTATATGTACTGCATCGTTCTTAAGACATAACAATATATCAGCCTGTCAACTGCCAATGTTAGAGTATAAACAGTACATAGAAACATTGGCAAGCTCCAGTAAGTTAACCTGTACATACTAGAACAAACATGTGGACATATCTATCAAAATAGTATATTCCATAAATTTAGCTACAACATGTTACTTCAACTTATTACATACCGACGATACTCGTATGAAGCGTGAAAGCAGATGAACTTCATAGCAACTTCAACAAAGAGCAAGTCATTCCAGAGTAGAAGCAGTCTGATGACCTCATCGAAGGGTAACAATCACAACCCGTAAATAATGAAGTATGGTGCTGCGCCACAAGTGGGAGACAAACACAGTACAAAACTAACTGTCCAGTAGGTAACAGCACACATAGCATAATACATATGACAAGTGTGAAGAGTGTTTGGCGATTAGACCCATCGTGACATCGTTGTATTTTAAGGGGGTAGTGAAGTCGTGAGCAGTATAGGATACCCCCCGACGGAGTCTGAGAAGTGGACTTCTGATGAGCTCGACCTGGACACTGAATGTGGTGAGGTGGAGGTGAACAAGGTGGAGGAGGGTCGCAGTGAACCACACTGAAATGCCAGCTGATAGCAAGCGAGAGGAGAACAGATTTAAAGTTTGACAGCAGCAATATGATTGGCTGATTGAGACTGTGGCAAATCTGTTCTATGTCGTATGTGCTCTGCCCTCTAACAGGCTTCGCTATTGGTTTATCCCCTCGAGGCTCCACCTCGGCACTTTCCCACCAGCACTTAAAGCATCATGCATTTACAAATCTGTGCAGCTGGGACCAGCGTTAAAATAGTCTCTAAATCCCAAAAGCGAAAGTAACCTGATCCGTGCGTAACACCAGACATTTGTCTGCGCAGGAAGCTTTTTGAAAGCGAAAAGGATCAGATCTGAGACGCTGAAGTTAAAAGTCTGTAAGTAAAATATTTTCAAATGGTTTTTTCAGTTACAAATCTTGTTTTACAGTTACAATTTTTTTCAGTTACAAATCATGGAATACACATTTACAAATAATATTGAGACTATTTTCACTCCATAGCTAGTGTGCCCATCAGAGCGGCGGCGACTCACAAGCCAATGACACATTGGCTTCCCACCAAAAGCGAATTGAGCGTTTCTGGCGGTGATATTACATACAAAGTCAATACAAAGACGCAAATAGACGCAAATTCTCGGGCGATATTTTCGCGTAATCTGTGTCGCGAAAGCCAATCATCCTGAATGAGTCACCAGTGGCAAAGTATCTGCAGCACAGAAAACATTTAAAACTGGGCTGTAGTGAACACACTGTAGGTGTCTACATAAAATATATGGCTGCACAGCTGCTGTCATCAATAATAAACATAAATGAGTTTAAGTTACACAGTATGTAGATATTTATGTGTATATACAATAACGTCGCTGCCGTATTTATGCCTGATTTAGATTACGTTATTTTGAGTGTGTGATAGAGCAGCTACAACGTTACCATAGCATAGCTCTGATCGATCTGAACTCCATTGAGAAAACAAGCAATTTAAAAGTTGTTTGCTTGTTGTCTTGTGGACAGACCTGACAAAGCATCAGTTCAGATTTTTTTTTACAATTTGGCATCATGATGTAGTATTTTCGGCATCCTTTTACATACCGCTGTAGTAAGCCATATGAAGCTGCCACTCAGTGGAGACAGATGGACAGGCGCTCCGCAGCTGACACGGAACGCCTGTAGTTGGTGTCCATCTGTGAAATCCTGGTACCGATCCTAGCTCACAGGTCATCAAACTGGGCTCTGGTCAGGCTCATCCAGACGCAGTTCCTGGAGAAGGTGGTGAAATTCACCGAGCTGTGTGCGCCTCCGGATGATGTTAAGAACCCAAATACTATGGCGTTTAGTTTTCCGACGTATTTGAGACTTCCACAACAGGTACAATGCAGCAATATTAGTTATTTCAGCCATGGTAACGAAAAGAAATAAACGTTTTTGGCACTCCGTTGTTTTTTTCCGGAAGAGAAGGGCAAAACGGTTAATAACTTTGGTTTTAATCAAACCAGCTTCAGACAGCTTCAGGAATGCGTTCAGCCAGGCGACTGGGTGAAATCTGACCGAAATCTGACCGACGCATTTTTCCATGTCCCCATCCTGCAGCATCACAGGAGGTACCTGCGCTTCGCAATGGACGGCCAGTGTTATCCATTCTGTCGCCTCCCGTTCAGATACTCCCTGTCCCCGCGCAAGTGTGTGGAGACAGCGCTGGCACCGCCTAGGGGGAGAGGTGTGAGAATCTTGACCTACATAGATGACTGGCTGATTCTTGCTGCATCCAGACAGGAGGTGGAAGCCCACACAGCGCTGGTCATTCAGCATGTCACGTGGTTGGGCTTCGCCATCAACCCCAGCAAGAGCTTCCTGCAGTCGAGTCACCGAGTGTCTTACTTGGGGCTCCTCCTGGACTCCCACACCATGACAGCACAGCTGTCAGAGGCGCGGGTGGAGGCGATTTTGCAGCTGGCCCAGCGGGTGAGGGGCACGGCTCTAATCCCGGTGGGCAGCGTCATGTCTCTCCTCGGTATGGTGTCAGCAGCCCACCCGGTGGTACGTCTTGGGCTGCTACACATGAGGAATCTGCAGTGCTGGTTTGTGCGGCTCCGGCTGCACCCACGTGGAGACAAACGATGCCAGCTCCGTGTACCAGCGCTGGCAGGAAGGGACATGATGTTCGGGGATTCACCCAGTTACTTCCACGAGGGGGTGTGACTGGGGTGCCTTCCTCATTACGTCCAGGTCTTCACAGACGCCTGCCTGGCCAGTTGGGGTGGGACCTTCAACCAGGCCAGTGTGGGGGGCATGTGGCCGAGCTCCTCCCATCACATCAACCTGCTGGAACTGGCTGCAGTGCAGAAGGTGCTGCACCACTTCGCCCCGCAGCTCAGGGGGAGGTATGTCCTGGTGCAGTCAGACAACACCACAGCAGTGGCCTACCTCAACAGACAGGGGGGTGTTCGGGGGTGCACAGGCTGACGGCATTGATCCTAACCTGTGTGGATCGCCATCTGTTTTCCCTAAAGGTCTGTTATTTTCCAGCGTCCCTCAACCAGGGGGCAGACAGGATGTCCCTGTGGGGATCCATCTGAGGAAGAGTGGAGCCTCTCCCTGGAGGTGGCGGCACAGGTTTGTGAGTAGAGAGAATGCCCAGTACCTCCTGTGGTTCTCCCTGAGGTGGACAGATGACCCCCCCCCCACCCCCCGCTGGGGGTGGATGCGTTGACCCATCCAAGTTGGCCCACAGCTCTGTGTCAGGCGCCATCCTCTCGCGCCCAGTTCTGGGTCGGCTCCTCCTGGTTTGGGCCTCCCAGCTGCTGTAGTCTCTACGATTCAACATGCACGTGCCCCTTCCACCGCTAAGGCCTACACGTCACGATGGCGGGTGTTCAAGCTCGTGCTCTCTGCGGGATATCTTGGGTTTCCTGCAGGGCTTGTTCGACAGCGGTCGTGCTGCATCCACTTTAGCTGTGTTTGCAGCAGCGATTATGGCTGGCCACGAGGGTTTGGGTCGCTTTTCAGCCCGGAGTCACCCTCTGGTGAAGTGCTTCTTACGAGGGGCCCGCCGGTTGAGGCCCCCCACTCGATGCCTGGTTCCCCAGTGGTACCTCCAGATGGTGCTGGATGGCCTGACGGGTCCACCGTTTGAACCCTTGAAGCAGTTGGAGTTGGAGACTTTGTCGATTTAGACAGCGCTCCTTTTGGCCTTGACTTCGGCAAAAAACGGCAGGGGACCTGTGTGCCTTTTTCTGTACACTCTTCTTGCATGTCTGTCAGTGGTGACTGAGAGGCGCTGGAGCTATGTCCGAACCCGTCCTTTCATCCTAAAGTCATTACCGCCACTTTCAGGTCCAGGGTTATTCGCTTGAGGGCTTCTTTCCCCCTCCACTCATGCCATGGTGGTCGGACTTGTGGGGTTCCGCTGTCTTCACAATGGCTCGCCCATTGGATCTGCGCGGCCATCCACAGGGGCTATGAGGCAATGGGTCGTGCCCTGGTGGCGGTTGCTGAGTCTTCAAGGGAGACAAGCAATGTGCGTACTGGGATTTTATAGGGAGGGTGCTACCCCCCGATTGGGCAGCGAGTACAAGGACTTTGACTCAGGTGCTGAGACAGAGCCTCGAGGGGATAAACCAATAGCGAAGCCCGTTAGAGGGCCTCGCACGTACTCATAGAACTGGGGTTACACCAGGTAACCTTTTTATGTTGGATAAGTGAGAGTAAACGCCCATAATCAGCTGATTAAGAGAAGTAGGAAGAGAGAGAGATGTGAATAAATGAGGCATAAAGATAGTCTTCCTGATTGAACTTACGCTGAGCTTCATTATCACACTACCAGACTACAAACTGTAGCGTCACTCTCATACTTATAACAATATATCTTGTTTATAGTTTGTGATTGCTCTAATAAATATTTATTTATTTCCTGCATCAGAAACGTGACATTGGGTCCTTTTTTTGGGGCAGAGTGGCAAATTTCATTAACAGAAAGGTAATGGGACCATGGCTGTGGTCGAATAGTCAAAAAATGTACATCTTTATGTCTTTCTTAAACACTTTTGCTTGACCTCAGTGGAAAACATCATGAGGAAAGACGTGAAGGAGAATTCATGAGAATTTAGGAAAAGACAATTGCGGTGCTAACAGAATCCGACTGCATTTACACTAGGCTATGTAATTATGCAACGGCAGATGTTATTGATGTGGGTCTGCCGTGGACGCTTTAAATGTTGCTGCCACAAGGAATTGTGGAACGGCATTATCTCCTTTCCCTTCGTAAAGGATGGTCCAGTGTGCCCTATTGATCTGCCAGATAATTGGAGTGACGGGGCTTAACATCCGTCTGCGCAGGTGTCATTTCAAGAATCCTCACGCCCCACTTGCCAACTAAAGTTTTGTGTTGCTGAATAATACTTAAATAAATAAAATAATAGCAGTCTTTGTCTCTGTTTCTCTCTCAGATGTCCACACTTTCCAGAGGATGCTTGGCTATGAGTGGGATGATGAGACTGGAGAGGTTTATGGTTTTGATCAGTACAGTTATGATGGAGAAGACTTCATATCATTGGACCCGAAGACATTAACATGGGTTGCTCCGAAACCACAGGCTGTCATCACCAAACTGAGATGGGATGCTGACAAAGCTAGAACAATATACATTAGGAATTACCTCACTGAGATTTACCCTGAGTTCCTGAAGATGTATGTGGCCTACGGCAAGAGCTCTCTGCTGAGAACAGGTAGAATCACATGACCTGATGTAGTTCAATTCAGTTTTATTTATATAGCGCCAAACCATAGCAAAGTTATCTCAGGGCACTTTACAGTGAGAGCAGGTCTAGACCGTACTCTTTATATTTACAGAGACCCAAACATTCATTGCTTCTCTCTCTTTTCTCTTCCCCCCCAGTTTACAGTTTCAGTGTTTCACAGTAGAAATAGTTCCACTGAACATTGACACTGTGACTGACTGCTTTGCTGTGAACCATAAAAACAGGTGGATCCTTCTTCTCTGACTGTAGAGAGTTTCTTTAGTGGTGGTGTAATTCCCTTCTCTGTCTACAGATGTGGAGGTTGTGTAGCTAATGGGTTGTTATGTAGCTCTGTCATATGTTCTTATAGCTCATAAGATGAGTGTATTCATTTTAAGTTTCCCTGTGGGGTTTTTGACCACTATGGATCAATTTATTTACAAGTGGCATTTACAAGTAGCAACGACAATGTTGCCAAAGCATCAAGCATCATCTCTCTCTCTCTCTCTCTCTCTCTCTCTCTCTCTCTCTCTCTCTCTCTCTCTCTCTCCAGACCTTCCCTCAGTGTCTCTCCTCCAGAAGACTCCCTCCTCTCCAGTCAGCTGCCACGCTACAGGTTTCTACCCTGACAGAGCCGTGATGTTCTGGAGGAAAGATGGAGAGGAGCTTCATGAGGACGTGGACCACGGAGAGATCCTCCGCAACCACGATGGATCCTTCCAGATGAGTGTTGACCTGAACCTTTCATCAGTCACACCTGAAGACTGGAGGAGGTACGACTGTGTGTTTCATCTCTCTGGTGTGAAGGACGACATCGTCTCCAAACTGGACAAAGCAGAGATCAGGACCAACTGGGGTAAGAAGACTGAGATTAGAGGATGCTGAATGGGACTGCATGTCTGTGGTATTTTAGCTTTTGTCCTCCAGTTCAGCTGAGAATTCATCCTCAAAAGACTAATAATAATGAACTAATTAAATAATTTAATTAAACCAATGCACGTTGCTCACTGCAGAATCACTGGTCAGATCATGTGTGTAACTTTGATCATTTTTAAATACATTCGTTTTCTAGCTGTGTTTCTTTAAGTTTAAGTTACGTTTTTGTAACATACATTTTGTTTGTTTATTTACAATGTCAGTGTCTGTCTTTCAAATCTAACACATTAGGGTTTTAATATATTTTTAGAGACACACACTTAAGATAATAGACAAAATCATTGATTATACTGTATTAACTCAACTCCAAGTCAGTCTTAGTTCACAGCAACAAACCCACATGTATGTATGAATCAATCATTGATGGATGTACGTCAGTTCTAACCTGCTTTATCTGTACCAGTCTTCATTTCTGTTGTTGTTGTTTTGTCCATCAGAGAAGTCCAGTCACATGACCGTCACCATCATTGCTGCAGTGGTTGTTGTTGCTCTCGTCCTCATCGCTGCAGCTGGATTCATGGCTTACAAAAGGAAGATAGGTGAGAGAGAAAAATGGAAAGATTATCTGCTTAATTGACTTTTTCAGTCCTTTGATTTCAGTCTTTGAGTTGATGCTTTTATCCTGAAACAAGCACCAGTTCCCTGCACCCCACAATTTGAAGCAACAACAGTAAGCGCTGTAAGGCTCAGAGCCTGTGAGTCATGATAATATGACTCTACCATGATGATGTGGGAGAGAAGTGACAAGAAAAGAAATAAAGTTAGGACTAAACACAATAGAGTGAATAGAGGAGGGGATCATATTCACTGGGGATAAGGTGACGAAACATATTCTGCCATTTACAGCTGTAACTGAAATTATGTCTTTTCTTTTGATTTCAGCAGGATGCCCTCAAACTCGTAAGTAAAACTTACTTTTATTCAATTTCAACTGATCTGACACACACTTTCTGCTGTAGATTAAAAGGGGTTTTAAATTATTGTGCACATGAACTTTTTCAAGACATTTACTTTCATAAAAGTTCAGTGCAGGATGAGTGGACTTTACACAAACAGTTTGTTTCTGACCTTACAGCTCCGGACAACAGCTCTGAGCTCTCAGAGAAACTGAATCCAGAGACCTGACTGACAAACACACTGAATGAGTTACTGGATGAAGAAAGTAAACACTTTGACATGTGTCACATTATATATCTTTACAGAACTAAAAGAGACTGAAAGATGGCTTCCTGCAACAAAGTGAAGTAGTACTTTATGTGCTTGATATGTAAATGTTAAATGTAATGTAGTTTTATTTCTCACTACAGATGTATGATTCATATTTTAAATCATATTTTTTCATGAATATTTATTTTATCTTTCATTTTACATTGATGCAATAATGTGTTTCCTATCTTCGTTAACGGCTGCAAATGAATGATCACAGCCAGCTCGTCGAACTGTTCCTTCCACTTTATGATGGTTTTAACAAACCCAGGGCCAGTGGTCGTGGTGGTGGTCTAGTGAGTGTTCATAGGAAGAGCTTCAAGTGTTTTCAGGTACCCTGTGATGAATTTACCTCATTTGAAGTTCTCACTTTTAAACTTTAAACACGATAAATCACATTTGCACTCATTCATCGCCCCCCAAAACCCACTGGCAGCTTGTTTTAAATTATGACAGAGTTGTTCTTTGTGGTGATTTTAATGTCCATGTAGATGAGCCCACTAATGTTCATGCTGCTGATTTTTTAAACATCGCTACTTCTTTTAACTTTAAACAGCATGTTTGCGGACAAACACATAACCGTGGCCACACACTGGACCTTGTCTTTACCCTGGCTGTTCAATATTCTCTGTGGAATCACTGGATGTGGCTGTATCTGATCACAAATGTATAGTTTGTAGCTGTGAATCTCCTGTTGTCAGGACTGTCGCACCCCGCTCCTCCTGCACTCGCGTCTTTAATGAGCAAAGCGTCTCAGAGTTCTGCGCACTGGTTGATACTCAAAGCCTCCACCTGTCTGAATGTCCCCACACCAATGATCTGGCCGACCGCTTCAATTCCATATGCTTGTCTTCACTAAATATTATTGCAGCTCTTAAGACTCGGTCCAAGTCCTCAGAAAGAAAGCAGCCTTGGATAACCCGCAATATTCGCAGCAGTAAAGGGGAAAGTAGAAAAGCAGAGCGCAGATGGAAAAACCAGAGATCCTCGTCATTGGGTCCCAGCAGAGGGCAAAACAAATTCTGCCATCTGCTGGTTCGCTTTTGGATCTTATCAAGCTGCAAAGAATCTTGGCGTCTGGTTTGATAGGAATTTAAGTTTTGAGCAACACACCACAAAGCTTGTGCAATCATGTTTGTATCATCTTAGAAATATTTCAAGAACACGCCCTATCTTAACTTTTAAAGACACAGAGAACATTTTACACGTCCTCATCTCATCACGCCTGGATTACTGCAACAGCCTTTTTACGTGTCTGAACCAAAAATCTATTGATCGACTCCAGACTGTACAAAACTCAGCTGCCAGGCTTTTAACCAGAACCAAGACACGTGACCACCGCCGTTTTAATGCACGGGCTTACCAGGGTTCAAGCCCCGGGGTCCGACGACGTGAAAGGGCCCACGAGGATCGGGGGGAAAAAAATTCACAGGGAGAAAAAAAAAAGCTTGACTTTGTGTGGTCCTCAGTCCCGACTGTTGTGTGTGTGTGTGAGATTGATATTGGCCTACAGTGAGCCGGCCTGTACCTTTTGGTGACGCAATTTCTGTATCCAGTGTGCGAAACACGGGGGGTCTCAGGGGGTCTCGGACCCCCTATTTAACAACTAGGACCCCCGATGACAACAAAATCAAATTTTGAGGGGGTCTCATAATTAAGCTAAGTATTTACTATTTATCTGTATTGTAAATGTGTTTTCATGTTTAAATATTGAAAGGTGAGGAGCAACACAGAAAATGTGACTGATGACAGTGAACAGGCAGCTGCTGACGTGGTTACCGGTGCCGGTTGTAATCCTGCGGCACAATAATACATTCTGACTCCGCGGTTCCGCTGCTGTTCATGATGTCGCTGTATAAACTGTGAAGCTTTCAAAACAGATCACAGAGTCAGAAAAGCTCACAAGGTCGGTTAACAGTTAAATCCCGGTGAGTTAATGAAGGTATCCACGCTGTGCCAGGTGTGCGTAATATTACGCATAGTTTTGGAGACGTGTGAGTGCATGTCTATTGAGTTAGTCTGAGCAGCAAAAACAAGTGAAAATGATTTGCTGAAGACGTGGAGCTTCTGCCTGTTTTTCATTATTTATCTATTTATGTTAAAACATATTAAAATAAACAGATATTACCTGTGTAGCATCTGAATCATGAATGAATCATGAAAACACTGTTCTTCCTCTTATTTGACTTTCTGTTCCCAGTGCATCTTGGCTGATTCAGGGAAAATTAACATCTGCAGTTCTCTACAGCCACACAGTCACTTTTATTATTATCTGTATCAGCCTGAACATGAAAAGGACGTCAGACTTACTGTAACTGTGGCCATTCACAGACTTATTAGACTGTAGGTTTTATTCAGGCTAGAATATTTATAGGTGAGTTTATGTTTTATCTGTTCTTTTAGTTATAAATATGAACATATTTTAATTGTCGATTGTTTTTTGTTTGTATCAGATGCGTTTTATGACTCTGCAATATATCTATAATCAGTGTTGGAGCAGCAGTCATCATAGCAGGTGTTTTTTTTTCTTTTCCTCCTATATTTTTGTGTTGACATTGCACTGTCTAAAGGCAAAGAGGCAGGACCTTTATTTTGAAGACTGCTTTATTTTGAAGAATGCTGAAGACCCACCCACCAATGAAAACGAAACTGGTAAATTTGTTAAAAACGGAAAACAAGAACTCGACCTGAATTTGTGTTTTCTGGTTTCTGCCTGTTTCAGTTGTATCGACAAAACTAACGGTATTCAGAACAGAAACACTCCCAGATCCTGCAGGAAAAGAACTGGACAGAAGAGAAAACAGCTGCAGCAGCTCGGTCCTTTACCCACACGTCTTTATCAAATCAAGATGAAAGTGTTATTTTTGTTGCTTCTCTTCTGTCACGTTTCATCACCAGGTAAGATCACAGTTTAACTCTTTGAATACGTTTCTGGGCGTTTTTCTCCTGTCACATTTTTACTCACTGTGGGCTCGTTTATCACTGCAATATAAAAGTCCTACACCTCAATGGAAACAGCACAACCATGGCTAGAAGTAGGAGACCTCAAAAGTGTCTTTTGGTGCAGTATAACAGTTATAATGCCAGTAGCGATAAAAAAAATAATGAAAGTTGAATTTCTTTGATAATTTAATTTATAAAAATGGAAATCAATAGTAATGTTATATATACATCATATTTTCAGGTGCCCACAAGTGTTAGCAATAATGGAAAAAAAGTTCTTATAAGTTTTTATTAGTATTAGTTTTAATAATACACCCCCTCACAATCCTGTTGTCCTCTCCCCGCTCTGCCCTCCGCCTGCGGTTCACTGAATGTTCGTCACATGACATCATTCTGGGCTTCCTGGTTGAATTTACTGTTTAGTGCATCTGATTAGTACACACGGTTTACTTTTTGCAAATGTTAAGTGAGACATGTAGAATTTAGTGATTTTGATGACATGTAACCATTTTGAGCTTATATTTGGTCACGTTTCCTGACAAATGCGTTCGCCAAACGAGATGCATTCAAGGACCGTCGGAAAGTAGATAATCGGACGAACATGTCTGTTTTTACGGTTTCTGTCTACGGTAAATGGTGTACTTTTGGCGATGTTTCAGAGAAAACATGTCTTTCAATCCCTCCGGCGGGGTTTGGGGTTCACAGTTCACATCATATTCTTGATGAGTGTGATGATGATGATGTGTGTATTTATACTGAATGTATAAACCTTGTTTTTTTATCCTGCAGTGAAACACTCCCTGAAGTTTTTCTACACTGGATCTTCTGGAGTCCCAGACTTCCCAGAGTTTGTGGGTTCTGCACTGGTTGATGAAACTGTGGTGGCTTACTGCGACAGCAACAGAAAGATAGTAGAACCAAAACAGGACTGGATGAAAACAATATTTGAAAACGATCGTCAGCAGTGGGAGCGGTACACTGCAGAGTGTTTTGAGAATCTGCCAAACTTCTTCAAAGCCACAGTTTATAGTTTGAAACAGCGCTTCAACCAGAGTGGAGGTAGGTTACAGTATTTATTATGTTATATTTCACTTTTTACTGCTAAACTGTTCTGCATCTTAGTTGTAAAGTAAAGTGACTCTACAGGGTCTCAAGATAATAATCAGCCGTCACATCAGTTTGCCTACAGCGGCCGACCACCAGTCAGCAAGCCAAACATAAATCAGCTGCTGCTTGTTTGCTGGGCCTGTCCAACACAAACTCATTCCCATCCTGAGATAAAGAAATTCAAAACATCAATCAATAGTCAAAATATCCTCACAAACACACACCTACACAGGAAGAGGAAAAGCAGGAATACAAGACATCCTTCATTTCCTGCATTGATCTGTCAGATAATTGGACTGAAGGGGTTTAAAGGTTGGGTAGGCAGTTTTCTCTCTGTGTCATTGGGCAAAATCACATATTAAAGATAAAGGTTACCTGGTGTAACCCCAGTTCTATGAGTACGTGCGAGGCCCTCTAACGGTCTTCGCTATTGGTTTATCCCCTCGAGGCTCTGCCTCGGCACCTGAGTCAAAGTTCATGCACTCACCGTCCAATCAGGAGGTAGTCCCCTTCCCTATAAAACCCCAGTATGCGCATTGCTCGTCTCCCTTGAAGACTCAGCAACCGTCACCAGGGCCAGCTGGGCTGGTAGCCTCGCACGTACTCAGAACTGGGGTTACACCAGGTAACCTTTATTTCTATGTCGTACATGCTCCGCCCTCTAACGGGCTTCGCTATTGGTTAAAACCGAGGCGAAGGCCGTATGGATGAGATGTACCCCCAGCTGGGCCGAACCCACTAAGAGACATTACCCCTGTACACAGTAGCTCCCCGGTCGAGTGCCACCCACCGGGGAGACTCGTGCCCGGCTGCGATGACAGCCGGTGGACAGGCGGTGTTACGCCGAACCCCCATCTAGCCTAGATGAAGGTTCCGTCACCTGTGCACCCAGCACAGCATGTGACACAGAGCTAGCAGTCACATCCCTTATATAGGACTGCACAAAGGTAGAAGTAGAAGACCAGGAGGCAGGCAAGCAGATGTCTGCCACTGAGACACCCCGCGTTGTGCGCGCACTGGGCACAACGTGTGAAGACGTTTCTCGTCTGACGATGTGTGCGGCAGGGGAAAGAAAGCTCTCAAGCGAACAACCCTGGACCGGAAAGAGGCGGTAATGACCTTCGGCCGAAAAGACGGGTTCGAACGCAGCTCCAGTGCCTCCCCGTCACCACTGACTGACATGCAAGCCGCATGCACAGACAAGTCCTCCAGGTCCCCTGCCCTTTTCGCCGAGGTCAAGGCTAACAGGAGCGCCGTCTTGATCGACAGAGCCTCCAAATCTGCCTGCACCAATGGTTCGAACGGTGGGCCTGCCAGGCCGTCCAACACCGTCTGGAAGTCCCACTGGGGAACCAGACGTCGAGCAGGGGGCCGCAACGGCGAACCCCCCCACAAGAAGCATTTAACTAGAGGGTGACTCCGGGCTGTGAAGCGACCGAACCCCTCGTGGCCAGCTGTAATAGCTGCCGCAAACACCCCAAACCCCAAACAAAGTCGCTGCCTCCCTCGCTTCGTCCCCCGGCGAACCGATCGCTGAGGACGACAGGGCAAAATTAACATCAAGGCCAAGTGAAGCACCGAGCTCCGCTGTGGACCGTAGAGCTCACCAGGTGAAACAGTACTCACGTGAGGGATGTCTCCTCTGGCACCGCACTCTGCTGCTGCAGTGTTATGACCGCCATCTAGCGTGCAGTTCATGAACGACTGCACTCACCTCTGACCTCTGCCAAAAGTAGGGGTCAGAGCCAGAAGTCCTGCTGTGCCGATCGGAGCGGCGGCGACTCGCAAGCCAAAGACACAAACGCACTGTTAGCCGCCTTGCTAATCCAGAAAAGTCATGGCTAACAGTGCTAACATCTGAAAAAGCTGTGTATCAGAATGTGCAGTGCAAATAAGAAACCAGCCTCGGCAAACCGTGCCTGACGCTCCCGGGAGTAGCGTAAGACAGTCGAGGCAGGTGCCGGCCTCACTCTGATGCCTCTGGCCCAAGCACACGAAACAAAAAGCGTGCTGGTCCGCCATTGACATCAGTGAGGCACAACAAGGCTTGCTGGCCATATCCAAGCGCAAAAGATTCCTACTAGACGCGACACCGGATGGTGACAATTTTTCGCTGAACTAGACAACAGGTTGCTGAGTTAAAAAAGGGAGACGAGCAATGCGCATACTGGGGTTTTATAGGGAAGGGGACTACCTCCTGATTGGTCGTTGAGTGCATGAACTTTGACTCAGGTGCCGAGGCGGAGCCTCGAGGGGATAAACCAATAGCGAAGCCCGTTAGAGGGCGGAGCACGTACGACATAGAACTGGGGTAGGCAAAATCTGTGCAACCTAGGCCAAACCTTCCACCTCTCTGCTGCCTCGTATCACTCCGCTAAGCCCCTCCCATCAAACCCACAACTTCGACCGGCAGCAGAAGGAGTCGGTTCCCTTGGGGAAACCGTATCCCTTGTAGGGCTCACTCTCCACAGCGTGAGCCTCACCAAGACCGCGGTCCCTCCCGCCGTGACCTGTTTTCTCAAAGACGCCCCTCCAGCTCTTTGCGGCCGCAGAGCAGAGCGCCCCATCCTATCAATTCTGGAGTACAGTGTTCATCATAACCAATTGAACCAATGTCCAGAGACACAAAATGTAGTTGTAATAAAGCGTAGTTTTCCTTTTCATGTCAGTTGGTATTCCAACATTTTCAGTCAAATTAGAACAAACTAGATGACACATTAAGCCTGGAGCTTTCAGGGTCCCTGGAGTTCTGCAGCTGCCCACTTTGACCAGTTGGTAATCCAATAGAAGTTATGCAATAACTATGATTCAGTGAATTCTTGGATATCTGCCAGTCGTGCTGTTCACTCGAACCTGGGACTGCATCCAAGGCTGCAGGTGTCACACAAGTGAGGCTTTTTGGGGGGCAATTTTAGACCTTTATTAGACAGCACCAGTTAAGAGTCGACAGAAAATGAGGGGAGAGAGATGCAACAAAGGCCCCCCAGCTGGACTTCAACCAGGGACGTTGCAGTTCATGACCTGCATCTTAAACCCTAAGCTATTGGGTGACTCACACTGGTGTGCTTTTATGTATATAACAGTTTGATGTGCACAAAATGCAAGAAGACAAAGCCACTTGGTTTACTGCCATTGGCAGACATCCAGGAATTTACAGAACAGCAACCATTGTTACTTTAAAACTGTGAAATAGAAATTGTGTTTCATCACTCATATAAAGAAAAAGTGCACTGATTATCTGCTGTTGAATCATGAGAACACCACAAGACTGGGAGAATAGCAATGCATCACACAATGCACAATATTGTAAAGATCATCTTTCCACTGGAGATATCATCTGTACATCATTAACTGCAGTCTCTGTTTTTCTCTCAGGTGTCCACATTTTACAGAGGATGTACGGCTGTGAGTGGGATGATGAGACTGGAGAGGTTCATGGTTTTACTCAGTTTGGTTATGATGGAGAAGACTTCATATCATTCGACCTGAAGACATTAACATGGATCGCTCCGAAGCCACAGGCTGTCATCACCAAACTGAAATGGGATGCTGACAGAGCTAGAATAAAATACTATGAGAATCGACTTAGTGAGATTTTCCCTGAGTGGCTGAAGAAGTATGTGGCCTTCGGCAGCAGCTCTCTGCTGAGAACAGGTAGAATCACATGACCTGATGTAGTTTCATGGACACAACAATGTTCATATAGCCTGCTCAGACTGAACTGCCATTGCATTATCACTCCAGTCAGTCTGACGTCACCTTCTTTTTGGTCTTTTTCTGTGGCGGTACGATTTGATTTATTCCTAACCAATCAGAAGAGACCGACATTTTTGGGTGCTCTGATGTAACTTTCCATCAAAGCTGAGAGTGAGATAGCCAGAGCACAGTTAGCATGAGTTAAGTAAGATTACAGAGTTTATTGCTATTTGCTGTGAACCATAAAAACAGGTGGATCCTTCTTCTCTGACTGTAGTGAGTTTCTTTAGTGGTGGTGTAGTTCCCTTCTCTGTCTATATACAGACAATGTGGTGGCTGTTATGTAGTGCTGTCATATGTTCTTGATGAGTGTAGTCACTCAAAGGTATCCTGTGGAGTTTTTGACCACTAGTAGTGCTATGGATCAATCTATTTACAAGTGGATCCCTGTTTGTTTGTATCTTGTGCACAAAAGAATGCAGTTGGCAGCAGTGAAGTACAAAGAAATGTAGTAATGCGCCAACAAAGGCAGTGAAGAAGAAGACTGCTAACAAGTAAACATGGATGAAATAAACAAACTAATTTTTCTCACGCTTTTCATTGCCTCTCTCTCTCCCTTTTTCTTCTATATTTCTTATCTTGATATCCTGCTGTTGAATTTCTTCATCTTTCTTTTACCTCGTTTTCTTTCATGTTCACCCTTCCTTGTCTTTCTCTACCCTCTCTCTCTCTCTCTCTCTCCCTCTCTCTCTCTCTCTCTCTCCCTCCAGACCTTCCCTCAGTGTCTCTCCTCCAGAAGACTCCCTCCTCTCCAGTCAGCTGCCACGCTACAGGTTTCTACCCTGACAGAGCCTTGATCTTCTGGAGGAAAGATGGAGAGGAGCTTCATGAGGACGTGGACCACGGAGAGATCCTCCCCAACCACGATGGATCCTTCCAGATGAGTGTTGACCTGAACCTTTCATCAGTCACACCTGAAGACTGGAGGAGGTACGACTGTGTGTTTCATTTCTCTGGTGTGAAGGACGACATCGTCACCAAACTGGACAAAGCAGAGATCAGGACCAACTGGGGTAAGACTGGAATCAGAAGTGATGGAAATTAAAATTACACACCTGTTTGTTTTGTTTTCTTTGTCCACTAAAGCTGGACCTGGATCGCACCTACAGAGATTATGCCCAAAAGCATTTGTTGTCTATTTTTAGGATGTTAACTCTAAACTCAGAATTTTAAATCTTAATAATAACCTCGGGCTAACAGGATAAATCCGGTTTACAACTTGGGTCTTATTTTCATAGTTTTGGCCATCATTTCCATCACTCATGATAACATTAAAGTCCTCGATAATATCCGGGGACACTGACATCGCTACAACACAAACATGTGAGCGGGAAACGAGGTTCTCTGCTCTGAGCTCTCTGCAGCGGAGCAGATGTCAGTGTTAAAGGAAACCACAACTACTGTTCAAGTGACTGAAATGCATCCTGTTTCTCACTTGAGTGTCTTATTCATACAATCTGCTCCATATACTTAAATACTAAAGTGGATTCTGTAAACTAAACATATTCATCTCCTTCCAGCTGTGGAGACAAAGTGTGAATGTTCTGTTCTGGTTCCAGTTTCTCCCTCAGAGGTTCCTGCTGGTGCTGTTATCGGAGCTGTTGTAGGACTGCTGCTCCTGACACTCTGCATCGCTGGACTCTTCGTCTGGAGAAGGAACAATAATGGTGAGAGACAAAGATGTTTTCACTCACCCTGAAGCCATTTTACTCCACTGTTGGATTTAACATGCAGAAATCTGTGAAGTTATGAGGAACGTCTTCAAAACATGCAAAATGTTTTTTTTGTGTCCTTTCATAAACTGAAAATTCCTTTGTGAAAAATTCAATATATTTATTGTTTTTTTATTAAGAATTTAACAGCATTAGGTATTATTTGTTTGTGAGCATTAGTAATCAATCATTCATGTCCAGCCCTGTCTCTCATATATAATTATATAAATTTAAATTCAGACTCTTCATCATCGTCATCGGACAGAAATTCAGCTCCTAACTGATCACAGAAAGAATGTAATTGTTTCAACTAAGCTGTGCACATAACAGTACACTGACATAATGTTCAATTTTCATCCTGTATTTCACATCTTAAAGTAACTGTAGCTGTCAGAAAATTGTAATGAAGAAGAAAGTACAATATTTCCCTCTGAAATGTGGTGGAATAGAAATATAAAGTAGCATAAAATAAAAAAATACACTCAAGTAGAGTACAATTACCTACAAACTGCACCCAAGTACAATATTTGAGTTAATGTACTTTTCCACCACTGAACAGATAAATCCCTTACATAACAAACATTAATCATGTCCAATATGAACTCTTATAAGCACCTAATCAGTTATTCAACTTTTCATTTATTAATCTGTGTTGACAGGATCCCTGTGAAGATTAGAAGAGGACTCCAATGAAGTTACTGCGGCATCAAAACTGAGAGTGCTTGATTCTAATTAGCAAAAGATATATATTTTTATCAAAATAGTAGTGTGTGTGTGTGTGTGTGTGTGTGTATGTGCGTCAGGAGACACACGGGAGACTGACTGACACTGATTAGAGTCTTTTTTTATATACATTTCATGACGTAGACAGGTCCCAACAGGTCGATTCTGTCAGCATTGGCCTCACAGGTTCAGGGCTGATTAGAAACAGTAGTCGGCGTGTTGAGCCATTTTCAACCCACGAAATGCAGATTTTTTTATATATTTGGTAAGAAATGTCAGTATTAACACCAGCATTGATGTACAGTCATATCATTTAGTTTACAGCTTAAAAACACGTTTAAGTGTGCAGTCCCTCTTTAAGTGTCAGTTACAGATGACAGAAGCATCACTGTGGAGGGAAATCCTCCCGGAGGAACAACATCTGGAGAGAACTGATGCTGCTGTCCAGCTGTTTCCATATTTTCTGGACCACTTATTGGAGACCAGAGATCCGAGGAGAGAGAAAAAAATGATGTCTCGGCCCTTATCTTTGTTTATATTATTAGGCACTAGGCAGTCATCTGTCTTTGGTGGTGATGAGTAGTGAGTCCAGTCGTGGGGAACTCAGTCATACCCAGCTCTTTAGCTGTCACATCATGGACTTGTGTTTGACGCTTCCACTGTTGAAACACAAAGAAAACTCTGCACTAAACCCCAGTTGTAAACTCTCGTCCCTCCATTGTGTCACACAATACAATAGAAAATCTTAGTGCCTGTATATAAAGGACTGAATGGCTTAGCCCCAAGATATCTCACTGACCTGCTTGTACATTATGAAACTGCTGGACCTCTTAGATCTTCTGGAACTGCTTTTTAAATTCTAAATGTGTATATGCATATATTTTTATATTCTCCTTTTAGCTGCTGTTACATTTTATTTATTCTGTTGCTATTATTTATGTTCCATGTTTATCAGGATCAGACTGTTCTTGAAATACTGCACTTTAAATTGTGTGTGTGTGTGTGTGTATGAAGCTGAGTTTTACATCCCTGCTGTTAATACAGATATGATGATAATACAGATAAAGTTACCTTCCACAAACTAATAAAAGTATGATGGAAACCTAATGAAGAGAAGTTTTTTATTTGCTCATTTTTATTATCTGTTAAGGTTTTGTGTAGACGTTCTCAGCTTGATATGAAAGATGTCATTTATATTCATATTTCCTACAAAACAAAAAAGAAAACGACAAAAACACAACAGCAAACTATTAGCAGGTACTCTGTGTCCAAAATTCACCACGCTTATAGAGGCCTATTTGAAGTAGACATAGAAGTTTTAATGTTTTCTAAAGTTCTGTTAATGATTAAATGTGTTTCAGCTTTTCAGACAGAAATGAGAATCAGACAATGAGTTTCCGTATACTCTCCTCTCAGACATCTCTTTGTTAGAATATAAGATATAATATAAGAATATTACATTTATTCAAACAAAGGCAGTTTAGGTAAAACAAAAAAGTTTTCTGGCATGTTACAAAACCCCCATGAGGTTCAGACAGTGAACTGAAGTCAGAGACTCATTGATTCTAGAAGGCACTGGATGTCACAGCTTTGTTAAAAATATTATGTCCATTTAGGTTAAAATATGAATTGAAATATCCAATATAAAGTTTGTTTTCTGAAAGATAATAAAAAATGTAGTTTTCTTTGTTAAAGCTTTTGAGGGGAAAAGCCTGTTTTTACACTTGGAAACTGGATCTTGGTCCAGTGTTCGAGTCCTCGTCAGCCACTGAAACAGATCCACAGTGTGTGTTGATGCTGTACCTGTCAAAGACAAAGCCAGGCCAGTCCAGAACAGCACTGATGCTTCTCTGTTTCACTGTTCTTTCATATTATTAAACATAAAGTGAAAAATGTGAAGTCAGCAAACTTATAATAAATGATCTCACATTCAGCAAAATAGCTGCCAGAAGTTTGAACTGTGAAATTAGGCAGATGTTGACAAGAAACAGCTGATAGCAGATCATTTTAATAACACAGATTAAACCTCACGTATGTAATTATATAACATTATTTCTTTTCAGTTTTGAAGAATCCCTTTTCTACCTGCCCATTTCTTGTTGAATCTGGCCATTCAGGTAAAGTTATGTCTCTACTGTCTGTTCAATGTTATTTTGTCTGTTGCACTTTTATTTCTCATTTTCATCAAGTCCTGTTTTTTTCTGCTGTTTTACTTATAGTATCTTATTTCAGCAGATTTTCACTTAACAACAGCGCAGTTCATTAAAGACTAAATTGCCATTTTATTTAATTATGCTTGTATTTTAAAATTTTTCTAACCACTGAGTTACTGGGCTTTGACCTCTAATTTATTAAGTTATCCTCATGTTTATAATACTTAATCATCATTAATTCAGCTAACCTAATTTTCTGCATATTGTCTTTTTGCTCTTGCATTAATAAAGTCTACTGGTATTTTTTATATAGTTATATTGGTATTTCACATTGAAGGTGTTATAATGCTTTCTTTGAGTGATATGAAATTATGAATGGTGTGTGTTTATTGAAATAATGCTCATAAAGAAAAGGGCCGTGGATCATAAAGGCACTTCCTGTATCAGGGCTTCATTTTCCTCATCACAACCAAACAAGTAGCTGTAGGACCAATATGTCTGTGCTGAGACACACAATACATGTGGAGCTAATTAGTGGTTACTGACAGAACTTGTAGCCCACAGTCGCTCTTTTAATCTGCATCAGAACAGGAAGCAGGACTGCAGTAATGATCAATGTGTCATATAAACTAAAATAATATGGAGCAGTTTGAACGTCACATATTGCCAACTTTTTCCAGTCATCAGTGAAATGAAACATGTTGACTGTGGCTGTTTGGAAAGTCTCCAACACACCTGGCCATGCAACATCATAGAACTGGTTTGATTATGACGAACAGTCGATTTGAAACACATCAGCCTACAACATCATCTGATCCAATTCATATTTCATTTTCTTATTTGGAATCCGGGGTGGGGGGGAATATTGTGGTCCATCAGTAGCCACAAAGCTGCTGTTCAAACATTTGGTGGCTTTAATAACCATTTATTTAACTGCTCTTTATTCAAAAATAGAGTGGCTGCATTTTGTTTGTCATAACTAGTTTTGAGATATTGGGGGTATTTGCAGTTTTTTTTTTTCAAAGAAGGGTCCAAAGAAAATATTAGTAATGCTGGATGATATTTTTCATTTGACAGCTTATGAAACAGAGCTGTTCACAGGTGTGAAACAGGTTTCTCTAGTCAGAACAGAAACACTCCCAGATCCTTCAGGAAAAGAACTGGACAGAAGAGAAAACAGCTGCAGCAGCTCGGTCCTTTACCCACACGTCTTTATCAAATCAAGATGAAAGTGTTATTTTTGTTGCTTCTCTTCTGTCACGTTTCATCACCAGGTAAGATCACAGTTTAACTCTTTACTTTAACATCTTTGCATTTTGTTCCTGCGTAGCTCAACGACACACTCGTAGTTCAGATTCACTTTCACTTCAACTTGATCAGACATGTTTTAACTGAATCATACTGAATACATCATGTTTATGATGAGTGTGATGATGATGTGTGTATTTATACTGAATGTATAAACCTTGTTTGTCCTGCAGTGAAACACTCCCTGAAGTTTTTCATGACTGGATCTTCTGGACTCCCAGACTTCCCAGAGTTTGTGGGTGCTGTAATGGTTGATGAAGTTGTGGCGGTTTATTGTGACAGCAACAAAAAGATAGTAGAACCAAAACAGGACTGGATGAAAAAAATGTTCAAAAACGATCCTCAACAGTTGAAGTGGTACACTGAACGCTGTTCTGAGAATGAGCCAAACTTCATCAAAGCCACAATTTATAGTTTGAACCAGCGCTTCAACCAGAGTGGAGGTAGGTTACAGTATTTATTATGTTATATTTCACTTTTTACTGCTAAACTGTTCTGCATCTTAGTTGTAAAGTAAAGTGACTCTACAGGGTCTCAAGATAATAATCAGCCGTCACATCAGTTTGCCTACAGCGGCCGACCACCAGTCAGCAAGCCAAACATAAATCAGCTGCTGCTTGTTTGCTGGGCCTGTCCAACACAAACTCATTCCCATCCTGAGATAAAGAAATTCAAAACATCGATCAATAGTCAAAATATCCTCACAAACACACACCTACACAGGAAGAGGAAAAGCAGGAATACAAGACATCCTTCATTTCCTGCATTGATCTGTCAGATAATTGGACTGAAGGGGCTGAACGTCCATCTGTACAGGTTTTATTTCAAGAATCCTCATGGCCCACTTGTCATCCAAAGTTTTGTGTTCCTGCATAATACTTCAAATATTGAATAACTATGTAAGATTCTTATATTTTATCTGGAATAGTTTGAATAAATTTTACCAGCATCTCTAGGCTAATAAAAGTTGTCATTACGCACAGAATAAATATTCTGTTAACAAAGTAACCTTTTATAGTAAAAATCAAAATAATACAATCAAAATCTTTACAATTAATTTCTAAATTAAGAGTTCTATAACACGTTTATGGTCAAACATGTGAGAGAGCTTTTAGATCAGGGGACAGCCAAGTGTTTCCCATCAAGCACTGACGTTTTGCAGACTTTTAGGCCTTTATTAGACAGCACCAGTTAAGAGATGATGGGGAGAGAGATGCAACAAAGATCCCCAGCTGGACTCCCAAAACCACTTGGTTTACTGTCATTGCTAAACATCCAGGAATTTACAGAACAGCAACCATTGTTACTTTAAAACTGTGAAATAGAAATTGTGTTTCATCATCTCTCATATAAAGAAAAAGTGCACTGATTATCTGCTCTTGAATCATGAGCACACCACAAGACTGGGAGAATAGCAGTGCATCACACAATGAACAAAATTGTAAAGATCATCTTTCCACTGGAGATATCATCTGTACATCATTAACTGCAGTCTCTGTTTCTGTCTGTTTCGCTCTCAGGTGTCCACTTTTTACAGAGGATGATTGGCTATGAGTGGGATGATGAGACTGGAGAGGTTCATGGTTTTATTCAGTACGGTTATAATGGAGAAGACTTCATATCATTTGACCTGAAGACATTAACATGGATCGCTCCAAAACCACAGGCTGTCATCACCAAACTGAGATGGGATGCTGATAAAGATATGATTAAATACTTTGAGAATCGACTTACTGAGATTTATCCTGAGTGGCTGAAGATGTATTTGGCCTACGGCAGCAGCTCTCTGCTGAGAACAGGTAGAATCACATGACCTGATGTAGTTTCATGGACACAACAATGTTCATATAGCCTGCTCAGACTGAACTGCCATTGTATTATCACTCCAATCAGTCTGACATCACCTTCTTTTTGTCTGTTTTCTGTGGCGGTAAGATTTGATTTAGTCCTACCCAATCAGAAGAGACCGACATTTTTGGGTGCTCTGATGTAACTTTCCATCAAAGCTGAGAGTGAGATAGCCAGAGCACAGTTAGTCAATCAGCCGACTGAGGGGACTGTTTTCAGGGTTCAGCTCTTGGGTTTTCAGTGCTTTGAATGGAAGTGTGTCTTTTGGACATGAATTCAGATGTGTCCAAAATGTTATTGCCCGTTATCTCTCTCTCTCTCTCTCTCTCTCCCTCTCTTTCTCTCTCTCTCTCTCTCTCTCTCTCCAGACCTTCCCTCAGTGTCTCTCCTCCAGAAGACTCCCTCCTCTCCAGTCAGCTGCCACGCTACAGGTTTCTACCCTGACAGAGCCGTGATGTTCTGGAGGAAAGATGGAGAGGAGCTTCATGAGGACGTGGACCACGGAGAGATCCTCCCCAACCACGATGGATCCTTCCAGATGAGTGTTGACCTGAACCTTTCATCAGTCACACCTGAAGACTGGAGGAGGTACGACTGTGTGTTTCATTTCTCTGGTGTGAAGGACGACATCGTCACCAAACTGGACAAAGCAGAGATCAGGACCAACTGGGGTAAGACTGGAATCAGATGTGATGGAAATTGAAATTACACACTTGTTTGTTTGTTTTGTTTGTCCACTAAAGCTGGACCTGGATCGCACCTACAGAGATTATGCCCCAAAGCATTTGTTGTCTATTTTTAGGATGTTAACTCTAAACTCAGATATTTAAATCTTAATCATAACCTTGGGCTAACAGGATAAATCCGGTTTACAACTTGGGTCTTATTTTCATAGTTTTGGCCATCATTTCCATCACTCATGATAACATTAAAGTCCTCGATAATATCCGGGGACACTGACATCGCTACAACACAAACATGTGAGCGGGAAACGAGGTTCTCTGCTCTGAGCAGATGTCAGTGTTAAAGGAAACCACAACTACTGTTCAAGTGACTGAAATACATTCTGTTTCTCACTTGAGTGTCTTATTCATACAATCTGCTACATATACTTAATTACTAAAGTGGATTCTGTAAACTAAATATATTCATCTCCTTCCAGCTGTGGAGACAAAGTGTGAATGTTCTGTTTTGGTTCCAGTTTCTCCCTCAGAGGTTCCTGCTGGTGCTGTTATCGGAGCTGTTGTAGGACTGCTGCTCCTGACACTCTTCATCGCTGGACTCTTCGTCTGGAGAAGGAACAATAATGGTGAGAGACAAAGATGTTTTCACTCACCCTGAAGCCATTTTACTCCACTGTTGGATTTAACATGCAGAAATCTGTGAAATTTATGAGGAACGTCTTCAAAACATGCAAAAGTGTTTTCTTTTGTGTCTTTTCATAAATACTGATTGAAATTTTAATACTGTTATCTCTCATCTGTATTTCAGGATTCAGATCTGCAAACAGTAAGTTTTCCTCCATGAAAAATGTAATATCTTTATTTTATTGTTTTATTATTAAGAATTTAATGTGTCTGGTATTATTTGCTTATGAACTTTAGGACTCAATCATTTATGTCCAGTCCTGTCTCTCATATATTTACTGATCATTTCAAATTAAATGTCACTTAATTTTCTGCTTCTAGCTGAAGACTCTTCATCATCGTCATCAGACAGAAATTCAGCTCCTAACTGATCACAGTGAGAACGTCATTGTTTCAACTAGGCTGTGCACATAACAGTACACTGACATAATGTTCAATTTTCATCCTGTATTTTAAATGCAGCTGATGTTGATTATTCACAAAGACATTCTGCATAAGAAAGAATTTTCTCAGTCAGTGATCCAGTATAACTACAGGAAGCAGATGGCACTGGGGTTTTATTGTTTTGCTCCTTACACACATTTGATGTCTCTTAGACCAGAAATCAATAGTGGAAGAAATATTCAGATCCTTTACTTTAGGAAAAGTACCAATAAGACAATGTAAAAATACTATATCATAAGTAAAAATGTCCCCTGTGCATGATAACAGTACAGGTGGAGTTAGTTTTTATATACAGTTAAGTAGTTTAGTCCAGAGGTTCCCAGCTTAGGGGTCAAGTCCTCTGTAAAGGGGCCGTCACACTTTTTAAAGAAGGAAAAATCAAGTTCTGCTACATAAATCTGTTTTCATTTTTAGATTTTGGACTGAATCTTTGCTTTTTTGTGAAATATTGAATATTTTGGCCCTCAAACAGTTATCATATGTATTTTAATGTAAAAGCTTAATCTAAAACGTAACTATAGCTGTCAGATAACTGTAAAGAAGTAAAAAATAGCATAAAATGAAAATACTGAATTAAAGTACAACTACCTCAAAGGTGCACCTTAGTTATTTTCCACCACTGTCAGATAAATCCCTTACATAACAAACGTTAATCATGTCCAATATGAACTCTTATAAGCACCTAATCAGTTATTCAACTTTTCATTTATTAATCTGTGTTGACAGGATCCTGGTGAAGATTAGAAGAGGACTCCAATGAAGTTACTGCAACATCAAAACTGAGAGTGCTTGATTCTAATTAGCAAGAGATATTTATATTTTTATCAAAATGTGTTTATATTTAACTTTGAGATGTGAAGTCATGGAACCTGTCAGAACATCACAGAATAAGTCAGATGGGTTAAGTAGACATAGAAGTTTTAATGTTTTCTGAAATTCTGTTAATGTTAAAATGTGTTGCAGCTTTTCAGACAGAAATGAGAATCAGCAAATGAGGCAAAACTCTTTTTTATCATCTTAGGTGTGTTTCCGTATACTCTCCTCTCTATAATGCAAGATATTGTAGTTGCAATCAAACAACAACAAAAATGCCACTTTGAAGTCCTTTCCACAAGTAACATAACATGCATCAAAATTGGCTACAGCAGATATAATATAAGAATATTACATTTATTCAAACAAAGGCAGTTTAGGTACAACAATACTTGTTTTCTGGCATTTCACAAAACCCCCATGAGGTTCAGACAGTGAACTGAAGTCAGAGACTCGTTGATGCTAGAAGGCAACAGCTGTCACAGCTTTGTTAAAAATATTATGTCCATTTAGGTTAAAATATGAATCAAAATATCCAATATAAAGTTTGTTTTCTGAAAGATAATAAAAAATGTAGTTTTCTTTGTTAAAGCTGTCGAGGGGAAAAGCCTGTTTTTACACTTTGAAAATAAAGGTTACCTGGTGTAACCCCAGTTCTATGAGTACGTGCGAGGCCCTCTAACGGGCTTCGCTATTGGTTCATCCCCTCGAGGCTCCGCCTCGGCACCTGAGTCAAAGTTCATGCACTCACCATCCAATCAGGAGGTAGTCCCCTTCCCTACAAAACCCCAGTACGCGCATTGCTCGTTTCCCTTGAAAACTCAGCAACCGCCACCAGGGCCAACTGGGTTGGTAGTTAGAGGGCCTCGCACGTACTCATAGAACTGGGGTTACACCAGGTAACCTTTATTTCTATGTCGTACGTGCTCCGCCCTCTAACGGGCTTCGCTATTGGTTAAAACCGAGGCGAAGGCCGTAGGGATGAGATGTACTCCCAGCTGGGCCGAACCCACTAAGAGCCACTATCCCTGTACACAGTAGTTCCCCAGTCGAGTGCCACCCACCGGGGAGACTTGTGCCAGGCTGCGATGACAGCCGCTGATCAGGCATGTCACGCTGAACCTCCATCTAGAGTAGCTGAAGGTTCCGTCACCTTTGCACCCAGCACAGCATGTGACACAGAGCCAGCAGTCACATCCCTAGATAGGACTGCACAAAAGAAGAAGCCGAAGACCAGGAGGCGGCCAAGCAGATGTCAGCCACCGACACACCCCTGAAAAGGGCCACTGAAGCAGCGATGCTCCTCGTAGAATGTGCCCTTAGCCCCACCGGGGGGACGCGCCTCATCGCCTCATAGGCCCCCCGGATAGCCGCGCAAATCCAATGGGCTAGTCGCTGCGAAGACAGTGGAGCCCCCTGAGCCCGACTACCATAGCAGACAAACAACTGATCAGATCGCCGAAAACCCGCAGTGCGCTCAACATAGATGCAGACTGCGCGCACCGGGCACAACGTATGAAGCCGTTTCTCGTCCGCCGACGCGTGCGGCGGGGGAAAGAAAGCTCTCAAGCGAACAACCCTAGACCTGAAAGAGGCGGTAATGACCTTCGGCCGAAAAGACGGGTTCGGACGCAGCTCCAGCGTCTCCCCGTCATCACTGACTGACATGCAATCAGCATGCACAGACAAGGCCCCCAGGTCTCCTGCTCTCTTTGCCGAGGTCAAGGCTAGCAGGAGCGCCGTCTTGATTGACAGGGCCTCCAAATCTGCCTGCTCCAATGGCTCGAACGGTGGGCCTGCCAGGCCGTCCAAAACCGTCTGAAGGTCCCACTGGGGAACCAGGCGTCGAACAGGGGGCCGCAACCGACGAGAAGCGTTTAACTAAAGGGTGACTCCGGGCTATGAAGCGACCGAACCCCTCGTGGCCCGCTGTAATAGCTGCCGCAAAGATAGCTACAGTAGCCGCCGCACGACCGCTGTCAAACAAGCGTCAAACAAGCGGTCCCTGTTTGACAGCGGACCGCTGCAGGAAACCCAAAACGTCCTGCAGGGAACAAGAGCTGGGCCTGAGGTCCCTGGCCTCGCACCAACCTGTGAACAGCCGCCATCGTGATGCGTAGAGCTTGGTAGTGGACGGAGCACGAGCATGTTGAATTGTAGAGACAACGGCGGCCGGAAGGCCCAAGCCTTCCAATCTCACCCTCTCAATCTCCAGACCAAGAGCCGGTGACCCAGAACCGGGCGCGAGAGGATGGAGCCCCCTGCCTGCCAGAGAGCCGTGGGTCGATCTGGCACCGGCCACGGGCCTGCCTCCACTAGCTGGACCAGAGCCGGAAACCACCTGGCCCCGGGACTGTCCGGCGCCACTACTATCATGACCAAGTGCTGCATCCGGATCCTGTGGAGCAACTGCATCATCAGCCTCAATGTCGGGAAAGCATACAGCAGACCGTGAGGCCAATGTGGATGAGCCAAAGCATCCACCCCCAGTGGGGGAGCGTCCGTCGGCCTCAGAGAGAACCATAAGGGACACAGAGCGTTCTCTCTGGCCGCAAAAAGGTCGGCCACCGGTAGTCCGAACCGCTGCCAGACCAGAGCTGCCACCTCCGAGGAGAGGCTCCACTCCTCCCCCAACGGACCCCCCCGGGACATCCTGTCTGCCCCCGTGTTGAGGGAAGCCGGAACGTAGCAAGCCCTCAGGGACGATAAGTGGCGATCCGCCCAGGTCAAAATCGACACCGCAAGTCTGTGTAGTGCTGGTGATCGAACCCCCCCTTGCCTGTTCAGGTAGGCCACAGCCGTGGTATTGTCTGACCGTATCATGACATTCTTCCCCCTGAGCTGAGGGGCGAAGTGGTGCAGCACCTTCTGTACTGCCGTTAGCTCCAGCAAGTTGATGTGCCGGGAGGAGTTCTGCCACATGCCCCCAACACTGGCCTGGTTGAAGGTCCCACCCCAACCTGCCAGAGAGGCGTCTGTAAACACCTGCACGTAATGAGAGACGCACCCCCAGTCGAACCCCCTGGCGAAGACGAGCGGGCGAGTCCCAGAATATGACATCCCGCGTGCCACCCCCGGGACATGAAGCTCGCGGCACTTGTCGCGACGTGGGTGCAACCGAAGCCGAAGAAACCAGCGCTGCAGGTTCCTCACGTGCAACAGGCCCAGATGCATTACTGGATGCGCTGCCGACATCATACCGAGGAGCGACATGACACTGCCCGCTGGGACTAGCGCCAAGCCCCTCACTCGGCGGGCCAGTTGCAAAATTGCTGTCACACGCGCTTCCGACAGCCGTGCCGTCATAGCACGGGAGTCGAGTACAAGCCCCAGATACGCTGCCTGCTGACTCTGCCGCAGAAGACTCTTGCTGGGGTTGACAGCGAAGCCCAACTGCGTGATGTGCTGAATGACCAGCGCTGTGTGGGCCTCGGCCTCCTGTCTGGAGGCGGCGAGAATCAGCCAATCGTCTATGTAATTCAGGATTCTCACCCCCTTTTTTCTGAGCGGTACCAACGCCATCTCCACACACTTGGAGAACGTGCGCGGGGAGACGGAGTATCCGAACGGAAGACGACCGAACTGATAACACTGACCCTCCATCGCGAAGCGCAGGTACTTCCTGTGACGCTGTAGGATGGGGACATGGAAGTATGCGTTGGTCAGATCTATGGATGTCATCCAGTCGCCTGGCCGAATGCATTCCATAAGCTGCCTGACCGTCAACATGCGAAAAGGCCTGCGCGCAATGAACCTGTTTAACTCGCGCAGATCCAAAATCGGCCGCAGCCCCCCCGACTTCTTGGGCACCAGAAAATACGGGGAGAAAAACCCGCTCCATGCTTCTGAATCGGGAACCATGGTAACTGCCCCCTTTCGAAGAAGCGCGGCTACTGCGTCCCTTAATACCGCCGTCTCTGCTGGGTCGGCAAGCGATGTTCGCAAGATGCCGCCGAACGCCGGGGGTGTGCGGCAAAACTGCAACGCGTAACCCCTCCGCAGCGTTCTGTCCATCCATGCAGAGAGAGGGCTGCACAGCCGCACCCACATAGAGTAACGGTCCGTGAGCGGGAGTGCAACGGGCTCGGCGAGAAGCAGTAGAACGGGCCCACCCGCACCGACCCTCCCGCCTTGGGGAAGGACGGACGGGGGGCCCTGCCAGAAAGGGCCGTGACGCAGCTAAAGCTAACAACGAAATAGCTGCCTCTCGTGCACCCTCCACTGGCGAACCGACCGCCGAGAGCGACGGCGAACCATCCACATCAAGACCGGACGAAGCCACCGCACTTCGCCGTGGGTCATGATGTTCACTGGTTCCTTCTAACAAAAAGACAGTACTCACATGAGGAACGTCAGCCTCGTACTCTGCTGCCGCAACTTTACGACCGCCATTCTGCGTCTGGTTCCTACCTGACTGCACACGGTGCTCACCTCTGATGTCATCGGTCAAAGCAGAGGGGTCAAAGCCGCTAGCTGCGCTAACCATGCTCGTGGAGTTACGCGGCTCTACTTGAGACCGCATATGAACCCGCGGGACCCCCGACGTGTGAATACCCTGCACCGCTGATGACGCCGTTTCACCACTGTGGGTTGAAACTCCATCACCCGCCGGCGCTACCACATGCGTGGCGTCGATCTCTGGCTTACGCCCTGCCCGGGTAGTCTGCCGAAGAGATCGACGGCGACTAGCAAACCAGTGACCCATAAACAACTTATTAGCCTGCTTGCTAATGGTTGTGAACTCACGGCTAGCCGCGCTAACCTCTGACCCGAGCAGTGCCACAGGCAGGGAAGAGCTGGAAGAAAATCTCTCAGAGACCATACACCATTACGCCCTCATCAGTCAATGTGGCGGGGTCAGAGCCAAATGGCAGCGACTAGCACCGCTAGCCACACTAACCATGCTAGCGGAGTTACGCAGCTGAACCTGAGACCGCTATGAACCCGCGGGAACCCCAAACAAAGTCGCTGCCTCCCTCTCTTCATCCCCCGGCGAACCGATCGCTGAGGACGACAGGGCAAAATAAACATCAAGGCCAAGTGAAGCACCGAGCTCCGCTGTGGACCGTAGAGCTCACCAGGTGAAACAGTACTCAAGTGAGGGATGACTCCTCTGGCACCGCACTCTGCTGCTGCAGTGTTATGACCGCCATCTAGCGTCCGGTTCATGAACGACTGCACTCACCTCTGACGGCCTCTGGGGTCAGAGCCAGAAATGGCAGCAGCCAGCACCGCTAGCCACACAAGCCATGCTACTGGAGTTTCGCTGCTTACTTGAGGCCGCTTGTGAAGCCGTGGTGAAACCACTGTGTGAAGTTTATGCACCCGCGATGACAGCTGCTCGCCACCATGGGTCGAGGCGGCGTCAGCCGCGGATGCTCGGATATAAGCGCCGCCGTTCTCCGGCACACTCCCTCCTGGGTGATGTGCCGATCAGAACGGCAGTGACACAAACAACGTATTAGCCGTCCTACGGTTATAATATATGCTCGGGTAGTGTGCCGATCGGAGCGGCGGCGACTCGCACGCCAGAGACACAAACACACTATTAGCCGCCTTGCTAAACCAGAAAAGTCATGGTTCTGTCAAGGCGGTCTACGCCCTGCGCCAAGCTGCCACCCTCCGCACCATCAGCGCCGGCCAGCGTGGAGGGAGCGACCAGCCTCGGCAAACCGTGCCTGACGCTCACGCTCCTCCGGGGGGAGCGTGAGATAGTCGAGGCAGGTGCCGGCCTCACTCTGATGCCTCTGACCGTGCTGGTCCGCCATTGACATCAGTGAGGCACACAAGGCTTGCTGGCCATCTCCAAGCGCAAAATTCCTACTAGACGCGACACCGGATGGTGACAATTTTTCGCTGAACTAGACAACAGGTTGCTGAGTTGAGAAAGGGAAACGAGCAATGCGCGTACTGGGGTTTTGTAGGGAAGGGGACTACCTCCTGATTGGATGGTGAGTGCATGAACTTTGACTCAGGTGCCGAGGCGGAGCCTCGAGGGGATGAACCAATAGCGAAGCCCGTTAGAGGGCGGAGCACGTACGACATAGAACTGGATCTTGGTCCAGTGTTCGAGTCCTCGTCAGCCACTGAATCAGATCCGCAGTGTGTGTTGATGCTGTACCTGTCAAAGACAAAGCCAGACCAGTCCAGAACAGCACTGATGCTTCTCTGTTTCACTGTTCTTTCATATTATTAAACATAAAGTGAAAAATGTGAAGTCAGCAAACTTATGATAAATGATCTCACATTCAGCAAAATAGCTGCCAGAAGTTTGAACTGTGAAATGAGGCAGATGTTGAATAATGAAAAACAACAAAACAAGATGAACGGGTTTATTTTGTTGCTCTTCTGTCATGATGCAACAAATACTGCACAGATTCTCTTCCTATAATTTACTTTGAATCGTTAATTGATGGTCTCTTTCACTGGTGATTTAAAATTTTTTGGTTTTTTTGGTTAATTCTCAGATGCTGGTACTGTATAAGATTTGAATGTTGTAGAAATGATCTCCAGTCAGATCAAATGGGAATAAGAAGAAAGTGTTTTTTATTTACATTTCTTTTGTATTTAGTAAACTGAATTTTGTCTTGAGGTGCTGTTACATTTTCTTCCATTTTGCTGTTTCTTGGTCACATTCTTTGGATCTCTGGTTCTCTTTCAAGGTGTAACTGAAATCCCACCTTGTTCAGAAATAGTTCATATTTACCGACAATCAGTGAATAAAATTCTCACAAAAAAAAGGTGTTCCAGTTTTTTACACTAAGTAAAAAAAGTCAAATTAACTTCAACACCTCACCTGCTCACAGTTGTATTCAGTGTTGGTCTCATGCTGCACCTGAAGTTCAGACACAGACATTAAATGTGTGAAGTGCTCCTCAACTAAAATAAAATGTAATTGCCATCAAATAATGTTTAACACCACTTCACCAACTTCATTCACATTCATGACTTCAAGGTCTCTACACTTGAATGACCTGTGTGATTTTATTCACACAAAAACATAGTTTACAAGAACAAGAAGTCATGTCAGTATTATCCTTTAGACTGAATGTGGCTGAAACAAGATCTGCAGGACTTTGTGCCCTCAGCAGGCGTCTTTATTACATTCTCATCTCCTGCTTTGCCTTCTCTGTCAGGGGAGTCCACAGCACATTTACACTCTGACAGGAATGTAACTTCCACTTCAGCATCTTTCTCAACATTTAACTCTTCATCACATGACTCATCCTCATCAGCTGAATGATGGTCTCGATCATGTTGTATTGAAGGCCTGTTATGCTTCTGACACTTCTTCTTCAGGATGATTGTGAGTGTGAGTAGGTGTCAAAGCAGCTGGGCTGTTGTGGAAACAGCTTTACTGTTCTTCCTCTTATTTGACTTTCTGTTCCCAGTGCATCTTAGCTGATTCAGGGAAAATGAACATCTGCAGTTCTCTACAGCCACACAGTCACTTTTATTATTATCTGTATCAGCCTGAACATGAAAAGGACGTCAGACTTACTGTAACTGTGGCCATTCACAGACTTATTAGACTGTAGGTTTCATTCAGGCTAGAATATTTATAGGTGAGTTTATGTATTATCTGTTCTTTTAGTTCTAAATATGAACATATTTTAATTGTCGATTGTTTTTTTTATTTCTATCAGATGCATTTTATGACTCCGCAATATATCTATAATCAGTGTTGGAGCAGCAGTCATCATAGCAGGTGTTTTTTGTCTTTTCCTCCTATATTTTTGTGTTGACATTGCACTGTCTAAAGGCAAAGAGGCAGGACCTTTATTTTGAAGATTACAGCGCATCAGAAGCAAGGTGTGCTGAAGACCCACCCACCAATGAAAAAACTGGTACATTTGTTAAGAACAGAAAACAAGAAATCGAGCTAAATTTGTGTTTTTTGTCCAAAATTTAAAAAACGAAAAAACGAGCTGTTTCTGGTTTCTGTCTGTTTCAGTTGTATCGACAAAACTAACGGTATTCAGAACAGAAACACTCCCAGATCCTGCAGGAAAAGAACTGGACAGAAGAGAAAACAGCTGCAGCAGCTCGGTCCTTTACCCACACGTCTTTATCAAATCAAGATGAAAGTGTTATTTTTGTTGCTTCTCTTCTGTCACGTTTCATCACCAGGTAAGATCACAGTTTAACTCTTTACTTTAACATCTTTGCATTTTGTTCCTGCGTAGCTCAACGACACACTCGTAGTTCAGATTCACTTTCACTTCAACTTGATCAGACATGTTTTAACTGAATCATACTGAATACATCATGTTTATGATGAGTGTGATGATGATGTGTGTATTTATACTGAATGTATAAACCTTGTTTGTCCTGCAGTGAAACACTCCCTGAAGTTTTTCTTCACTGCATCTTCTGGAGTCTCAGACTTCCAGTTTGTGGGTTCTGGAGAGGTTGATGGCGTTCAGACGGGTTACTGCGACAGCAACAAAAAGATAGCAGAACCAAAACAGGACTGGATGAAAAAAATGTTCGAAAACGATCCTCAGCACTGGGAGCAGTACACAGCAGACTGTTTTGAGAATCTGCCAAACTTCTTCAAAGCCACGATTAATAGTTTGAAGCAGCTCTTCAACCAAAGTGGAGGTACAGTATATTTCACTTTTCACTGCTAAACTGCATCTTAGTTGTAAAGTAATGTGAGCCTCTACAGGGCCTCAAGATCATCAGGACCTGCAGTACTTGCCGTAGTCCTGCACGCTGTCAGTCCGAGATTTGCTTCCCATTAATTTCTGTGTGAAACGGGGCGAGACTTCAATCTGATTTAATTTTGACATCGCGAGTTTCTCCAATGTCCAGCCAGTCTGAGAGAGAGAGGGGGGGGGGGGATATTTAAATAGGCTGCAATAGGCTACTGCAACCCTCCAGGGGGGTCTGGGGGGAATTTCCCCCAGGAGACATTTTTAGAAACTTAACAGGCTACACCGGATACTAGTTTGAGAGACAGCTGGAAGCTCACGTCAGCTGTTCACTTCTATTAGTAGAGTGTAGTTAGCCTCTCTGGGCTAATAAAAGTCGTCATCAGAATATTTATTCTGTTAACAAAGTAAACCTTGAAATGAAATGAAGAGTTTCTATAACACATCATGTTTGTGGTCAAACATCTGAGACAATAAGCTTTTAGATCAGGGGACAGCCAGGCGTTTCCCATCATGCACTGAGGTTCTGCAGTCAGTGGAGAGCAACTGAACCTGGCTCTAAAAACTGCAGCTGCCTTCACCTGATGAGGTCATCATTGCTGATGTCAGCATGACATCACAACAAGTTGGGATCCAGTCAGACAGAAATCTAACCGGCACACAGACTAGCCAGTTATTACCAACATCACAGATGCTCTCAGTTTTGGTTTAACCTCCAAATAAAGTGGTAGTTAATCTGGAAAAACTGTCAGCTTGTTTACAACCTGAATGATCGCCCATCAGACCTGTTTTTAGTGATGTTGCCACTTTCTGAGATCTCATCAGTTACTTTAGTGAGTACAATGTTATCATAACCAATTGAACCAATGTCCAGAGACACAAAAATAAAACCAAAGTTGTAATAAAGTATAGTTTTCCTTTTCATGTCAGTTGCAGCAGAGTTGCAGAGTTCCAGGTGAACTCGTGGAGGCCGTTGTCGTAGGTTTGCAGTGATGCCAGAGGCTTCAGAGCGGACAAGAGGACGTCTGGTTCAGGAAGAGTGACGTTCTCTCATTATTATGCAGATTATATGTAAATCACACTCTCCTTGCCCCTCCCTTAAACCCCTCCTCTCCACGGCAAAACAGTGACAGAAAGTCTGAAAACCACTGTCACTGAAAACTGACAGCGTAAAAAATAAACTGTCACTGAAAAAAAGAGCGAGATGAAGAAAAAATCAGAACATTGTTGAAAAACACATCAGAATACAAAACATATCAAAATAAAATGAACATTATTTGAATTCCTGTGTTTTATTTTTCAGTGAAATAACTTTTTCCAATACAAATGTTTAAATGTTTCCTTTTTCAGTTCAGGTTTTGTTTTCAATGCCAAATTTTATTTTAATGCCAAATTTTAAAGTCACTGTCCTGGCTCCATAGTTTAATAATAGTTTATCGTTACAATTAATAAATTGAAGATAATGAAGAGTTTCTATAAGCGTAATGTTTGTGGTCAAACATCTGAGAAAATGAGCTTTTAGATCAATGGGATGCTTTTATTAGACAGCACCAGTTAAGAGTTGACAGAAAATGAGGGGGAGTAAGATGCAACAAAGATCCCCAACTGGACTCCGACCAGGGACGTCACAGTTCCATGGTCGGCATCATAAACCCTAAACTATGGAGCGACCCACACTGGTGTGATTTTATGTATATAACAGTTTGATGTGCACAGAATGCAAGAAGTCAAAACCACTTGGTTTACTGCCATTGGCAGACATCCAGGAATTTACAGAACAGCAACCATTGTTACTTTAAAACTGTGAAATAGATATTGGGTTTCATCACTCATATAAAGAAAAAGTGCACTGATGATCTGCTCTTGAATCATGAGCACACCACAAGACTGGGAGAACAGCAGTGCATCACACAATGCACAATACTGTAAAGATCATCTTTCCACTGGAGATATCATCTGTACATCATTAACTGCAGTCTCTGTTTCTGTCTCTGTTTCTCTCTCAGGTGTCCACATTTTACAGGACATGTACGGCTGTGAGTGGGATGATGAGACTGGAGAGGTTCATGGTTTTAATCAGTTTGGTTATGATGGAGAAGACTTCATATCATTCGACCTGAAGACATTAATATGGATCGCTCTGAAACCAAAGGCTGTCATCATCAAACAGATATGGGATGCTGACAAAGCTAGAATAAAAAACGATGAGATCTACCTCACTCAGATTTTCCCTGAGTGGCTGAAGAAGTATGTGGCCTACAGCAACAGCTCTCTGCTGAGAACAGGTAGAATCACATGACCTGATGTAGTTTCATGGACACAACAATGTTCATATAGCCTGCTCAGACTGAACTGCCATTGTATTATCACTCTAATCAGTCTGACATCACCTTCTTTTTGGTCGTTTTCTGTGGCGGTACGATTTGATTTAGTCCTAACCAATCAGAAAAGACCGACACTTTTGGGTGCTCTGATGTAACTTTCCATCAAAGCTGAGAGTGAGATAGCCAGAGCACAGTTAGCATGAGTTAAGTAAGTTTACAGAGTTTTAGTGTTTCACAGTAGAAATAGTTCCACTGAACATTGACACTGTGACTGACTGCTTTGCTGTGAACCATAAAAACAGGTGGATCCTTCTTCTCTGACTGTAGAGTTTGTTTAGTGGTGGTGTAGTTCCCTTCTCTGTCTACAGATGTGGAGGTTGTGTAGCTAATGGGTTGTTATGTAGCTCTGTCATATGTTCTTATAGCTCATAAGATGGTGTATGGGCCTGTACATGTAGTGCATTTACCTGAAAGAAAGGTTGTTTACATGTTGTTAGCCTGACTTATCTGTTGCACATGTTCAGAATATACACAGACTAATGTTGGGATTGGCCCTCAGAGGAAAAAATCCTTTAGGTTGATTTGAATCAAAGTCTATATTATTAGTAGCATTATTAGCCATGCTAGTGACATGGCTCTAGGGATGGCAATGACAGTCGGTCAGTTGGTCCTTCACTTTGGTCCCGACTGAAATAACTCGACAACTATTAGATGGATTTCCATAAACGTTTGTACAGATATTCAAGGTCCCTGCAGGATGAATTTTAATGACTTTGGTGATCCCCTGACTTTTCCTTTAGCATCACCAGCAGGTTGACATTTTTGGTCCACACTGAAATATCTCAACCACTATTGGATGGATTGCCATGAAATTTGGTACATTTATCTCTCTCTCTCTCAAAATTCAGTTCGCTTTATTGGCATCAATGTAACAACAACAATATTGCCAAAGCATCAAGTAATAATGATATTATAATAATAATAATAAGGGTAATAATAAAAACAAAAGAAAATAATAAAAAGGTACAATTTATAAAAATCAGGAAAATAGGAAAAACTTAAATACACATATGTGAGACAGTGTCAACAAGTCACACACTAAACTGTGTGCGTTGATGTCGGTGTGTGTGTTGATGATTGTGTGTATTGCCAAAGCATCAGGTAATATTGAGATTAAAAATAAACATAAAAGGCAATTCATAAAATCAAGAAAATAGCAGAAAACGTATATACACATATGTTTAGTGTGTGTGTGTGTGTGTGTGGGGGGGGGGGGGGTCAAGATACTTATTTGTCATATTCAGTGATGTTTTATTTTGTGTCCCTCAGTCACATATTGGGCAGCTCAGTCTGCTGCAGGTCCTTCTCCTGATACAATCTGTGTCTTTTCACTGTCATTGAGATCTGTGAAGTTTGGGATTAACAAATTAAATGTCTTAAAGTATTTTACTCTGATATGACTGTATCTGGGCGGCACGGTGGTGCAGTGGTTAGCACTGTCGCCTCACAGCAAGAGGGTTCTGGGTTCGCACACGCCCTTCTGTGTGGAGTTTGTCCGCGTGGGTTCTCTCCGGGCACTCCGGCTTCCTCCCACCATCCAAAATATGCAAGTTAGGTTAATTGGTGATTCTAAATTGTCCGTAGGTGTGACTGTGAGTGTGAATGTTTGTCTGTCTCTATGTGTCAGTCCTGTGATTGACTGGCGACCAGTCCTGGGTGTACCCCGCCTCTGGCCCAATGTCAGCTGGGATTGGCTCCAGCCCCCCGTGACCCTCTGAGGATAAAGCGGTATAGAAAATGGATGACTGTATCTGTCACATTTTAAGAGGAAGTGCATGTCCATCTCTACCTCACCTGTCGTGCAGTGACCACAGATTGTCCTCTGTTGGTAGCCAGGACTTCTTGAGTCGTCCTCTCTCTATGGCTGGACTGTGGTCACTGAGTCTGGATCTGGTCAGGATCTGGCCAGTCTGTATTCATGGTTTAGGGTCAGATAGCAGTTCAGTTTGTTTTGAGTTTTGTTTGATCGGTCCAGTGTTCCAGATAGGCATCCTTTGTTAATGTAATAATTTGGTTTACTCTGATCAGTGGTTGGAAAGCAGTGCTGGTCTGAGGTTGAACAGTGTTGGCTGTTATTTGATCAGTAGGTCTCAGGACCATCTGACAGAAGGGACTCTTTTGGGGTTCAGTTCTTGGGTTTATAGTGCCTGAAAACTCAGCGTGTCTTGGGGGCTCAGTTTGAGACGTAACCAAAATGTAAGTGTTCTTTTTTTAATGTTAATAATGATCTCTCTCCAGATCTTCCCTCAGTGTCTCTCCTCCAGAAGACTCCCTCCTCTCCAGTCAGCTGCCACGCTACAGGTTTCTACCCTGACAGAGCCGTGATGTTCTGGAGGAAAGATGGAGAGGAGCTTCATGAGGACGTGGACCACGGAGAGATCCTCCCCAACCACGATGGATCCTTCCAGATGAGTGTTGACCTGAACCTTTCATCAGTCACACCTGAAGACTGGAGGAGGTACGACTGTGTGTTTCATTTCTCTGGTGTGAAGGACGACATCGTCACCAAACTGGACAAAGCAGAGATCAGGACCAACTGGGGTAAGAAGACTGAGATTAGAGGGTGCTGAATGGGACTGCATGTCTGTGGTATTTTAGCTTTTGTCTTCCAATTCAGCTGAGAATTCATCCTCAAAAATCTAATAATAATAAACCAATTAAATAATTTAATTAAACCAATGCACGTTGCTCACTGCAGCATCACTGGTCAGATCATGTGAGCGTAACTTTGATCATTTTTAAATACATTGGTTATCTAGTTTTGTTTCTTTAAGTTTAAGTTACATTTTTGTTTAGGATGTATTTATTTATTTATTTACACTGTCAGTGTCTGTCTTTCAAATCTAACACATTAGGGTTTTAATATATTTTTAGAGACACACACTTTTAAGATAATAGACTAAATCATTGATTATACTGTATTAACTCAACTCCAAGTCAGTCTTAGCTCACAGCAACAAACCCACATGTATGTATGAATAAATCATTGATGGATGTACTTCTGTTCTAACCTGCTTTATCTGTACCAGTCTTCATTTTTGTTGTTGTTGTTTTGTCCATCAGAGAAGTCCAGTCACATGACCGTCACCATCATTGCTGCAGTGGTTGTTGTTGCTCTCGTCCTCATCGCTGCAGCTGGATTCATGGCTTACAAAAGGAAGAAAGGTGAGAGAGAAAAATGGAAAGATTATCTGCTTAATTGACTTTTTCAGTCCTTTGATTTTAGTCTTTGAGTTGATGCTTTTATCCTGAAACAAGCACCAGTTCCCTGCACCCCACAATTTGAAGCAACAACAGTAAGAGCTGTAAGGCTCAGAGCCTGTGAGTCATGATAATATGACTCTACCATGATGATGTGGGAGAGAAGTGACAAGAAAAGAAATAAAGTTAGGACTAAACACATTAGAGTGAATAGAGGAGGGGATCATATTCACTGGGGATAAGGTGACGAAACATATTCTGCCATTTACAACTGTAACTGAAATTATTTGTCTTTTCTTTATATTTCAGCAGGACGCCCTCAAACTCGTAAGTAAAACTTACTTTTATTCTTTTTCAACTATAATAATTAATAATTTAAAAGGGGTTTTAAATTATTGTGCACATGAACTTTTTCAAGACATTTACTTTTATAAAAGTTCAGTGCAGGATGAGTGGACTTTACACAAACAGTTTGTTTCTGACCTTACAGCTCCGGACAACAGCTCTGAGCTCTCAGAGAAACTGAATCCAGAGACCTGATTGACAAACACACTGAATGAGTTACTGGATGAAGAAAGTAAACACTTTGACATGTGTCACATTATATATCTTTACAGAACTAAAATAGACTGAAAGATGGCTTCCTGCAACAAAGTGAAGTATTACTTATGTTCTTATTTCTCAAAACAGATGTATAATTAATACTTTAAATCTGATTTTTTTCATGAATCTTTATTTTATTTTATCTTTCATTTTACATTAATGCAATAATGTGTTTCTTATCCAAGTCACTAACATGTTAAACAAGTGTTTTTGATGATTTTTGAATATTTTATGGTTTTAGAATAACTACGTACATGTCAGGTTTCTATAAACATGTAGACTCTGCATACAGTGCCCAAAATCACCTCTTGTGATGGATTATTGAAACCATGATCTTTTCTTTGGTAAGACAGAACAAGAGACATAATTCATGAAAGGTTCCTCATACCACAGGGGTTGTTAAGTAGGGTAAGACTAGTGGAACCAGATAGACAGTGATGGACAGTAATATGAATATAAAAAAGAAAATGAAGAAAATGAAAAAAATGAAACGTTGCTTAAAGAGCAACTCCCTAATAAATATATATTTTTTGCTCTGTACACATAATCACACAGATTCTTGTTGGCTTATTATGTTAATTTACAGGTGGTTTCTACAACAAGACACTACTATGTGCAAAACCAGCTTTTTCTGATCTAAATCTTTTTTAAACCTGTTTGATGCTCAGTGTTTGATGTTCACTTTTGAATAAATTAAAAATACTGTTTGAATATGTGTGTCAATTGTATATTTAAATACTTGTTTAAACAAAGGCAAACGTACAGACATTCAGTTATATTTTATACACATACCTTGATATTATTTCTTCACTGAATTTCAACATCTCATCAGGTAAGGTATGGATGGATAGCAGCTACAGACATAATTGTGCTAATTGATAATATGTGGGATACAAAGGTCCAGTGCCTCTTTTGTTTCTTACTCAGGGATTTGAATAAGTGCAAATGTAGTCAGTCTGCTTCAGTAGACACGAAAACTAACTAAAGTGCTTTCACTTTAAAATCAGACATGATGCTTTATGGTCATTCAGCTGCTCATGAACAGGCGATACAATAAAACGCTGCTGCATTACTTTATAATTCATGCACCAACAGCACATTTGAAAATGAAAGACAGCGTGAAAAACATTTGTATTGTCATTGTTTGTCATGAAACTAAACTATGTGCTGCACCTCTCAGTAAGAGCATAATAATACATTATTATTCAATTATAATCATCAATTATTGAAGGCTAAAGGGCATCATAGCCGCCAATACAAGTATGATCTGATAGTAACGTAGTCTTGTCTGTCTGTCTGTCTGTGTTTAATATATAGGATATATTTTTGTGTTGACAAGAGGCAGAACCTTTATTTTGAAGTGTGATGAATTTACCTCCTTTGAAGTTCTCACTTTTAATCTTTTAACACGATAAATCATATTTGCACTCATTCATCGCCCCCCAAAACCCACTGGCAGCTTTTTAGCAAAACTTTAAATTATGACAGAGTTGTTCTTTGTGGTGATTTTAATGTCCATGTAGATGAGCCCACTAATGTTCATGCTGCTGATTTTAACTTTAAACAGCATGTTTGCGGACAAACACATAACCGTGGCCACACACTGGACCTTGTCTTTACCCTGGCTGTTCAATATTCTCTGTGGAATCACTGGATGTGGCTGTATCTGATCACAAATGTATAGTTTGTAGCTGTGAATCTCCTGTTGTCAGGACTGTCGCACCCCGCTCCTCCTGCACTCGCGTCTTTAATGAGCAAAGCGTCTCAGAGTTCTGCGCACTGGTTGATACTCAAAGCCTCCACCTGTCTGAATGTCCCCACACCCCCACACCGCTTCAATTCCATATGCTTGTCTTCACTAAATATTATTGCAGCTCTTAAGACTCGGTCCAAGTCCTCAGAAAGAAAGCAGCCTTGGATAACCCGCAATATTCGCAGCAGTAAAGGGGAAAGTAGAAAAGCAGAGCGCAGATGGAAAAACCAGAGATCCTCGTCATTGGGTCCCAGCAGAGGGCAAAACAAATTCTGCCATCTGCTGGTTCGCTTTTGGATCTTATCAAGCTGCAAAGAATCTTGGCGTCTGGTTTGATAGGAATTTAAGTTTTGAGCAACACACCACAAAGCTTGTGCAATCATGTTTGTATCATCTTAGAAATATTTCAAGAACACGCCCTATCTTAACTTTTAAAGACACAGAGACCATTTTACACGTCCTCATCTCTTTTATTAGTATTGCTATTATAATATTGCTCTTAGTATTATTTCTGTTGGTGTTAACATCAATGCCATTACCATATCTATGCTGTATTGTGCTGCTGTATGTTCTCTTTCCTCCTGCTCTCTCTCTCCCGCTCTCCCCTTCCCCCTTCAACCCAACCGGTCGAGGCAGATGACCGCCCACCTTGAGCCTGGTTCTGCTCGAGGTTTCTACCTGTTAAAAGGGAGTTTTTCCTTGCCACTGTCGCATAGTGCTTTGCTCATGGTGGGAACTGTTGGGTCTCTGTAAATATAAAGAGTCGGTCTAGACCTGCTCTATTCGAAAAAGTGCCCTGAGATAACTTTGTTATGATATGGCGCTATATAAATAAAACTGAATTGAATTGAATTGAATCTCATCACGCCTGGATTACTGCAACAGCCTTTTTACCTGTCTGAACCAAAAATCTATTGATCGACTCCAGACTGTTCAAAACTCAGCTGCCAGGCTTTTAACCAGAACCAAGACACGTGACCACATCACTCCTGTTTTAGCTTCCTTACACTGGCTCCCAGTATGTTGTAGAATAGATTTTAAGATTTTACTGATTACTTTTAAGGCTCTTCATGGCCTCTCTCCCTGCTGTATCTCTGACCTCTTAGTACGTACTTTGAGATCCTCGGGCAGAGGTCTTTGGTCTGTTCCAGAGGCCCGACTGAAAACTAAAGGGGACAGAGCGTTTGCAGTCCGGGCCCCGAGACTCTGAAACAATCTGCCCGAGGAAATCAGGTCGGCTGAGTCAGTGATGTCCTTCAAGTCCCTTCTTAAAACATACTTTTATCGGAGAACCTGCCCTGATTTTACGTGAGTTTTATTTTTTCTTTGAATTCCTTTAAAATGTTTTTATTTTTGTATTATTATCCGTTTTCTTGATTTTATGACTTTAATGTTTTATTTTGCTGTCTTTGTGAAGCACTTTGTAACGTGGATTTGAAAAGTGCTCTATAAATAAAGATTATTATATTATTTTGTTGCTCTTCTGTCATGATGCAACAAATACTGCACAGATTCTCTTCCTATAATTTACTTTGAATCGTTAATTGATGGTCTCTTTCACTGGTGATTTAAAAAATGTTGTTGGTTTTTTTGGTTAATTCTCAGATGCTGGTACTGTATAAGACTTGAATGTTGTAGAAATGATCTCCAGTCAGTTCAAATGGGAATAAGAAGAAAATGTTTTTTTATTTACATTTCTTTTGTATTTAGTAAACTGAATTTTGTCTTGAGGTGCTGTTACATTTTCTTCCATTTTGCTGTTTCTTGGTCACATTCTTTGGATCTGTTGTTCTCCTTCAAGGTGTAACTGAAATCCCACCTTGTTCAGAAATAGTTCATATTTACCGACAATCAGTGAATAAAATTCTCACAAAAAAAAGGTGTTCCAGTTTTTTACACTAAGTAAAAAAAGTCAAATTAACTTCAACACCTCACCTGCTCACAGTTGTATTCAGTGTTGGTCTCATGCTGCACCTGAAGTTCAGACACATTAAATGTGTGAAGTGCTCCTCAACTAAAATAAAATGTAATTGCCATCAAATAATGTTTAACACCACTTCAACTTCATTCACATTCATGACTTCAAGGTCTCTACACTTGAATGACCTGTGTGATTTTATTCACACAAGAAAAACATAGTTTACAAGAACAAGAAGTCATGTCAGTATTATCCTTTAGACTGAATGTGGCTGAAACAAGATCTGCAGGACTTTGTGCCCTCAGCAGGCGTCTTTATTACATTCTCATCTCCTGCTTTGCCTTCTCTGTCAGGGGAGTCCACAGCACATTTACACTCTGACAGGAATGTAACTTCCACTTCAGCATCTTTCTCAACATTTAACTCTTCATCACATGACTCATCCTCATCAGCTGAATGATGGTCTCAATCATGTTGTATTGAAGGCCTGTTATGTTTCTGACACTTCTTCTTCAGGATGATTGTGAGTGTGAGTAGGTGTCAAAGCAGCTGGGCTGTTGTGGAAACAGCTTTACTGTTCTTCCTCTTATTTGACTTTCTGTTCCCAGTGCATCTTAGCTGATTCAGGGAAAATTAACATCTGCAGTTCTCTACAGCCACACAGTCACTTTTATTATCTGTATCAGCCTGAACATGAAAAGGACGTCAGACTTACTGTAACTGTGGCCATTCACAGACTTATTAGACTGTAGGTTTTATTCAGGCTAGAATATTTATAGGTGAGTTTATGTATTATCTGTTCTTTTAGTTATAAATATGAAAATATTTTAATTGTCGATTGTTTTTTTTATTTCTATCAGATGCATTTCATGACTCCGCAATATATCTATAATCAGTGTTGGAGCAGCAGTCATCATAGCAGGTGTTTTTATTTCTTTTCCTCCTATATTTTTGTGTTGACATTGCACTGTCTAAAGGCAAAGAGGCAGGACCTTTATTTTGAAGATTACAGCGCATCAGAAGCAAGGTGTGCTGAAGACCCACCCACCAATGAAAAAACTGGTACATTTGTTAAGAACAGAAAACAAGAAACCGAGCTGATTTTGTCTTTTTTGTTTTTTGCCCAGAATTTAAAAAACGGAAAAACGTTTCTGGTTTCTGTCTGTTTCAATTGTATCGACAAAACTAACAGTATTCAGAACAGAAACACTCCCAGATCCTGCAGGAAAAGAACTGGACAGAAGAGAAAACAGCTGCAGCAGCTCGGTCCTTTACCCACACGTCTTTATCAAATCAAGATGAAAGTGTTATTTTTGTTGCTTCTCTTCTGTCACGTTTCATCACCAGGTAAGATGTTTAACTCTTTACTTTAACATCTTTGCATTTTGTTCCTGCGTAGCTCAACGACACACTCGTAGTTTAGATTCACGTTTACTTCAACTTGATCAGACATGTTTTAACTGAATCATACTGAATACATCATGTTTATGATGAGTGTGATGATGATGATGTGTGTATTTATACTGAATGTATAAACCTTGTTTGTCCTGCAGTGAAACACTCCCTGAAGTTTTTCTTAACTGGATCTTCTGGACTCTCAGACTTCCCAGAGTTTGTGGGTTCTGCACTGGTTGATGAAACTGTGGCTGGTTACTGCAACAGCAAAAGAAAGATAGTAAAACCAAAACAAAACTGGATGAAAAAAATCTTTGAAAACGATCCTCAGCACTTGAAGTGGTACACTGCAGAGTGTTCTGAGAATCAGCCAAACTTCTTCAAAGCCAAAATTTATAGTTTGAAACAACGCTTCAACCAGAGTGGAGGTAGGTTACAGTATTTATTATGTTATATTTCACTTTCAACTGTTCTGCATCTTAGTTGTAAAGTAAAGTGACTCTACAGGGTCTCAAGATAATAATCAGCCATCACATCAGTTTGCCTACAGCGGCCGACCACCAGTCAGCAAGCCAAACATAAATCAGCTGCTGCTTGTTTGCTGGACCTGTCCAACACAAACTCATTCCCATCCTGAGATAAAGAAATTCAAAACATCAGTCAATAGTCAAAATATCCTCACAAACACACACCTACACAGGAAGAGGAAAAACAGGAATACAAGACATCCTTCATTTCCTTCATTGATCTGTCAGATAATTGGACGTCTGTACAGGTGTTATTTCAAAAATCCTCACGCCCCACTTGTCAACTAAAGTTTTGTGTTGCTGCTGCATAATATTTTCAATATTTAATAACTATGTAATATTCTGATATTGTATCTGATTTAGACTGATTTTATTAGACAGCACCAGTTAAGAGATGACAGTAAATGAGGGGACAGAGATGCAACAAAGATCCCCAGCTGGACTCCAACCAGGTCGGCATCATAAACCCTAAACTATGGAGCGACCCACACTGGTGTGATTTTATAAATATAACAGTTTGATGTGCACAGAATGCAAGAAGACAAAGCCACTTGGTTTACTGCCATTGGCAGACATCCAGGAATTTACAGAACAGCAACCATTGTTACTTTAAAACTGTGAAATAGAAATTGGGTTTTATCACTCATATAAAGAAAAAGTGCACTGATTATCTGCTCTTGAATCATGAGCACACCACAAGACTGGGAGAATAGCAGTGCATCACACAATGCACAATATTGTAAAGATCATCTTTCCACTGGAGATGTCATCTGTACATCATTAACTGCAGTCTCTGTTTCTGTCTCTGTTTCTCTCTCAGGTGTCCACATTTTACAGCAGATGTTTGGCTGTGAGTGGGATGATGAGACTGGAGAGGTTCATGGTTTTAATCACTATGGTTATGATGGAGAAGACTTCATATCATTGGATGTGAAGACATTAACATGGATCGCTCCAAAACCACAGGCTGTCATCACCAAACTGAGATGGGATGATGACAAAGCTAGAATAAAACGCAATAAGAATTACCTCACTGAGATTTACCCTGAGTTCCTGAAGAAGTACTTGGCCTACGGCAACAGCTCTCTGCTGAGAACAGGTAGAATCACATGACCTGATGTAGTTCAATTCAGTTCAATTCAGTTTTATTTATATAGCGCCAAATCATAACAAAGTTATCTCAGGGCACTTTTCATTGAGAGCAGGTCTAGACTGTACTCAATTCAATTCAGTTCAATTCAGTTGCTTTATTGGCATGAATGTAATAGAGACAATATTGCCAAAGCATCAGGTAATAATGAGATTTAAAAATAATAATAAAAAGGTACAATTCATAAAATCATAAAATCAAGAAAATAGCAGAAAACTAATATATACACATGTGAGACTGAAATTGTTTGTTGAAGTTTGGTCTGTGTGTGTGTGTGTGTGTGTGTGTGAGAGAGATACCCTATGTCAAGATACTTATTTGTCATATTCAGTGATGTTTTATTTTGTGTCCCTCAGTCACATATGATGCAGCTCAGTCTGCTGCAGGTCCTTCTCCTGATACAATCTGTTGCTTTTCACTGTCATTGAGATCTGTGAAGTTTGGGATTAACAGATTAAATGCCTTAAAGTAATTTACTCTGATATGACTGTATCTGTCACATTTTAAGAGGAAGTGCATCTCTGTCTCTGCCTCACCTGTCGTGCAGTGACCACAGACTCTGTCCTCTGTTGGTAGCCAGGACTTCTTGAGTCGTCCTCTGACCAGCTGACAGAAGGGACTCTTTTGAGGGTTAAGTTCTTGGGTTTGTAGTGCCTGAAATCTCAGTGTATCTTGGCTCAGTTTGAGATGTAATATCGGTAGTTGTTGGGGTCACATTTACCTCCACTCTTAAGTATTGGGGAAATAAGCCCCCGGCTCCAGATCTCAGGAAAGCAGCCTGACTGAAGAACGAGACTAAAGAGCTGAAGCAGGACCGTCTCAGCTCAGGGCTGCTGTGTTTCAGCATCTCTGTCCTGATGCCGTCAGCTCCACATGCTTTGCCAGGATTTAGTTTTTTGATGCTGTTTTCTAATTCTGTCATTGTAATCAGGTAATCAAGGGGTTTTGATTATTTTCGATTGTTGATTCAAGGATTGTCGATTTTTCTTCAATTTGTTTCTGTTCATGATTGAGATTGTTAGGTGACATTTGCTCACATAGTTTTTCAAAATGATCTTTCCAAATGTTACCATCTTGTAGGGCCAGGTTGTCTTTTTTGCTGCACATAGTATGTATAGATCATTATCACATTTGGCAATATTTGTGTTCAGTTTAAGCCAGATGTGTGTTGTTTCTTTTTAAATTATTTTTAGATGAGATGATAGGTCCTCTTTATACCACACAATAACCACCTGAATCTCTACCGTGACGTATGTGTTTCTGTTTGAGGGATGGTAGTAATATCTCTCTGTAGTTTGAGGGACAGTGGGTGTCTGTGTCTTCTCAACACCATGTTTCTAATAATATGACAAAATCTTGACATCTAATGCTAGACATGAATTCTGGGTCTGTGCTCTTCAGTCCAAAAGCTGAAGAGTACAAACCCTGAATGTTCCACGAACTAATAGATATAGATTTTATTAATAATTAATGACAAACATAGATCATATATATATATATAATGGCAAGTAAAACAGTATGTTCAATTTAACTAAGGAGCAGGCAACAGCCTGTTTAATTTTTTTTAACCAAGAACCTTAAAGATGAGTTGTAGCAGTTGCTTCACCTCTCCAGTGTCTGAGTGGCTGGCCACCTGTGCACAGGTAGGCTGCATCCCAGGTGGTGGCATGGCTTGAACCATGTCAGGCTATGCTTCTGCATAGTATGTTGCTCCATATATGTGCTCCTGAGGCCTGGCACCACTGCCTGCCTGAGTAGTGGGTGGGGCTCTGTCAGGCTGGGTCCCAGTTGGCTGGGCTCTGGTAGGCTGGATGGGCGCTGTTGACCTTGTTTAGTGCTGCACACTCTGAGATGATCACCATGTTTATATTGTGGACCAGGTTCCAGGGGAAGTCAGTCCGTGGCAGTAGTGTGGAGATGGTGATGTTAGCCCTAGGAAACTCCCTGTGTGCTATCAGAGCCACCTTGATGATGGCCTCTCTCTCCAGATCTTCCCTCAGTGTCTCTCCTCCAGAAGACTCCCTCCTCTCCAGTCAGCTGCCACGCTACAGGTTTCTACCCTGACAGAGCCAGGATGTTCTGGAGGAAAGATGGAGAGGAGCTTCATGAGGACGTGGACCACGGAGAGATCCTCCCCAACCACGATGGATCCTTCCAGATGAGTGTTGACCTGAACCTTTCATCAGTCACACCTGAAGACTGGAGGAGGTACGACTGTGTGTTTCATTTCTCTGGTGTGAAGGACGACATCGTCACCAAACTGGACAAAGCAGAGATCAGGACCAACTGGGGTAAGAAGACTGAGATTAGAGGGTGCTGAATGGGACTGCATGTGTGTGGTATTTTAGCTTTTGTCCTCCAGTTCAGCTGAGAATTCATCCTCAAAAGACTAATAATAATAAACCAATTAAATAATTTAATTGAACCAATGCACGTTGCTCACTGCAGGATCACTGGTCAGATCATGTGAGCGTAAATTTGATAATTTTTAAATACATCAGTTTTCTAGCTTTGTTTCTTTAAGTCTAGGTGTTTAAGTTACAGCTTTTTTGTATTTTTGATGTATTTATTTCTTTATTAATTTACACTGTCAGTGTCTGTCTTTCAAATCCAACACATTAGGGTTTTAATATATATTTACAGACGCACACTTTTAAGATAATAGACAAAATCATTGATTATACTGTATTAACTCAACTCCAAGTCAGTCTTAGTTCACAGCAACAAACCCACATGTATGTATCTGTACCAGTCTTCATTTTTGTTGTTGTTGTTTTGTCCATCAGAGAAGTCCAGTCACATGACCGTCACCATCATTGCTGCAGTGGTTGTTGCTGCTCTCGTCCTCATCGCTGCAGCTGGATTCATGGCTTACAAAAGGAAGAAAGGTGAGAGAGAAAAATGGAAAGATTATCTGCTTAATTGACTTTTTCAGTCCTTTGATTTCAGTCTTTGAGTTGATGCTTTTATCCTGAAACAAGCACCAGTTCCCTGCACCCCACAATTTGAAGCAACAACAGTAAGCGCTGTAAGGCTCAGAGCCTGTGAGTCATGATAATATGACTCTACCATGATGATGATGTGGGAGAGAAGTGACAAGAAAAGAAATAAAGTTAGGACTAAACACAATAGAGTGAATAGAGGAGGGGATCATATTCACTGGAGATAAGGTGACGACACATATTCTGCCATTTACAACTGTAACTGAAATTATTGTCTTTTCTCTTGATTTCAGCAGGACGTCCTCAAACTCGTAAGTAAAACTTACTTTTATTCAATTTCAACTGATCTGACACACACTTTCTGCTGTAGATTAAAAGGGGTTTGAAATTATTGTGCACATGAACTTTTTCAAGACATTTACTTTTATAAAAGTTCAGTGCAGGATGAGTGGACTTTACACAAACAGTTTGTTTCTGACCTTACAGCTCCAGACAACAGCTCTGAGCTCTCAGAGAAACTGAATCCAGAGACCTGATTGACAAACACACTGAATGAGTTACTGGATGAAGAAAGTAAACACTTTGACATGTGTCACATTATGAAGAAGTTAGTGAAGAGTTTAAAGATACGTCAAGTCGGGGTTAGAGAAGGGTGTCAAAACATCTTTCAGCATGAATACTGGGCCTCCATAGTGATGCTCACCAAACTTTTGCCATATTTTCATGTGTATTAAATCAAATGTATTGATCCTTCTTTTGGTGCTGATGTTTTGCTTTTCAATAAAGTCCCCCATCTTTTTTTTTAAGTTTGGCTCCTTTTGTAAGTCCACATACTCATCTGTGACTATAGCTGCAGTGATATGAATATATTACCTGAGCATTCAGTATTCTCACAGAGGAGTTGGATGAGAATTATCATTTTTCTATTTGATAAACTGAATTTTGTCTTAAGGTGCAGCTACATTTTCTTATATTTTGCTGCTTTTTTAGTGTCATTTCTTGGAGGGATCTGTTGTTCTCTTTCAAGCTGCGACTCAAATCCATCTTGTTCAGATTTGGTTTATATACAATTAATTACTAGAATTCTCAAAACAGACACAGGCATACCTAGAGTTTCACTTTCTCTTCATCTTTATCCACATTTACTTTAGGATCTGCAGATTTGCAGAAATTTGTCCGATCTGAGACATAACAGTAATAAAACCTTTTTGTTAGTTTTTTTGTGTGTGAGGATGAAAGAACACTGCAACAAAATATACCTACCACACATTTTGCTTTGTTTACAGAGGAGTGAACTGAATCTTGTGTCTTAGGCTGTCTTTCCTTATGTTACCACTAGAGAGCAACATAACCCTGAAAGTTCTCAGCTGTGAGAGAAACAAGCTGCCAGAGCATTTTCACACCTCCAGCATTTCAAAAGGTTTCCTTACTGATTTGTCAAATATTAGAACAAAATTGGTCTGTTGTTACAAAAATCTGTTCTCTGTGGCAGATCAGATCAAGATCAATTAAAAAGTCAAATTAAACTGTAACACTCTGTATAACGTTTGAGGAAAGATTCTTCCATTGTGGTATTGATGGATCTGAGTACTTTAATTTTACTTGAATTAATTTAAGATTAGATTAATGAAAAAAAGAATGTGCAGCACTAATGGTTTTGTTTTCAATACAACAGATCTAAGTTACTTTTGTAAGTGATCACCTGCAAAATGTTGTATACTGTAAGTGGCAGACATGATGACAGTTTCAGAGAGAGGAGACCTTATGACCCAGAGGTCTGCAGCTGATTCAGAATGGTACAGAAATTAACATAAAAACCTTTTATTCAATTTTAATTGAAGGTTAGTTGCATCTATCAGAGGAATCGCAAACATCTTGTTCAAGACAGCATGAGTCTTTACCACTGCAACTTCCTCTTAACTCTTTAGAGTCAGGTTTATGAATTGCAGTTTGTATGAACTACAACAACAAGTACATATTTGATGTTAAATGGAGATGAGAAATAATTCATAACACAGAATGTGTCATAAAAACAAAATGTGCTAATAGATTTAGGTATGAAATACTCAGAGGGGGGGATGTACATTTGAATGCTGAAAACATTCACCACAAAAATTGCTAAATTACTTCATATGAAATGGGAACTGTCTCTAAGTACTTTACACCAAACACAGACAAACTGAAGAAGCAGAGGTGTCAAGACAAAACCTCAAAAAATCACATTATTGCTAAAAATTACAAGCACAAAAATGACCACAAAAATAGTGAAACAGCCTCAGAAAAATTGTTGTTTGCTGTGTTTTTTTGTTACCTTAAAAGAGTTCTTGGTAGTGATACACCACTCTCGATAAGCCAGATCAATATCTGCACTGATATTGACCTTATTCAATGGATCAGCCATATATTGCCTCTTAGTCACTGTCATTATAAAATTACATTACAACGCAATTTTATAAACCTCAAAATTGCACAAGTCTAAAAAGAATGTTGGTTTTGAATGTCTCTACTTATAGATAAGATGTTATGTGTACTTACATCATGCCACCTCGCCTCTAACCTTAAGCCTAACCCTACAGAGGACTGATCCACACAGTGAGGTTTCCAGATTTTAAACTGAAACAGAAAAGAAGAGCACTGGTATCAAATTGGCACTGGTTTAGGAGGGTGAAAGTGGAATTGTTTATTGCATCCAAGGCCAACACACAAAGAGACAGTTCTTGATGTATGAAAAAGGTCTGATAAATTGTTTTCACCTTTTCCTAAACCTGGACAGGTCTGCATTTGAAGAAAGCCCCGATTAAAAGCCTTCAACCTACAATGTCTGTTGGCAGCCATTATGTTAAACATGGTGATAGATTATTAATGGTACAGATTGGAGGTCATTTGGTGTGATGATTGCTCTGTATGATCATGTAATGGCTAAGGAATGTAAGACCTTTGAATGTGCACCATGGGGGGCTAACGCTGCTCCCTCCCTCATTTTGCCAAAAAATGATAATTAACTCATACAGGCTGAGGCAGAAATTCAACAATGATTTCACATCAAGATGAAGTTGAACTCCTTTTACATCCCTGCTCACCAGATCTGAACAATATTGAACCTTTTCCTCAACAAAACAGCAGGTTGGACGTCTCTGAAGAAAGATGCAGTGTCCTGCTAGATGACGGGCCAAAGAGGACTGAAACTGTTCTGAAGCCAAAGGCTGAACCTGTCATGCACTGTGTATGTATTCCATGCAATACCATTATATACATATGAAGACCAGGTAGGTTGGAAATGCATGGGATCTGTTCCAGTCTCATGGATATGTATGCCTGTATTCATGATGTAGGTTATGAAGATTACTGTGCAAAATGTATAACAACATAGAGAATTGAATTGTAATGGACTAGACTCCACTAAGGGTACAGTTCAGTTTGCAAACATTATTCAAGTGGGCTCCATGTGTTATTCCAATTCCTAATAATATCAGAAAAGCAATTCAGCCCATTTTAAAAGTCATTTCCATTGGTGTTTCAAAGTTTGTCCGTTTTCCAGTTGCACTCGGGAGTCTTCTTCATGGCTTTAAGTTCATTCATTTAATCATGAAGATGCTATATCTTTGGGGTCTCTCTTTTTTAGAGAAGTGACCGAGGTTCCCAGCCTCTTAATTTGAGCTGGCAGCTCTCTGGTCAGAAGGAAGCTTGTTTTTGTAACCTCTGTCTACTTGAAGGGCCTGCTGCCTCTGGAGCCTCTGTTCCCGAGGCAGCTGCTCAAAGAACTGATTCAAGTGAAAGAAAAGTTAACAATTCATGCTGGATGTAGAACATTATTTAACAGATCTATGCTTAAAAAAAACTGAATACAAAAAAATTAGCCCTTCCTCTTTATTTGAAGACAAAACATGAACATTAAACACTTTAGGATGATCATTTAGGATGATCTTGGCCATGTCCTGGCTTTTTATTGGAGTTGCAGAGTTGCTGTTTATTGTGATGTTATACTACAAGGTGAAATATTCTGCATAATTGTATGTCAATCAAGACAGTAAGGTGGCAGCATATGAGTGTCCTGTTTAGGTTTTTTGAGCAAAACACTGAACCTGTTCACTCACTTATGGTAGCTCTAAAGCAAAGCGCAGGCCAAACACCAATAAATGTTTTTTTCCATTTCATACTTTGAGAAACGTCTTCACTGGAGTGACAGATGTCAGATGCACTCCCAGACAGACAGACAAAAATTTGAATCAATCAATATCCTTGTCATTGAATAAAGTCTACTTCAAGTTCACACGTTCTCAGGGGCGTCTGCAGCCGGCTGCTCATTTTGTCCAGGGGAACTCCGCTGACCCCTGAGCCACTGCCAGGGATTGTCCTGATGCAAATCAGGAGGGGGAACCAATTCATCGTCGCACAATTCGATTAGACATCTGCATATTGAGCATCTGCACCCCATGAAAATCTGCCAATACCTACCCCCCTCCCACCGCTGCCCCCCACGGGGGTAGCGCCCCACGACCCCAGGGGCAGCCTCTGGCCCTGCTCCCCTCCCGCCTCCCCCTGTCTCCCCCTCTTGTCCCCTCCTGACCCTGTCAGGCCCGGCTACAATACCTGACCCCGCCCCAGAGACGCGACGATTGGAGTTCAAGGTAAATGTCCCTTTCTCTGGGTCTGTCTGCAGGCTGCCCTGCCTGGCCCCTGTCCGGCCCTTGTCCGATAATCACATGCACCGCTCTTTTTTTCATACTTTCTCACACACACAGACAGACACACACACTCTGTTTTTTCATTACAACCTTCTTTTGTTTTTGAGAAGACATGACTTTGCCTTGAAAATGAAGGCTTTCCTTTCTCTGGAGCTTTTCCATTGTGATCAACTCTGACCGCTGGCTCTTATTCAGACATCTCTGCCACTCAGACGATTTCCCTCCTTTTTTTCATTGCTCTTATTGATTCATTGGGCTCTCTTTCAGCTCTGGGAAGAGGGAGCGAGCATGTCAAGAAGTTTAAAGCAACATGTGGAGCCTTACCACACACAATGCAAAGATGCCCATGCAATAAAATCTACCAGAACTTGCTCTGCTAATATATTTCAAGTTAAAGTTTGGGTTATACAGCATGTTCCTAAGTGTGACATTCACCATTGAGCAAACAGCGCTCATCCAAAAATAGTGACATTTCTGGCCATGTCCTTATAATATTTGTCTAATGTCTATTTGAGAAAACTCAAAATATTTTTTATATAATTTGAATTCATATAAACTACTCTGAATACCTTTTATTTTAATATCTGCTAAAAACATCCCTTCATCAACTTTTATTGTTCTTACAGAGACCTGCAGCCCTCAGGTTTGAATGAGAGGGACTGTATGAAACAACATTTGACATAAATAATAGCTAGAAAATGTACAATGTAATTATCTAAATCATTTCTGCAAGGACCCATTACAACTGTACAGTGATGGAGCCTGTCTAAAGTTGGGGAGAAAATGACACTTTTAAGCTCTGATGAAGACAAAACTGTGTTTTGTGGTGTGTGCCCCGATAAATAAATGAAATGTGGAATTTGCCATAGAAAATAGTATCTGTAGACATCAGCAGTGCTGCTGCATGTGATCAGAGCAAACAATCAGCACAGATTTCCAACTCCCTGAGATTTAACAGCAACATTTTGCATCCACTTTGACTGAAAACTGTTGAAAATTCAAAGCTATTAACAATGTTTGATTTACTTGATTTGAATCAGTGACTATCATTTAAAAGGAATATTATGCTGAAGGATAAATAGAAAAGTCACCCATCTCTAATGTGTGTTGAATGGTAGGGAAATACAGATGGCATTTCTGAAACAAATGAGGTGTTTTCTAATCAGTTTGAATAACAAACAGCTGTGGTCAGGGCTGGTGTGGATATGTAACACGGGACTGAAACCCAACGCATGCTGCTGATATGCTCATTGTATTTGAATACTAAAACTGGAATTTGCCAGTGACGTGACAGTCAGTAAATCGTATGTAATCTACCCGAGACAATCAAGGTTTTGCAGGTGCAACATGAATCTCCCAGCAACCACAGCAGTCTCTTTTGGGTTATAAGAGAACTTGCTCATTGGCTCAATATAACAACCAGGCTCAACAAAAAGAGAAATCTCAGAGGGTTTATCATGGCGTAAGTGTGAGTCAGAGCAGTACGTTTAAGATAAAGATGCACTGAGGTAGGTATGTTTCTGTAATTAAGTTTGGGTGACACAGAGTAAACTATAGTAACAGTTCATCATTTTGGGAAGCTGCCTCCATTCTGACCACTTACATATGTATAATCAATTGCTATGAATGGTTAAGTGTCTCTGACTGAACTATGGATACATGGATTATGGAAATACTGCTGTAACTGACAGCTGTTTTTGTGCTACATCAGACGTTCACACATCCAGAAACCGTGTCTGGACTCAACACACAGAGACTGAACTATCTTCTCATCTGTCTCTGGGTTTGTCAGCAAACAAATGAATGCATTTCCTTAAATGCTGTTGTGTTACTTCTTTACTGTAGGTCTCTTAGTGCTTTCCACAAGTTACTTTGTGATATGGTGCTGTAGTTGCCTCTTTTGTTCAACTCACTTCCCCTCAACCTGTCACGTCTATGTCTTCTTCTTCGTTTCCCATGATGCCTTTCGACAGCACCCAGAGAACAGGCATGGACTTGTTACATCCACCTGTTGGCTGTACTTCAACAAAATTTCTTCAAACATCAGTTGTCAGAATTATGCAACATCAGGGTTTTAGAAAAGATAACAATGTTCATCAGTTCAGGTTTAAGCATGATAGTGTGAAAACTAAATCTTAAAACACGTGTGCCAGGGTTTGTGTGTGTTTAAGTGCTTATGTGTGTTCCTCATTGCACGTGTGTTGGTATGTGTGCCGCTGATCACTTTGAACCTCGCCTCTCTGATTCCTTGGCAGGAAGTGAGCGTCAGCAGCTCTTGGTCGTAAAACTGCTTTTGGTCGCTCTCCCAGAGTGCACTGGGAAGGGAGAGGACAGAGAATCTCTGTGTCACCTTGCCATGGCACGGGATGTGAGGAGATCGTTGGGAATGTCAATAATCGCTCGAACCGAGGACGAGCTGCTGCTGCCTGCTCTCAGTGCAACAGAGCCACCTGAATATCAATTCAAGAGAAATTAAAATGCAATTATGGCTTCTTTTTTTTTTACAAAATAAATGTGACCTATAAAGACGATGCATGCCCTTTTATCTCTTTACCATTTGCAATGAAGGGCTTCATTCCAAATTGGCTCCAATCTAAATTCAAAAGCAACTTTATATGACTGAAAAATGGTTTGAAGACACATTTTACAATAAAAACACACGGTAGCCAAGGCATCTCTGATATATCTGCCAAATGAAAAACTATGAGAGTACACTAATGGAGGTAAAACCCACTGTGAACTATGAAGTAATTACCAATTTTATGATTCAATCCAATGTGCAAATTCTAAATACAAAGGTGTGTATCATGTAAAAACTTGAGCTGGATTTATACCTCAGGCACGAGGCAGGACCGCCACAGGTTTAGATTTATAGTCCATAGCACCACCACACTAGACAGATGTATGGTACATGATCAGGCCATACCGTGCTCCTCTGTTTACGTTCTTTCATTCACTTTGGGGCACAATATAGATCAACAGTGAGCTCTGACCGTACTTCTATACACTACTTCTATTTCTCTACAGGTAACTTCAATTTCTCCTCGTCTCATTACTGACACTTAACACTGCTTACGTTGTTTCATTCACTGTGACATGGAGCTTTGATCACAGTGAGGTTTGCTAGATGTGTGCTACTGAAAAGTAGATGACTTTCTACAACGTCCTTAATGTTGTCTTCACTCTCAACACTCTCTACCGTTATCAGAAACTTGTAGGAGAAAACTCAGTAGCCCAAGCTAACCAATCAGTTCTTGCGGTCTGCACGTGGTATTTCCATAGCCTGTACCCCCAACGTTTAGCTACATTTCTAAGGGGGCACACGTCAGCCACGCCATAGGCTGTAGCTACGCTGCAACCCTTTAAACTTATTTCCTGAGAAAAAAGGTTCATAACACAATCTGTTCTTAAAATTGACCAGTAGAGATACAGTATAAAACAAAACCTTTTTTGTGCAGTTTGGAGAAAAACTGTGATCATATTTAGTTTTATTCATATCTACCAACAGTTGATATATCGCACTTTTGCTACAACTTACAGCCAGTTAATAAATGCTTTGTCTTTGTCATATGATATATAGAATTACTTTGCTGGGAAAAGTCTTCAGGTGCACAGGAAGTGATGCTTTTTATGATTCTGGTTTGTTTGGAATAAACGCTAAGAGCAACACCAGCCACCAGACAAACAAAACGGGCAAAGAAAAGAGCGCCACCTACAGAAACTCAAACTTTACAAGCAAAATCCAAAAATCCAAACCACAACAGATTATAACTGTTTAAATTACTGCCAAATATATCCTATAATAAGAAGGATTCAAATAACACTGTTTTCTCTTAATTTCAGTTCATGATGGGTGAATCAAAGGAAAAACCTTTGCAATTTTGTAATTTCTTACAAGATAAGAAAGTTAAGACAAGTTAGTAATTAAGAGAAAGTTAAAAAAATACTTTGTACTATTAGATAAAAAATATACTTATATCAATATATTTAATATAACTTTCTTAGGAAAATCTTTGAAACATTAAATTCAATTGTGAAACGTTGCTTGGGGCCTGTGGTATCATAACATTTCCCCTCCAAAGGATCATTTGAAAAATGATCCTTTTTCAATAACATCTTTTCAATAATATATTAAAAATAAACACCATATGATTTTGTCTTCACTAGTAAAGACAAGACAAGACAACATTTTATTTATTTACAAGGAGGAATGCAGGTTTTCTCTAACATTTGATCCATCTTTTAAAAAAAAATTGATTGAGTTGTCAAAAACGCTGTCTGTTCATTTTATCTGCTGTGGAACTTGGGGCTCAGCGTTCTCCCATCAGGGTATATTTGTAGCTACAACACAATGTTCAAAAGCCTTTGTCCCTCATCCTATTGCTGTGATCTGCGTCTCGGGGCTTGTGGACAAAAGGAGTCAAACGGAGCGTTGGACTTGGCCTGCCATGTCCTCCCGAGGCTGCTCCTAATCCTATTACTGTGGGCTGTGGAGGAGTATGGATCCTGCACTCCCTTCATCCCAGTTACTATTAAAGTCTAAGGGGGCCCTGTGTGTTTACTCTGTGTATGTGTGTGTGTCTGTGTGTGTGTTCTTGTGTGTGTAATTACATTGTTAGCGACTTCTTATCCACGTTGTCATAATGTGTTATCCACTGATGCGGCTCGAGGTTGGCCGTCTTTTTCAGTTTGCTACGGGGCAGGTGGACATTTCAATCTCTCGCTCTGCAGTGCTGCCACAGTTCAGCACAACTTTAACTGATTGATCCAGCTGTGGTGAAGCTTCACCTTACATCTTCCAATTTAGAGACTATTTGATGGTGTAATGGGGAAAAAAGGTTTTTAAGTACAATAAGTACCTTCCAAAAAAATGATTTTTTTACTTTTTTATTTTTGACATCTGACAACTCTGCTGGCATCTTTAGGTTTAGGCAAGTTTAGGTCAAATTGCTTGGATTCAATCATAGTTCAGCGTATCGTATTGTAACATATCGTATTGTTTCGTGTCGTACATGGTTCACATCACAAACCTTTTGAAGAATTCAAAAGGCCCTTTTTCAAAATGTGTTGTCACCACATCCGTACAAAACTGTTTTTGCAGTATTTGTAGAGTAAGAGTGAGTCTCATGTCTTTGATATTATAGCTTTATAAAGATGAATGGTAAACCAAATTGAAAATGGGATTATATTCTCATGTATGCATTCTTTATTTGTAAATGCGTTAAACATTGTGACACCACTATGAAGTCAAATCTTGAATTTTATGAATCTTTACACCTCAGCCCCTCATTATAGATTCTACATCAGTGATCACAGGAAGATAGTCAGCCCTATCATCAGAGCCAAACTTGTGATATTGTGGAGAAAAGGTAATTCTAACTTAGTCTTCATGAACTGGGGGAATGACAAAGTGGAAAGTGACAGTTAAATATCATCATAAGAGGTGAGTGGGGCAGCATAACTAAAACCTGTGAGGTCGATCTATGAACACCTGTACTTTAAGTGACACAATAATATCTCATACTCTCTAGTTATTTTATTCACATTTTCGAACTGTCCCTACATTTTAATATTTATTCTTACCCAAATTGACTGGCAATATGTGCACGTCATTTTAAGTTCAAGTTCCAGGATATGCAGCATTGAAAATAGGGGATCAAACCCAACAGTGATTTGACTCGATATTGATTTGTTCCGCAGAGAATCAATTCATCTTTAAATGTGTAACAACTCTGTCAATGGAAACTGTAGGGACAACTTTTGACATTAACTGTCAAAGCAAAAACAATGTCAGTAGTTTAGTACGTCTGTGATTTTTTTTACACATCTTCATCAAGGATTCAGTCTTTCCTCATATTTAGCTCTGTAGAACCAACTTATTTTTTCACAAATTCTGGCAATGAAACAGGACTTTTACAGTATGTCTTAGCTGTGTAAACAGTAAATAGGTATATCGTCAATAGTGGTTTAATGGAAAGAAGCACCTTAATTGATATTGATCAACTTTAATCAGTTTTTCAAACTTTTAAAATAGCTGATGTTGGCTTTCAAATCAATGCATCGCGATACATCAGTGTCTAACTGCACACAACACTAATGAAGTGGGCCTAGACTGCAGATGAAACAAGATGTATGATAGAGAAGTTCTAGGTAAAGACATAAAATGTAAGAAGATTTAGAAAATGTGTTTTCCCCTGTTGAGCTTCAGTTTGTCTCATTGTCTGTGAGCATTTTTGAGCTTAAAATGACCAGAATGAAATGTTGTGGAATGGCCTTTTGTTTTCTCCGGGTATCACTTATCTGGCTGCGGCCACACAGACAGACACACACGCACATGCAGCCGTCCACATCCTCTCAATAGTCGCATTTGCGTGTACATTGACCAGAGTCAATTGCCTGTCAAATGGTATGTGCGATTAGACACCAGTAGGTATAAGGCCTCCCAGCCTCCCAAAGCCTGGATGTTGTGGGGGCCCCATTCTGTGAACCCCATGGCCCTTCTCACTCCCCTTCACCCTCTACAACCCCCCTCCCTTTTTCATCTCACCGCCCCAGTTCAATGTTAATGTCCAGTGGTGTCCACTCTTCGGACGTCTCCCTCCCGAGCAAAAACCCAGAGAAGAAAGAGCAAAAAAGAGAAAGAAAACCTTCCCTCCTTCTTTTCTCACCCTGGCCTCCTCTTGTGTGCTGTCCAGCTGGCTGTGACCCTTGACCCCCTGACCCTCACTCCTGACCCCTGGACCCGTTCCCACGCCACGCCTTTTTGTGTCCACCTCGCCATGGCAACACCTTGGTCACTGCTGCTGCCACGGTAACAGATGGACAAGGGCCTGGAAATAACTTCATTCAGCCCCTCCCGGAGGGGTGAGCACCATGGACAATCTGCCCAAACCCGCCCTCCTCCCCTTCCCTGTCTCACACACATACACATACTTGAACACACACACAGCGCCCCCAACCCAACATTGACACCTCCTGTGCCACATTCTAACACCCGAATCCCCTTGGATCTATTCCCTCAGCAGGGGCCTCTGGTTATCAGGGCCTGATAGAGTCATTAACACAGAGATCCCAGATTCACCCTGGCATGTACACGGGAAATACATGGGAATAAGAATAAGTTGCCGTTGTTGGCACAGGAAAGCGCATAAAAAGACACCCCAAAGTCACTCACATATCCCATTTCACACTGCTGGTATTTATGGTTCAGGGCGTAGGAGCACTAACTTCATCGGCGTGCTGTAATTATCTCTCTGCTTCTTTTATTAGCCCTATTGTTTTCTCACATCCCCTGATGAGAAAAGGGGCTGGGGGGAGAGTTGTAAAGACACAGAGCTGAGCAGCGGGGGATCTGTTTGCTAACTCGGAGACAAACGACAAACTGAATAGCATCGCTGAGGAGCTCAATAAGGTGCAGCAGGAAAATGAACTGCAACAGTTTGGTGCTAATCAGTAACTAACCTCTAAACAACGTTGTGTGTGTGTTTTGTCCCCTATTTTAGGGAACACCTCTCAGACAGAGACTGTGAAAAGATTAAAGGGGGATAGTGTAATTACTTGTGCTGAATGGGGTCCGCACCATGCAGAGGAAGAGAGTGTTTACGCTGTCGAAACACACTTGTCTTTGCAAAGACAGCTCTGATCCTCTGGGTCTCATCTTGCACTCCCTGCAGAGAGCAAACAAACAAATAAACAAACAAAAAGGCGACCACTGACAAAACTGAGGTCTCCCATCTCATGGTTATTAGGATGGTCTTCAACTTTGTCTTGTCCCCTGTGTTAAAAAAGGAGTGAAACTTTCATTTTTCCATTAATGAAAAGACCACTTTACCTCCTTGTGGTACTTTTATTGAGGGTTCATGAAAATTTTTACTTGAAGTGCCTCAAATGTATGTGTGTGTGTGTGTGTGTGTGTGTGTGTGTGTGTGTGTGTGTGTGTGTGTGTTCTCTAGTTAGACCAACTGGGCTGACTGGGGAGCAGGTGGGGGGCACCACAGGCAACCGCCAAAAGACTGACCATTGAGGCGAAATCACACAAGCGAAGCCACTTATTCAATTTTTGGGATTTCGTATCCCCCTTCCATCCCTGCATGCATCTGCATCCCACTATCTTTCCCTCTAGTTTCACTCCTCCCTCCTCACCCCTCCCTCCCCTCCTGTGTCCAACACCCCCTCATCCTACCCTGTCCCCCCCCTTTCTCTCCCCCCCTCCCCTCTGCCTCTCACCCAGTTCATTGTACCAAAGGAGATTTTCTCCATTGAGGCCCAGTCTCTTAGGTAACCCCAGCGCTGCATGAAATGAGGAGAGGAAGAGAGCGAGAGACAGGGAATGAGAGAGAGAGAGAGAGAGTGAGAGAGGGCGGGGAAACTGAGAGAGAGAGAGGGCGAAGAAAATGTAAAGGCGGAGGGAGGGCCGGACAGAAAGGGTTGAAGAAGGAGAGGGAGAAGGACGCAGGATCAGAGGAGGCAGAGGCAGAGAGAGTGAAAGATGGAGAAGTAGGACAAGTGCGGTCAGACGTCGACAGCGATGCAGCTAAAACTCGACCCAGAACTGAGAGAGGAAGAATGAGAGGCGAGGATGTCTGTCGCACATGTAAGGATGAATTCTCTGTGGCTGAGAGGGACTTTATCACATGCTTTTTGCAGTAATTCTTGATCCAGATTTTAGGCCCCAAAGGGTCCAAATACTGGGCACTACTGCGCTTTTGTCTTCCTGTCTTTTTCTTTTTTTCTTTTTTGCTTTGAGCTGATATTAACTGATGTAAATTTAGGTTTTACACCTTTTTTTCACTTTTCAATAGGACAAGTCTTTTTGAAATGGGTTCCAGTAGCCTGTGTGGTAGCAGTACCTAAAGGGAAGTGTAAACCAGATGAGTTTAGGCCTCTAGGCCTCTTTTAAGACCAGCATGATCACAACCTGTTAAGGAGGTGAAAAGGGATCTGCTATTATGGAGTTTTTGTCAGAAAAATTTTTGTTTGAAATACATAACATACAATACGTGTTTTTAATACAGGTATTCAGAGCTAGCAAACTTTATTGCAAAGTTTTATCTATTACTTGAAAAAAGTTTCAACCATCATGTCTTACTGGCATTTACTTCCATGTTCCTTATAGTATCTGAAGAGCAAACTCAAATGTTTTCCAGTGTACTGACTATAAGAATATAAACACTTGTATTTCAGCATTCAGATCGCATTTTTCTTTTCACTTTTTAAACTATGTGGTGGATTTTCTGGCTCTGTGATTTAAGTGTAAACTTTGCTCTGAACAGAGACTTTAACTGTAAGGAAAGGACTCTCTGAAACGCTGCCATCCTTTGTGGCCATGCTGTTCTGCACCTCAATGGTGGGCACACAGCACATGGGGTTCCCATGAATAGGCCAGGCCTTACCAAAGACCACATCATTTGGATAAAGACGGGCTCCCACAGAAAGAGAAAACACCTCACGGAGCGAATCAGATAAAGATAAAATGTTGCTTACGGCAAATCAGATTAGGGCGAGTCAGAGCTTTACTTTTTCGTTTTCAGGGTCTTTTTTCCCCTCCACCCTCCTGCATCCAACTTAAATTTACTACCACTGCTGCTCATGTGTCTCATAATACTGCGCTCTACTGCTGTGCTGAGTTATCATCTCAGGCTTTTGTCTTCTTTGATCCGTGTGACCGTTGGGGGACCCACTTCTTCTTTTGTACAGGGTCACAACGCTGGCTCCTTTTGGACGGGCCTGCCCCCGGGTGGTGACCCCTTCGTTCATCATGGTGTCACCCACACAGAGGACAAGCATGAGTTAGAGCTTTCTCCCTCTCTCTTTTCTCTTCTCCCTTTCTCCTTGCCTTCCCGCTCATTCCTCTGTTCTAGTCTGACCATCCTTTCCTTCTTGTCCATCCATACAGGCTGACCTGAGGCAGGCTGGGGTCAAACACCATCATGAAACAGAGCTTTAGCAAATGGAGGAAGTGATATTTGGATTGAATCGCACCATTCACTCACGAATTGAAGCTGAATTGACTTCAGCAACCTGAAATCGCCAGCCAGGCCAGCCACCTGACCATCCAAGTGTGTGTGAGTGTGTGTGAACACACCAATGACCAAGAGAAGTTCGGAGGTCCGGAGCTGATTGTCCAAACGCAATTCTTGCGTCTGCCTTTGTGAAACCAGGAGTTGTGGATGGACATCACGCCCCTGACCTCTGAAAATCAGCGAGGGACAAACCACAACGGACGGGATAAAACTCAGTGGCTTTGTGGGTGGATGAGCGAGAGACACTGAAAGACAAACAGAGAGAGGGAGAGAGAGAGGGGGATATTCAATAAGGGAGAGTGTGTGTTTATGTAAATGTAAAGCCTGTAGGAGCCTCTTTTGACATTTTTGGAGGTCAGCTCAACTTTTTTCCAAACAAAACCAGAATAGTTTCAAGTTGGGCCTGTCTGTTCAAAGCTTTTACTTGTAACAGAACAACAAGATGTAAAATGTAAAAACAGTAATTTCTGCTCTTCAGGTCAAGTCAGTGGTGTAGTGAAAATTTTCTCTTTACAGCCCAGTCATGGTTTACAAGACAGGCTGGTGAGAAATTAATATCATCATTGGTTTCAAAAGTAATGGCACCAAACAGGGACAGCAGGAGGACAGCAGCCAAATGGGAAGTGAAGAGGAAGGCAATTAATTTATTTGGCAATTCATACAACACAAATTGGTCTAAGTCAAAATCTGAAACAGAACCCTACACATATTTCACGGCAAATCCAATATTTTCCAAAATGCAAACTTTCTTTTTCACAAATGTGAGTTTCAACAGGTTTTAACAAGCCGAAAGTTGAAATTGACTTGATGCTTAAATATCCATGTTAACTTTCAGGAAGCGAAAGGAACAAATAACCCAACCACCAATGCCATTTATTTATTTTTTTGTATGTTTGTCCTGCCCAGGTGCTCAAGCCTAACGCTCATACAGGCCGGGCTCTGCAGATAAGGGGTGTCACATTTTGGAAAGGGGGTTAGAGTCTGTCTGTGGAGCAGAAAGGGCTGAATAGCTCTCACCATGTTAAGTACAGTTGAATGTGTCCGGTTCGCACTTCAGCACCAGCGTCTAAAGAGGGTCTTGCTAAATTTGCAGTGGAAGGGGTGAGAGTGACAGAAAATGAGAGTGAATGAGGGGAGGGAGGTGTGTGTGTGTGTGTGTGTGTGTGTGTGTGTGTGTGTGTGTGTGTGTGTGTGTGTGTACTTACCCCCTCTGGGTTTGCCCCTGTGAATTTGCCTCTGTGTGTTTTTTCCTGTGTTTGACAAAGTTCAGGGGGCCAGACTTGGAGAAAGAAAAGGGAAAATGAGAGAAAGTAGAGGATTTGAATGAGGTGGTGAGAGAGGGAGTGAGACGGTGAGCAGGATGAAAAAGAAGGCAAAGATCTGACAGAGCGAGGGGACGGAGAGGAGGACAAGAGGACATTTTTGGAGGGAAAAGAAGACCAGGCACCTTGAAATTTGTGTGGCGAAATAGTCCACTGCTTCACAGCATGAGTGGCGTAAATTGGTGATATTTATAGATTGAAGCTGCAGGAAGCGACAACTCAGTCTGGGAAATGCGTATAGAGAAAGGGCGAGGGAGAGAGAGAGCGGGAGAGAGAGAGCGGGAGAGGGAGGGTGGGAAGGAGATCAAGAGCGAGGCTGCATTAATATGCTAATGGCCTGAGTGAATGCACAACAGGCCCACTGACCAGGCTAATCACTGGTGGACACACACTGAGGATAATCCCTCACACAGCACTCACACACACACACACACACACACACACGCAGTCACACACAGTGCAGGTTAAAATATTTGGACAGTGACATATTTTTGCGTTGCTTTGACACTGTAATCCAGCACATTGGGTTTGAAATGAGTGAGGTTAAACGGCTGACTTTCAGGTTTAATTTGCAGGTGTTTGTGAAGACCAGATTAAATACAAAAAACAGTGAAAAGTGAAGAGTAGCATCATCTGTGGGTTGAAGACTTCAGACAGAAACTGACTTCGAAGGATTTGCCACTGCAATATTAAATACGATTACTTAATTTAAGTTCATGCAACATTTACAATTATTTTGGTCCCCTGTAAAGTGTAAGGAGAAAGGGAATAATAAGGTAAACAATTCAAAAACATGTAGTTTGATATGGATGCTGAATACATCAGAATTTATTTCAAAACCAGTGTGCAGGAATACAGAGCCAAGTAACTGAAAAATGTGTCACTGTCCAAATACTGAAACACATGAGGGAGAAGACAAAAAAGGAAATTGAAATGAAATCTTCAGCTGTTGCTTTTATGTGTCTCTTATACTTATCATGTTATGTGATGTGTGTGTGGTCATTCTTATAGGTAAAAATGATGCAGAATGCAAATAATAAAATAAACTTTCAAAAACAGTTTTGGTCTCATGAGCTCGTTGGCACATCTGAAGTGACTTAAAAAATACATTAATTGAGTAGTTTACTTTCACTACTAAAGTGGTCAATTCAACCTGCAATTTTCAACTGTTACACCCTACTGATCGATTACTTTGCCTGTCTGTCAATATCATAATGTAACAGAAAATAAAGAACAAAATTTCACAAATTTTTATCTTAATCAATCAGTCATCTTCAACAATAATGTAACTTTGAAAAAATAAAAATAAAACTGGATATGATTGATTACCTTTTTTCACTCTGTAGTACAATAAATGGACAATAATGGCTACCTGGAAAGCAAGACAGGTGTATACAAAAGTTTAATTTGGAAAGTAGTTGGCAGAATGTAAAGTTAGATATCTTTAATGAAACACATGTATGATTATTTTGATAACGTGGTGCATTTACACTGAAAAAATCCAGGAAAATGAGGGTCCATGAGTTTTGTGTAATGCCATTTTAGCCCCCTTGAGGGAGATAAAGCATTAAAAAAAAAACTTGCATTCAACCACAGGAGGCAGAAGGGACAACCCACTAATCATGAAAAATGAAAGACTTTTTTTTTAGTTTTTTTTTCCTACTAGCTATTTTTGAAACAAGGCAGGTGTGTAAAACTGTGAACACAGAAACAGACGTTGATACCTCATTGCAGTTTACAGACAAAAGAAAATGATTTTGCCAGTGAGTATACAACTGAAATTCATTGAGAAAAGCAAATGGGGAGTAGGCATACCATCATCTTACTCAACAATAGCTGCCCTTTTGCTCTGAAAATGTAGATGTTTAGTCATGGTCGAGTCATTAGCAAACAGTTAACTGATAGTAATTTATGCAAGATCTGAAAAAAGTTAAAACCATTAAAACTTTTCATGAATAAGACAGACTGTCCTCCCTGCACTCCTTCACCTGCATCAACCCCAGGGTGAATAAACTGCTGGCTCATGATGGATACAAAGTCTCTTCCTCCTGGCTGCCTTTAACAACAGTTAATAAGAAAGCTTTTATTAACTCCCGACAGGTTGAATTATTAGTGTGTATATCAATAGTGATGCAAAAGAGACTTGATAATATTCTTATGTTTTGGATTATTATTGTATTTATTGCAAGACCTACACACTCTCTGTCTAACCTTCCGGTGAAATGATGATGATGACGATGATGATGAGGGAAGCAACCAAATCGCAATTCATATGAAGTAGCAAATAATGGCAATAATAATATTAAATATTTAGATCAACAAAAGTGTTATAAAACACCCTCACAGGACACTTAGCGAAAAGGGCAAGATGGAGAACATTTTGTTGATTTTTTTTATTTTATAAAAACATGTCAATAATGGCTTTTCTTTTGCCCATTTTCCATAGGGGAATGTTTTATTTTACAACTTCTCTCACAGCAACTGGTGCATTATCTGTCATAATTCTTAAGTCTACTTTTCGGGTGGCACAACGTGATTTACGCCATGGCCTTTCTGGTTACAGAAAAATGTACACAGCTGAATATTTTGTGCTGCACTGCCAGTATCCTTAAAATGAATACATCTCAGCTCAACTATGCTAATATATTTTTGTGTGATTTTTTTTGTAAAACGTGCAGATACTTTGCAGGGTGATGCAGAATTATAAATACAGTAAACCAAGATCCATCTGCTGTCAGCTTGACAGAAATTCCTGATGGATTGCTTAACATGGCACAACAACAAAAAACTCTGACCATTTGGCTAGTGGAAATAATCGGATTGAATGTACATATATTATGTTGCCACAATAGTTGTAATGTGGATGCTGGGATATAAATTGTTATTAATGTTTACATTGATTTCTACTGGATATGAGACCAAAAACTGCCCATATGTGACTGTATTGCAAATCCAATGTATTTCTTATGAACAGTTAAATCAGTCATACAGTGCCAGAAAACAATCCCTGTGCAGTAACCCTGTTACACTAAAATATCCACTGTACCTACAAAATAGTGTTTTTAACATGTACATGTCATGATCATGATCAAATATAAACCTAAGCACACTGTATATACTGTATATAGACATGTATACATGTATATACTGTACATAACCACCTACTTGCACTATTGTATTCTTGTTTACAATTTACAGAAACAGTTAGACTTGTATATAGACAGTGTATGTTGTTGTTCATTGTTGCTTTTACATATATATGTATATAAGCATCTTTATTTTGACCTATCTTGTTCAGCTGTGTTGTCCTTGTTTTTAGCTGTATGTCTATTTCTATCTTCCTGGAAATTTTAATTCCTTGTACGAGTACACACACGTGTCCAACTGAAGCTGACTCTGATTCCCATGTGTGGCTTTTGCTCGATATTGCCACGAAGGAAAATTAGGCCCCTTGCCGTTGCGGTTTTAACGGATCCCGCTTCTTCCGGACACCAGCCTGTGCTGTGCTGTGCTGTGCTGTGCTGCAGAAGGTGACGGGATCGTGCCTGCAGGACTGTAACACTGGTGTGTTTGCTTCATGCAGCAGATCCACCAGCAGCTGACATCCTGACCCCTTGACCTCTCGCACTGGGCGACACCTGAGGCTCAACCTGACCACGCCACCCTTCTCCCGCCTTAAGAAGCCAGGCTGCAGTGATTCTGAGCCAGATCCAGATCCTCCATCATCATCATCATGTTTACATCCTTGCAGGGGGGGGGGGAAACACACACACACACACACACACACACGGGGCCTAGTCGCCACATCTTTTCATGCGGAGAAGCTGCGCCGCTAACCCGTCAGTAATCCGTATTTATTTACAATATTTAGCTAGTTTCTGACCAGGAGCAGGAGACGGAGGCGGGACCGCCGGTGCCGAACCGGTTCGGTCTCGTTCTCCGGCTACCTGGCTTGTTGTTAGCCGGGCTAGGTGGCTAAACGTAGTGAGCTGCGGCGCTCGGCTCGTCTCGCCAACGTACGGGCCGACGCGGCGTTATTTTTCAACGAGACGTGCCGCCAGGGACCTGCGTGCGGTATTAACAGTCTGATTTGCCCCCAAGAAGGGCGGCCAGCGAGCCGCTTGGCTTCACGGTGGGCTCGGGCGTTTGAAATGCTAGTTTACGGGCTACGCGGCGGCTAACGGTGGTCTGTCGCCATCAGTCTGGGCTCCGTCTGTGTTCGGGGATGGGACGTTTTCCTCTCTGCGCTGTACCAAGATAAAACAGTCAGTATGTGGTTTTCTTGTTTATTGACCAACCCAGTGTCTTCAGGACGAGGCGGTCCTGCTGTAACGTTAACGCTGCATCAGACGCACAGATATCTCTATTGACATGCACCTTGTTTTTACACGTATATGACCAAATGGTGCCACACCACTATCTTACGCGCAGCTCCTTCTTGTGTTGGAATTTCAGACCCGTGTTTGGTTTCCCCGAACGACTCCGGCCCGGGCCTCAGTCCGCGGTCTAGAGTTTGACAGCGGGCTGTTCGAGACGGGAAGCACGTCGGTGTGCAGCTGCCAGCCAGCCCGCTGTGCCCCAGCCACCGTCATGGGAGACAGTAGAGGTGAGAAAATAACTACACTGATTTTTTTTATCAGCAGTGCAACGACATGAATGTCTTGCAAACGCTGCATCTGAATTATACATACGCAGCTGTTATCATGGCTGTTGTATACGGGTACGTATATGTCATATACGGGTTATGATGAAACATAGACTTGCTGAAATGACAGAATATTGAAGCTTCTTAAAACACATGTGTTACACCTGGCACGGTTGACCTGTCTTCCAGAACATACAGTCATTTGAAGTCAGTCAGGGTCGGTCGCCCAAATTGCCACCCCACCATTTCTCTAAAGCAAAGTGCATTTTAATGTAATTTGGATTATTTGAAATGCATGTGTCTGAGCATTGCCTCTTTTCGGCATCACAGGTAAGCAGTAATACACAGCTTGTACTGGAATAGATTTAAAAAAATAAAAATAAATAAACTTCACGGATGAGCAACACCACAATTCTATATTTTATTTAAAACGCGGTAACATCTTAATGTTACTGTGTGTTACTGTGACTGTCTTGATGTCGTTTGATACCAAAAGGTTGCTGTGCTCTCAGGAAAGTACACAGTTCACTGTTGGGCCCGGTGTTTATTTACCTTCATCCAAAACACCTTACAGTAACATGAGAGCAGTGTATCAGCGTTGCACCAGTAGGCTTTGAACCTCTATTCCTACACCAGGAAAGTAATGGCAAACCAGTGTTGGTGCCATATTCGACTCATTTAGCTGCACAGGTCTCTCACTATGCACCTTGAAGTCAGTATTCCTTACAAGTGCTTATTTAGAGCACTCTGTGAAATATGTGACAGAGGTGGAGTTGTGCCAGTGTCAGAAATGGATTGAGACGTGTGAGGAAAAATACCTTTAAATTAAAAATGAGGAGAAAAGAATTATTCATTCTTTATTTCAGTATTTAAAAGCATGATTCTTGCGTTTGTTGAGTTAATAAGTATTCACATGGTAGTGCGAGCGCTTGCCTCCACGGGCCACTATCGGTGATTCGTGTGAGCATATGATTGGTTGATTTCTTTCCAGTGTGTTTGAGGCAAGAAAAATAGATTAGATCAGATGACAACCAAGTACACAGCCTGAATCAGTGAAACTGCAGCACACAGCCAGCTGCAGAAGAAAGTGCCAACTAAATACAAACCACAGCTTAGACAAAAATAAATAAATAAAACAACTGGCATCATTAAAAAAAATAGCACTGTCTCCTCTTGCAAGGTGTGCCATCACTTCCCAGCAATGGGGGGAAAACATAGTAAAAATTATACAAATCAAATGGCTATTTACCAACATGAAGTTAGTCTGTTATTTCATGTTTCAATATATCTGAAGCAAAAAGGGACCAAAATTGCACCAGATTCAGATCACACAGCCAAAAGAGAATTCTAGAAAACTGAAATGAATTTCTGCCTCTTGATTGCACACCAGTCAGATAGAGTAAATGCACATCTCAGGTAAACCACAGGTGCTGTGTGAAAACTGATACTAAATTCTGTAAAGTCTAGGGAATAACTGCTCGACCAAATCTTGCCCTTAGTTGTCCAGTGCAGTTTCATTAGGTCACCATACTCACCATACGCTCAGTATGCTTTACATTGTGCACTGAGTCTTAAGCAAAAGATTTTAGTTACACTCAAGACAACACTACAGTTGAGTTGTCAGTAATTACTAACATGTAATTTTTTGTTGTTTTCATGTAAAATGCATTAATAGTAGTGCAAACCTGCAGCATTTGATTGATGTCACAGAAAGTAGACCCCTAGGCCCCAGAAGGGTTTAAGGACCAACAGTTTTCTCTTGATAAAAATAAAACATACAGTTGTAAAAAGAATAGGAAAGCAGCAAGGTTGCTTAGTAGTTGTAGAAACCGTTGTTTAACTGGGGATAGAGCAAAATATTTGCAAATTATTGGTTGTATATCAGCTTTAAACTGTGCCATCCCATTATTATTGTTTTAATTAATTGAACTACCATATTTGTGTTTGAGTATGGGAATTAATTAAGAAGGTCCCATTTTTATAAAAAAAAAAAAAAAAAACACCAGTATAACCTCTGATAATAAGCTTAGCCTTTTTTTTACCACATTATTTTTATTAATGATTATATTAGCTATTTGCATTTTCTCCCCCTTGCTGTCTCTTATCAGATTCCCGCAGCCCAGACAGTTCGTCTGTGTCTTCCCCTCCATCGGGGCAACGCTCGCCTCCGCTGGTTCCCTCAGCTGCAGCTTCCATGACCTCTCTGCCTCCCATCACCACCACTGGGGTCAACAGCCCCATCAGTAGCATCGGCTCCCCCTTTTCCGTCATCAGCTCTTCACTGGGTTCGCCCTGCCTACCTGGCACGCCATCGGTGGGCTACGGCCCCATTAGCAGCCCACAGGTAAGGGAGGACTGTTGTACTTCAGGGATATTATTTGAACATATATTCCTGTCCATGCAGTTGTTTTTCTGTTCAGATCAAATTTTGTTTTTTGTGTTTTACACATATTACTGTGTACAGTTTCGAGATTCAGCCACTTTGTAAGATTTACAGTGTGAATAAGATCTTTTTAGTCTAGAGAATATGTACAGTTCAAGAACGCCTAGAAATTTGCACTCTTAAATGCAAATGTTAAAAAATTGTCATTTCAGTTGCATGTTTAAGTTGGGATTTTTTAACACTTAACATAACGCATATTTAAATAAAAAAGATTGCTGTGTTAAAATAGATATTTTGTGTTTCATCGCTGTGGCTAATGGCTGTCATTATGTCTTTTTTTGCCATGCCATGCATATTTTGCTGCAGATCTTTCTTACTTTGGCTCACTCGTCTTTCTCTTGTCTGTTGCCTTGATGTTTACATGCCAGATGCCATGAGTTTTGTTCTTCAGACCTTCTCTGTTTTTACCAGTTGGTCAGAGAGTGATATAAGAAATGAGGCAGGGCTTAGAGAGAGGGAGGAACCGTAAAAACAAGGGGCACATCTCACTGCGTCCTTGTGTTTTTTGTGTGGTTTTGGTGTGGTCTTTACATTCTTACAGAAGTAGAAGGAGAATCATGAAATTCCTCTAACATTTTGTCATTGTGTTCACCTTCTTCTTCTTGTTCTTTCAGATCAACTCAACTGTGTCCATGTCAGGGCTCCATGCAGTGAGCAGCTCTGATGATGTGAAACCTCCGTTGGGCTTAAAGCAGCTGTCGTCCCACAGCCCAGGGCCGATGCTTTCCCAGAAACGCCTTTGTTCCATCTGCGGAGACAGATCCTCCGGTGACTAGACACCTTAAATACAACCCCTATTTTCTGTGCCTTGTCTTTGAGTTATGGCCAAACAGTGTAAACGAGTCATAAGCCCTGAGGTACTTTAAAGTATTTGAATTTCAGCTTTGAAACAAATTGTCATCCCTCTTGTCTTACATCTTTGGCTCTTTTCCTTCCTCCTTCCCACACCCTCCAGGTAAGCACTACGGTGTCTACAGCTGTGAGGGCTGTAAAGGCTTCTTCAAGCGTACAGTGCGCAAAGACCTGACCTACACCTGTCGGGACAATAAAGACTGTATGGTGGATAAGAGACAGAGAAACCGCTGCCAGTACTGCCGCTACCAGAAGTGCCTGGCCATGGGCATGAAGAGAGAAGGTGAGCAAGCAGGGGCACTTCAGCACACCCTGTAGATGGCTCGTTCTCAGCTCCTTCTGGTCATGACCCCTAAAAATGAAGCCATTTCACCTTTTCAGACACACAATTTGAGGTTTAAATGCACAAAATGGTGCATTTTCACACCAGTGATTTTTTTTAATGTTGGTTTTAAATACCATTTTAGTTGATTAAACTATTTGAAGACGACTATTTAACTGCCTGAAGGCTCTTACAAAGATTTCTTGATTTCATAAAATGGGTTAATCTTTGATAGCAGAGAAGCTGTGGTTTATTTGTTAGGGATAGATGGATAATCTTTTGATTTAGCCTTGCAGCAACACATATTATGAGATGTCTATTCCAAATCTGGTTTCAAGGGTTCAAGGGAAAGGGTCCCCCTTTCCAAAGGCCCTTCCACATGCGTTTGAAAAATGACAGCCTTCTTTTGCCCAAAACTGGAGGACACAACTAGTGTATCATTTGCAGCCCTCAGTGTTATATAATGCATTGAACGCCAGTCACTTGTATAGAACCTAAAAGGTTCACTGCCCCTTTGCGTTTTTATTCATGCTTTCACTATGACATTTAAGAGTCTTTTTGCTGTTGATTGGTATCAAAAATCTTAAAATATATCCACAGTGTTTCAGTGTTGTAAAACAATACAACATGAAAAAGTCCAAGGGGGTTAAATACTTTTTATAGGTGCTGCTGTGTAATGGTGTGTTTAGGCAATCCTTGTCAACTCATAGTCTGGAAGAATTGCGTAACCATGTTATATTTACCAGGTGTTTGTCTTCAGGTGGCCATCAGTCAGCGGTAAATACATCCCATGATTTGTCCTAATGAAAAAGCACAAAATCCACTGTTTGCTCTTGTTAGCAGCTATTCAACTGTAACACTTTAAACCAGATTCCCAATATGTTTGAAATCAAACTTTAAAACTCCTATCACTATCATTGAAGTGTATCTTTATTATATTAGTGTCAGTGATCGTGACACTAATCGTGCAAAAAGGAAACAGACGCATTAACAGACTACTACTGATCTGTATGATGTGTCTCGTGCTAGTGTTTTAAGGTTAGGTAAACTAACTACACTTCGTATTGTGCTTTCTCGTATTAGATTATTAGATTAGGACTGAACTCCCCAGCACATTACAATGCTAATTGTATCGCAGTTTGACCATAACTAAGTTTATGTTTGATAAGTTGCTGAGATGTGTGGTCACTGTTGTTCCTCTATTGATCACTGTAGTCATGGAGTATTAAGTTAACGCCAGTGAAAGGATCATTCAAGGCAGCTGCTTTCTGTGGCAGGTACTTTCTACGCAATCTGCCTCAACCTGTAAATCCTGAGCCTAACTTTTTAACTTCACCCATAACCTTAAATGAGATCTTATACCTAATCATAAATGGTAGTCAATCAATGCATCAGTAAGTGATGGTATCAGTGTTGATATTTTTCCATTGCATTTTAACTAAGAGAGCTTCAGTAGTATTTGTACAATAGGGGATAGAAAGAACGAGTACAGAGTGGTAGAGAGGGAGATGGGGGTGGGTAAGCCTTGTAAACACTAACCCCCTTTCCCCCTCTCTTCCTCTTTTTGTTTTCTCTCGTTCTCTCTCTCCCCCCCTCCCTCCTTCTGTAGTGGCCAAGATGAACGACAGATGTAAGGAGAAGCGGGAGGGAGGGGTGTGTGACTGTGTCTGTATGAGTGAGCGAGGAGCATAGAGATTTTACATTGCATATCTATGAGAAGGAGCTAGTTTCAGATGTTTTTTCCATAGTTTGTTGTAAGTGCTCAGAGGTGGACCAGTGCCAGCCTTGAATCACTTCCCCATGTTTTTTTTTAACCTTTATAGATCCAGGGAAAGTGTGCTGAGGATGCACACTCCTTTTAATCATCATCCTACTTTACTGTAAAGTTACTTATTGTTTATTCCCACCTGGGTGCTGCCCAGTAAGGTCACAGTTACTACAGTCGGCCGCAGAGCAGTTCCACTTCTGTTCAGGAACATTCATTTTACTTGTTTAAGGTATACTTTGATGCTTGTAGTAGAGGAAGGATAGATGTTCATTGAATTTCCCACCCAGATTTTTCAAGCCAATCTTGGCTTCCAAAGTGGCAGCTTTCTATCACAAGTCCACTTTTCAAAATTTGCGGCCACTGGCGCGTCTTTTCTTTTTCTGTATCAAATACAGACACCGAGACCAAATGCAGATTGATGGTGATATTGAGTAGATTAAAACATTTTCAAAGCGTTTGCGTTGTTTGACATTAAGTGCATGTAGTAGGATTCAAACTTTAAATCTGTTGTCAGACACGTTGATGATCAATATTTTAATTATCATTAAAAGAATACAAAATGCGTGTTTTTCCTTGGCAAAGGCTTTGTTTAAACAATTTATACATGCTGTTTTCGCAGTACAACCCAAGAAAATTGGGTATTGTAATCATAATTTAAACTAAGTAATGACATGACTTACAATTGCTGCTCCTACTCAGATTCTGTTTTCTGCTATTTAACAAATGGTCAAAACAAAACAAATACACGTAACAAATTAATTTACAAACCTTTTTGGAAAAGGTCAATTTGACCAGACTGGCGGTTAATACAGTGCTGTTTGTACACATTTGGATGGTGATATTTTCTGTTCTTACGTTTTAGGGTGTTCACGTTTGTATTTGATGTAGGGCTCTTAGCCCTTTTCTATTCATATACCCCCAATTTTAGGACAAGTCGGTGATCCTAAACATACAACCAAAGCAACCAAGTTTGTAGGGCCTAACAGTGGGATGTTCTTGACTGACCAAGCTGGTCACAACCTCAGTCTGTGTCTACTGATGTCTGTGGGTGGTAGACTTTTGACAGTCTTTGACTGCAAAGGATTTGCAACAAAATATTAAATGTGATTGCTTTAACTATGTTTATTTAATTTGTCCAAGTATCTTTGGTCCCCTAAAATTGGAGTACTGTGTATTAAAAACCCTGAAGTGGATAAAACGCTCCATCCATATTTTGCTACATGAAATCTTGTTTAGAACCTCAAGAAAAGGGAAAATGCAGTGTAATTGCATGGAGTTGTATCATTGGATTTACATGCACTCGATTTCTTGAACTTCTTTAAAATGGGAAACGTAGTTTCCTTAATCTGGGTAAGGGATTAAGAGAAACCTTGTTACCACAGATTTCCTTAAAAAAAAAAAAACACAACAGATTTCTTAATGAAAAATTAAAATGCCAACTTTCAGAATACCAACGTTATATTTCATCGTAATTCCCTCCTGAATGTCACTTTAAAACAATTAGTTAATTATAATGATAATATTTTCTGTTGTGTAGGTCTTATATGGTCCATGTCTGCCTTAGTTAGTGGGCCTGAAAGAAGTATGAAAGACAGTATGAGAGAACTTTAATTTATCATGAATTGTACATATCCATGTCTCTTTCCCTATTCTTTTTGCTTCTTTCTTTTTGTGTACCAACATCTTCCCACACCAATCTTTCTCTCTCATTTCTCCTCTTCATTGACCGCACCATCTGTTAATCTCCTGTTCTGCCTCTCTCACTTTATCCATTCTGTTGTATGGTGGCACATCCTTCCTACTCATCCCTCTGTGATTTCTTCTTCCACTACCTTACATGCTCTTTCTTTTGCTGTGTTCTTCTTATTCTCTTTAATGATGTTGTATGTTCATTGCCTGCTCACTCAAACCCTTTGCTTCTCTATCCTTGTCCATTCCTTTGCACCTTCTCCGTTCTTTCATAATGACCCCTTTTCACACATCCTTCCCACCCACACGTTGTCCTTTCTGCTCTTCCTACTCTCTCTCCCTTCCTGCCTTTCTTGTCCTTCATTGTTTTCTTCTGTGCTCCCTTCTGTCCTCCCCAATCCCCCATCCTGCAGCTGTCCAAGAGGAGCGGCAGAGGAACAAGGAACGAGAAGGCGAGGTGGAGTCAACTAGTGCAGTGAACGAAGAGATGCCAGTGGAGAAGATTCTGGAAGCAGAGGTGGCTGTAGAGCAGAAGACAGAGCTTCATGCAGATGGAAGCTCAGGCGGCAGCTCTGTGAGTAGTCTGTAAGGTGGAAATTGACCACAAACTGTGTTCCTTTTGAGGTGCTTTGTGTAACATTCTAATGATTACCAAATTAAGTTTGAGATGCAAATATTTAACATATGAGATGCTGGCCATCTTATATATTTGTTGAGTTTAGTCATTCATTCATATATATATATATATATATATGATTGAGCTTATATTTGTTCAAAGACTGCAGGTTTAGTTTAACATTCTTCACAGGCTGTTGGTTAGTATTGTACGGTGTGTCTTAGTCAAGTTATTTGATGAAATAATTACCAATAATCCTCTAAACCTGCTTTCGTCAGCCAAACGACCCCGTCACCAACATCTGTCAGGCAGCAGACAAGCAGCTCTTCACCCTGGTGGAGTGGGCCAAGAGGATTCCTCACTTCTCTGAGCTGCCCCTGGACGACCAGGTCATCCTGCTACGTGCAGGTAAGCTCTCAGTCTGACTCAAGAATGATTAATGAATCAGTAGTGATTCTGCTGATAGGTTGCCTCCTCCACTTATTACTTATGGCCACTACCATGTCCCCATATATTGAGCCTGGGCCTTCTTTGTGTCATGCAAATGCAGTCAAACACCAGCTAACACAACACTGCACTCCCAGCCCTCATAGTTTTGAAAAATGCAAAAACTAAAAAAACGTTGGTTTGATGCAAACTTTGAATATTTTTCTGTTCCTTCTTGACAGTGGCTTCAGAGTTTTAACTTGCACTTGCATAATATGAAAATAAATGGAAAGTACGTAAATGGCCTGTCAATGCAAAATGAGAATATTTTTAGGCCTTACACAATCAGACTTGTAAGGGTTTTGTGCCGCTCCCTCATATTCTACTGTAACATCATTATACAACTCCTAATACAGCATTTGGTGTCCCTCATGTATGTAAATGATGGTGCACAAAACATTAGACATTGTTGGACATTAGGCACTATTAGACACTATTATTATAAGGCAAATTCACCCTTTTACACAACTGTAGTTTTATATCAACTCCTCTGTGACACACTGTCAAGAAAAACAAAAAAACATTATAAACGGGCATGACTTTTTTGCAGGACTGTTGATATGGAACTGGATTGCGCAGGGTCTTTTTTTATTGATAATGTCAGGAAGACTGGTAGAGACCTTTCCCTTTGCTTCATGTAGAACTTAATATTAGGGTCCACAGTCTCAAAAGACTTGGAGGAATCATTTGTAAAGAGAAAAAAAAAATTCCTTTGCCTTATACAACTATGGAAAATGGGAAAATGTTCATTTAAATCATTAAATTTGTTCCATGTAGTTGTGTGTCCAGGCTCAGGTGGTAGATCTTAGTAAGTTAATTATTACAAAATAATGGCAGCAGGTGTTTAATGAGAGATCTTGAATTTGATAAATTAGGACCAGGAACATTCAGTCAGGTATCAGGTATTAAGAAAGAAAAAACAGAATAATAGTAGAATATTTAGACGTTTTGGTTCACTAGAAATATTCGGACACCAACTCTTCAACAGGCTGGAATGAACTCCTGATTGCATCGTTCTCCCATCGCTCCATCTCGGTGAAGGATGGGATTTTACTGGCCACTGGCCTGCATGTCCACAGGAACAGTGCTCACAGTGCAGGTGTTGGAGCCATCTTTGACAGGTAATACACAGATGCATGTATGCACAACCAGTATCACTCTGACAGACATACCACATTAGTGATTTCCCCAGCATTCAGAAGGTTCGGTAGGCGACCCAACTGGAGAGGACATGTCGCCATAAAAAATATTGTGTTCACTGGAGAGTATTAGCATTATGTTATTTATGTGCTTTTTCAGAGGCCTTCCTACTCCACTTTGAAATCCAAACTGCGTAGGATCCCTTCTTAGAATAGATCTGCTTCTATTAGGACCTCCTACTCTTAGGCTGAAAATAGACCGAGCCTGATAAGCCAGGTAAAATCCACAATCCCCTCTTGAATTCACCTGGTAAATCCACATCAGTCCTGAAATCTTTCCTTTATTTATCCACATAGATTTATTTGTCTCTAAAGGTTTCACACCCACTGTTTTTTGTAATCTAAACAAACATATTATTCAGGTTTAGCTGGATTAGTGACTGGGGTAAGAATTTAGTATACTGTGTCTTCATCTTTGGTTGGCTGCAGCGGCTGTGTTCTGCGCTGGCTGAGAGACTATGCTTTTTTAGTGCTGCCTGCAGGGTGACAGCGCATGCCCGGGGAGGCTGGTGACTAATGCTTACCCATAGACATGCATGCACACACACTCAGTGGCAAAGCACCTATTGCAGCATTTGATCACGTGATAATGGCTGGCTAATGTACAATACTAACGTGAATATATAATAGGAATGTCCCTTAAAATACTTTAAAATATGTTAATGTAATAGTTTACATCCCATTATTGTGCAGAATCTTGTAGAGGCCATGGATATATATCATAGTGTTACATTTTCTTCTCGACTGACCACAGAATAATTGTTTTGTGATCTCATCTTGACATAAGGACACTTGCGATCATAGAATCATTTCAATCTTCACATCAACCAGACTGTCAACTCCTCTCTGACCCAGATCCAAATGCATCCATTTTTCAAAATCTAAAACAAGCTTCTTAGTTTTAGATCTCAAAATGCTTATTCCATGATCACTGGCAAACAAAACAAAAACGTAATTATAGCCATGGTCTCTATAGCCTTCTGCATTATTGCATCAACCATCAATTATTAATTCAAAAGTGAAATTACATGTTTTTGACATGTCACTAGAAAACAGTAATGAGATAACTCAAATTCTAAAAAATGTTGTTATTGGTAGGAGTTAACAGTTGTTCCAAAATATGTTATTTGATTAAGATGTGACACTTCTTATGCTGTAATAAGTGCTGGTTCATGTCATAATGGGATGTAATTGCATTATGCAGGAGTATATTACATCAGCAGGTTCTTCAGTGCTTCGAGTGAGACATTTTCTCTGTTCATTATCACCTGAAAAAAACTTACTTTTATGTAAAACCCCAACTACATCACAACGTGTCAATTCACTGTTAATTACACAGTAGTTACATTGTTATAAAGGGTTAATTTTGCCTAGAAATCCAGTCAGGTTTAAAGCAAGCTAACTAGGCTCATGGCAAATGGCTCAATGATTTTCTTCTGATACGTATTAATTTTCTCATAGCACTGCTCTCTTCTAGCAGCAGGCTTTTGTTTCAGCTTCGCATCAGCATCTGTTTAAAGCTACTGAATCATATTTTATCAAGGAAGAAGTAAATAATAGGAGAAAAATGTCATTTCTTTGTAATGCATTACTTAAGGTGGACTTCTTACTAGATTGGTCCTGAAGTGCAAAGCAAAACAACCTTTAACAAAATAACTGAACAAAGCAAAAAATATGACAGCTTTTGCAGAAAACTACACAACAAAATAACACAACAGAAATTGACAAAAGAGAAAATGCAAAATTTCAGAAAACTCAACATTTTACAAACTGGAAAGGGTCGGTACCTACTATTTTTGTTTTGACATTGTAGCCATCCAATCAATGACAGTAGAGGCACCTCTCTTTTCAGATTTGTTGTTTTTCAAATGTTGCTGATTTCTGTTTTGTTGGTTTGTTTTGTGTGTTAATTTGTTTTCTTAAATGTTGTATTTTGCACTTCAAGCCTCGAAAATATTTCACACAATAGGCTCAGTTTAGTGAAACTTGCTTAAAGTCCAACTGAAATCACATTTAGTCGTCCCTTTTGTGTATTTTAATTGTATTGTTAATAGTTTTTTGTTATTAAAAAGAAGAAAAAAGGTATTTGCGGAAATATCAGAAATGCTCCTTTTCGTCTCAGCCGGCTGGAGGGGCGTGTCTGTGCTTGATGCACAGCAGCCGGGAGGCTGCCAGAGAGCCGGTGTTACACCGTAGGGAAGGAGAGACAAAGAAAGCAAACCTGCATTGTAGCCTGAGCTGAGCAGTTAATTAGCTATCTAGCCTGCAAACTGACGTAAACTGACGCTAGCAGTGCACTTTTCCCGGGTGAATGTTTGTATGGTGGCTCGTTCAACCAGCTAAGGTGCAGGACAAGACATGTGTTCTTGTTTGTAAGTGAGATAAGAAGGAGACTTAAGAAGGAAAGTGTGTTGTTGGTGTTCAGAGTCTGTGACTCTGGTGATGTTACTGCTTTATTCAAGATTTGATTGGCTGTATCGAAATAAGATTTCAATCTATGCAGACAGATACCAGAACAGTTTTCTGTTTAATTAATACAACTCTAGGGGGCGCCATCATGAAACCAAAAAATGTAGAAGTTTCTCCCTTTTGGTTTCTGATTTCTTTTCTCGAAGGAGAACACAGGACAAGTGATTTACAGATGCAAATATGTATGCTGTAGCAGACCAAAAAAAAGGAAATTTAATTTCAGCTGGACTTTAAGTTACATTTCATGATGTATTAATGTTTAGCTAGGTTTTCACTTATGAACAGTTTCATGTGTACTAATGGTTTTCTGCTGTTATGCATTTGGCTCATAAGATTTATCATAACCTCCTTTCTGCTTATTTTAATAAATGTGACTATAGTGGTGCTTTATGTAAGACTTCAGTTTATGATGTCATAAGTGATCAAATGTTTATCAGAGGTCCACATTTAGCGATATCAGTGTTGGGTGCAGGTGCAAGATAAAGCAAACTTTGAGTCCAGACATGAAACGTGAACAATCTCCATACATACTATTTTACAACGTATCAGAGTTTGTAACACTGCAGATTTTCACCATGTGAAATCATATGTAAGCATTTAATAATCTGTACAGCTGAAAGGCTCAGAAAACAGATAGAATTCTGTAATAACAATGTAACTGTGTAATGACATTGTAATAACACATTGTGATTGAATACACAGGGCGCACAATGCCGAGGTTGGGGCCATATTTGACAGGTAATTACGCAACTACACAAACACTTTTCTTAAACCCCTCCTCTTGAGTCAACATTAAAACAAGTCTCACATAGCCAGACCTATCTCCACACTTCAGTTTAGCGCTGTGCCAGCGCTGGAGAAAGGTCTGGCTGAACCCATTATCATTTTGGTATAGGGGAATAAAACACTCTGGCTTGATTGTATTTCTTTAAACCAATCACAATCCTCTTGGGCAGTGCTAAGCCCAGGATGCAACGACAGTGCCCTTGCAAAAGAGCATAAATGGTAACACGCAGATAGCGGTAGGGAAGGAGACTTCCGACTGAAATAGTCGGCCAATGTCAGGTTTAAACCCACAGCCTACTTCCTGTAAGTCAGACTACATCAAAACAAACAACGAAAGCTAAAAGGTCGATGCTTTTAGGCTTTTCCGCAGCTTTGCAGAAGCCAGCCCATCTTCGCTGCAAGATATTATTCTGAATAAGATCCAGTGAACTCTAGGATTGCGGTTTAGATGATGATGACAAAAAGCAGTACTGCATTTTGAATTTGAATTCAGCATCATATTTGGTTTGTGGCTTTGACTGCTAAAAGCCTCGTCCAGTCGCCTGCAGAACACTTTCCATCTTTTGCCCGTCGACAATGCCTCCTCTTACCAGGCCAAATGCTTGTTGAGCCTTGCCAGACCATAATGAGCAAATCAAAATGTGTGGGCTGGCTTTACGAAGCTAGCTTTCCCACGGCATTAATGGTAGGACGTGGTTGTATGACGAAATACTGTATTAGTCCACTGCGGTTGATTTAGATGCCGTAATTTACTGTTGAGTCTTCTGGAGGTGTTGTTGGCCTTCTTCGATGATACTCCCTCTGTGATAGGAAGTGCCCATTTTAATATTAATGACATACTCTCTGGGTGCGTACCAAAGATCACTCCTCCACTTTCTCAACTAAATATGGATAAAACAATTATTTATTGTGTTGGGTGTGTATAAAAACCTTGGGGATGCCATTTGGCGATGCACTGTATTGTGGGCCTGGGCGGTGTCTGTTAAAATCATTCCACGTCATTAAAAGCAGATGTCCATTTCTGATGATGGATGATGGAGTAGCAAATAAACTGTCCCAATTTGCCATCACTTCTTTCCCCTCACCCCCTGGTCTGCATAGTCCTCTCCTCTTTCATGCAAGTCATATTCCTGGCAGGATAGCTTAAGTAGTTTTAGGAAGCACTTATGGCCCACATTCTATTATTGCGCTACACATTTAAAGCGTGATAACTCCTTTGATTGAAAATGTATTGATATATTGGTAAGTTGGAAGGATAAGTTGATAAGCCTTTGATATTTATTCTATTTTTGCCACGTTAAGTTTTTGTTTCTACTGGTTGCATGCATTGTTCTTGTTCCTTAGGTTTCAAGATTTGTGAAGCATTTTTAAGAATGAATGGACAGCATTTAAAGTATAAAGTATAGCACCCAAAATCCATCAACACTTTACATCTCATGTAAAACAACTCGTTAGTGATGCATGTGTATAGCAGTTTTAAAATTGAGGATTTTGACCAAACCCATGGCCCACCCAAAATGAGCCTGTTTTGAGTTCTTAAAGTATATTAAACAAGGCAATAAATGTGACCAAAAATTAAATGTATTTGGTGTCTTTATTCCTCTCTGTAAATGAGAACATTTGTCTAAAATGTGTGTGTGTGTGTGTGTGTGTGTTAGGGCTTCTATGTTTAGTCCCTAAACCCTGACTGCCATATGCTCTTACCTCCTTGGAATCATCGGTTGAGGGCAAGACAAAATAGAGGAAAATACACCGTGTGGAAAAAGTGAAAGTCTGAAACGGCAAACTATAAAGTTTTTACTCTCCATCCATGGTAGATTTCAACGTTTGTCACTTTCGCAACCACTTTCACACATTTGCTTGCACAGCTCATTCTGAGCATAACAAAGACAAGCAGTCATTGAATTATTAAGTATGAAAACTCAAAAAGCAGAATCGGCCACAGCCAGAACTTACCACCATTTGGTGGCAGCAGTTTGCCACCGCGGCCAGTTTTAACTAGTTTTTTTTCCCCCACCTGCAGAACCAGCAGTTCAGCCATGAACAAGTAGTTTGGACATAAAATCATTACATTGTGAAGTAACCATAAATAACAATGTCATTATGGAGTCTGGTCCCTCTCTGTTCTTACTCTCTTATTCCCTGCCTTTCTTCCCCTTGTTTTTATTGCTTTCCCGCTCTCTTTTTTTCTTATCATCTTCTTCTCCCATCCTTTCCCTTGCTTCTTCTCTCTTCCCTAATCTGGTATTGTCCTCCTGTCTCCAACTGGGATTTCCTCCTGCAAATCTCCTCTCCTCTCTGCAGGGTTTTGACAGAGCTTGTAAGCAAGATGAGAGACATGCAGATGGACAAGACAGAGCTGGGCTGCCTTCGAGCCATCATCCTCTTCAACCCAGGTACACAGACAGGTGGAAGGTTGAAAATAGTGGAAAATATAATTAGGGACGGCAAAAAAAAAGACAAATTCATGTCTTGAAGAAAGTGACAGAATTTTGAAATGGGAAACATAAAATGTGTTTCATTCCAGTATAGAGATAATGTAAATGTTCTCTGTGTTCACCTGAAGATGCCAAGGGTTTGTCCAACTCCAGTGAGGTGGAGCTCCTGAGAGAGAGGGTGTACGCATCTCTCGAGACTTACTGCAAACAGAAATACCCCGATCAGCAGGGCAGGTAGGTTATAACACACAGACATACTGAAAAGTAAGAGGTGAGGTTGTTGGTTGTGACTGGTGGCACTGCTGCTCAGACATATCAACTATTCAGCTCAGCAGCTTTAACATGTCACTGCAGCACAGAGCAGCTGGTTGAAGGCTGGATATGATGCAGTAGATTCCGCCAAGAGTCTTAACAAAAGAGACCTACCAAAAAAAGACTCATGAGGTCTGTTGTGTTTAGGCACAAATCTGCCTTTGGGAACTAGACTTGTCTCTTGATAAAAATTACATATTTCTGACAGACTGCTGCTGTTGCATACCTGTATAATTTTGTAATGTCATGGGCAACATGAAGGACTGCCACACAGTGTGATTGATTGATTGTTGCCATGCTAGTACTTGTATTTTCTTAAACAAAGCTGGAAGAAGTAAAAAAACATACTGTCACTCATCTGGCAAGACTTACCCACACGGATTAAAATTATACATTTAATTTTGTCTTCCTGTTTTTTTTATAGTAAGGAATAAATGCAGGGCAAGGTGTGACATATCGTTTGTCAGTAGACAACTTTTGAGAGTGTCGACACACCGAGCATAAATTAAGCTTTACACTGTTAGATATTGTGGCGTATCCCTACGCACTTGACTCCACAACCTGCTGAAATTAGTCCTACTCTAGTAAGTTACATTTCTGCATTTTCCAGAATACCCTCTGACAACAATTTGAAGCTATATTTTCTCTTATTTTTCTTGCACCTTCTGAATTCTTGTGGTCAGTTTACATGATTGATAGATGTATGGTTATTTCTCACTCTACTGTCCTTTTCATCCTGCCCTCCGTCGTCCAGGTTTGCAAAGCTCCTCCTCCGGCTCCCAGCACTGCGCTCCATCGGTCTAAAGTGCCTGGAGCACCTGTTCTTCTTTAAACTGATTGGTGACACGCCCATCGACACCTTCCTGATGGAGATGCTAGAAGCGCCTCACCAGCTCACCTAGAGGAGCCAGGTTCGGTCCGGTCAGGATCCAATGCACACCAGGATTACCAACACGTCACCCCATGTTGGGTCGTTGGCTCTTCTCGTTGGGCCTCACTTAACTGCAGCACCTGCTGGTTTTGATGTACCAGCTGTCACACTTATGCACACACACAAACACACACATATTCCCTGTCACTGGCTAATTATCTTCACACACACACTTGCAGATCTTAACTTGCATACATGACTTGACATACAACATACCTAATACACAGATAATATGGCTCTGAATGAACAATATGCTAACACACACACCTTTTCACCATCTTTTCCCATATTCAGTTTTCCACCCTAGGGGTTACGACTCAAGGATTATATCCCCTTTTTATCACATATATACAGTAAATGTCGTAATTTTAAGTTAGCCTTCAGTTTTCACATTTTCATCTCACAGTGGGTTTTTGCTTCTGCGTAACTGATATTCTTCCCGTTTTTACTTGGGTTACTTAGTTACACTGCTAGCTGCACCTTTGTGTATTATATCCATCACTAGCCGATTAGTTATTCATGTATGGTTTTAGCTTAAAATCAGGTGCGTAGCATTTCAATCAACTGTCCACCATCAAACAAATTCACTTATTGGTCAGGAGGTGTCCTATAATGGACAGGTAGACACACCCTCCCAGTGAGTTCATCCAGTCTCGTAAACATTGAAAGATTTTATGCTTTTTTTGAATATTCATGCTGAAACTTGTTTAAGTTTCTATTTTGAAGTACTGTACTCATGAAATGAGAGCTTTTTCCAAGGCATTGAAATCCAGGAAAAGGGGGGTGGGAGCACTTTGTTGAACAGACAAACTTTGTCCCTCCCACCCTGATGCGCACAGCGGGCTTTGTAAGACAAGAAGAATGACTTGAATTTTTTTTCCCCTAGTTTGATTTTATCCTTTTCTCTACTTTGGCAGTTGGTTGGCATTTTCAACAGCTTGAGGCTCACAGGAAGTACAGCTTCATGCAAGACAAAATTGTATTTGTTAGTCTTTTATTTCCCCCAAATCCTCCCTTTGCTGGTGGTCATTTATGCACTTTTGTGAGTTTTAACTGTGTAAATGTTCCTGTTTCCTAGAAATGACCATCTATTCTTCAACACATAAGATGACCTTAAAGGTACTATGTGTAGGGTTTTCTCATTATTGCATCATTGTCAAATCACGTGATGATTTTTTTATAGAACTTGTTAAATAATTGGCCACTTCCTGTACAGATGATAACCAGGTTTGGGAATTAACTCTAACCACCAGTCAAATGGTTGAAAATTCTGGCTGGCAGCAGGTATGTTGGTCTGTCCTAACACCCAGTCCAGCTGAAAGTGTATCATTCTTGATAGGTTGCTCTTTATTCCAAAAATCTTCTCTGTATCAACTGTCCATTGGCTTTAGAAGAGAAAAAAATACTTTCGGTGCTCTTTGAACAATCCTGCGTATAATTGGCCAGCCTCTGTCTGAGTTGTGTGGCCTACTGTCTAGTGAGACTGTCAAGTAAATAAATAAGTGACGTTTGACCCCTCTACCCAGCAGCTATTCAAGTGTCCTTGTACAAGATACTTAAGCAGTTTGAGATACATTGCTTTGTATTCAAGATGCTGCACTCTGTCCCCTCTATAAAACGAGGTGCTAAAAGCTGAAATTTTGTGCAAAAAAAAAAACACAGCAGCAGAGATGGGAAATGTAACAGCCAACTGAAATCATCTGACAGTGGCAATAATGCAGCATTTAATTTCAACTGTTAGTCAGTCAGTATCAAATTTGGCTTATCTGCAATACTTTCGCAGCCCACTGCTCATGGATGGATCCCTGGCTGTGGATATAGATTGGTAAACAATGTTTGAATTACAAAGGACCTCTTGTGTGTCATGTTACTGTAATGCAATAATGAAATAAGTTAGTGTTATGTAATGGAAATCCTACACCTACTACCTGCTGCTTTGGAAACTTTATTCAGTGTGTACTGGCTCAATGCTTGCCACTTTTGTACAGTAGATGTAAATAATAATTTAAAAAAAACACAGGTGTCATGTAGAAACAAAGGCCTGTTCACACTCATGTGAATGTGAAATATGTGGCTCAGACACAAATTTAAAAGCTCTATATTTTTTGCTGTTGAATCAACATTAGACTTGCCTCCCGTGTAATGACATTGAGCCCAGGGCCAAACCACACCTCACTGCTGCTTTTGCACCAACTTCTGCCAATGTTTCCCATTCTTGCTAATTGACTGGCTGGATTTCATTGACAATGGCACTTGATATTTACTGTGATTGACATTTGTGGGCAACTGAATCTGAGCATTGCAGTCAAAAATCAAATGCAGCTACCACATGATCAGGAGATAAACAGTAAACTATGAATTAAACCGTCTACACGCTCTAAAGGTGAGCAATACTGGGGTACACGTAAAGATTTGTTACCATTTTTGTTAGAAAAGTATTTAAAAGAGTGTTTGCGTTCTGAGGTATATTTAGCCTTATTAGTCACCACATTTAATAGAAATCAGAAATGTACGTTTTGCAGTATCATTCTACAGGGAAGAGGTACAGCTGTCCTCTACCAGGTGCTAAATAACTAATATGGTCTTTTAGTTTAAGACTTGCACATTTTCATCAATGCAAACACAGTATGCAAGTACACAGACAAATCAGAAAGCCATTCTCCATTCTTTAAACAGGTTTGCTTAAGATTTCCCTCTTAGAATTTTTTCTTCTTTTTGGTATTTTATGACCCCTAACTTTATTGCAGACTCCCAACTATGGAAAATGAACACCAGCTAAGTGCTTGTACATTTTGACTGTGGCTGATAAGTCTTTGTACTCTACCAGACGCAGCCAGTGTCTTTTGTATTTTAGAAAGCAGTTAGGCTGGTGGAAGCAATGAAAGTAGCTGTTGAATTGTGGGGTCCACCAGCTACTTTGCCCAGAATGAGCAATGAGCTTCCTGTCCTGCAGATAGTCCAAATACGTCTTCTCAGAGAGGATCCTTGGCCTCCCCCATGTGATGTGGACTTGGAGGCTGGCAGTTAGATGACCTGTAAGACAGGTGGTTTTGTTTAACATGTCAGTAAGTTCGTCTAACCTTAGAGTTTGGTGGTGTTTCCGTTTTTCTACATCCATGCATACGTACAGCCAACTCAACAAAGTAGTCTCCAGATGTCCGTTAACTTTCTACATGCAGAGAAAAGAAAAGTCAGCCCCTCGAGCACCACTGCTTCATGATTTTGGTGTTTGCTGGCAAAGAAAAGCAAGGTGGTGGCAAGCTTATGAATTAGGTGACAAGCACCAACATCTGCTAGCATTCTTGTACTGTATATGCTGCAGTATTCTCTCAGTGCTTTAGTGGCTTGAGTTGGTTCAGATAAGCTAATGCTAGCAGTCTGAGTTTTGAGACTTGTGTTCAAAGGATTTTGTGGCCACTGGGCTTCGAGGTCTGTTATCTGGATTAGAGCTCAGACAGCTAAGACAGTTGGGCTGTGGAGTGAAATTTATGAGTGCAACCCAAAATGAGTTTTTCCCTTGTCCCTCAGAGAGTAGGCTGTCTTTTAGGAGGTGTGCTTTTGTGAATAATCTCATCTTGTGTTAGGTTGACATCTCAGCAACTTTCTCTGCAGGATTTTATTTTTGGAGCTTCCTCTGTTGAATGTTTAAGCCTGCTGTTACTGCATCATGTTTATAGCTGGGGATGGGAATGATTACACAATCAGTGAAGTGCTGGAGGATCCACTAGTTGGCATTAAAAATACCAGCCACATACACAGCTGACTGAGCGATGCCAATCTTTGTTGATGATTCATCAAAAAGTCAGAATATGCAACTTGTATATTCATATTGTGGTAACATTGTTAAACAGTTGTCACACAATATGTGCATTGTGTTTCTGGCATTTGTAAATTTTAGCTTGGTCTGTTACATAAGTTCATATTAATTGATGGTGAAATTATTTAGAATTCCCATCCCTCCATATAACAGCAATGCATTTAAGTTTTGCTATGCCATTTCTTTACATTTTGCTATAAGGTCATTTAGAGGATGATAAACGGATACAGTAAACAAAAAAAAAAGCTATACAGTCAGTGCAGGTTCTGTATGCTAAGCCTCTAAGCTTTGCTGATCAGGTAGAACGAGCTGGTGGTTGAGTATTTCAGTTTTTTTAGCATTTGTTATAGGGTATGTGTGGCCACGTGTATGCTTTCATGCACATGTGTATGGAATCTGTCTGCAGCTACGCGTTTTGACTGGCAGATACTATAGCTTTGGCTGTGATGTGCTGAGCGCTGTTGAATTGATTTGTTGAGCAAAATAACGAAAGGATGCACAGAGGAAAAGGAGCCAAGCTGGAGGGATGATTAACTGGCTTGTTGACCTGATGCTTTATCAGCACAACCCAGCCTCCTCCCTTACTTCACTTTGCCCTGTCTCCACTGCTTTACTTTAAAATTAACAAACACTTATTCACTCACCCACATGGGCTGAAAATTACTGGGCTTTGCATTGGAATGGACTTGTAAAATAAACCTATGAAAAGTATGTGAAGCTTTTCGTCGGACAAGCATTGGAGAGCTGTAAGGAAGGGATTCAGTGCCGTGTGTCCCTCTTTGCTTACTTTACTTGACGGCAGAACAGTGGCGATCTGCGGTTGCCATGGGAGACCGCTGGATCGCACCGCACCGCACTGCCCACAAATGTTTGTCGTTGCAACCGTGTGCACTCAAGGCAGACGCATGCTGTGACCTTTTGACTGTGTAGCAGTATTGTTGTCGCCATCTTTGTTACATTTTGAAATTACTCGCTTTTTGAAAATAAAGACATTGATTAAATATGCTTTTTTTTAAATGGATCGCAGGCTGTGACTGAAGAGGTGATCATCGTGTATAGATTAGATATCAGGGCGGCATTTTTACCTAATGACACAGGCCCCCTGGAGCCAAGGCCCAACCTGTTATGATCAATGAGGCAGTGTGTGCTATGCAGCCTTGAAACCACCACCCTCACTGGTTTATTTATCACTGCCAAGCTGTTTGCGGATGTGGCCGTTCTAAATGCAGGGCCACTCAGTACCCAGTGCTTGTTTTTCATGTATGTTGTGATTATTGTGCAGCGCACTAAAGAGTGTGCGCTAACCTTGGCCTGTGTAGTGCATACTAAAGAGGGGCCCTAATAGGAATGGAATGACAGCTCGTGTGAAGAGGGGAGGACTGGTCACTGGAGAGAGAAGTAGACCAGTGTGTGGTCCCCTCTGGGTGCTCAAGCTGTGCATTGGTGCTTTTTATGGGGTCCCCTGGCCTGAAAACGTCTGCTTTGGTTTCCAAGACACAGGGAAAAGCATATATGAGTGAAATGCAAATAAGGAATGATTTAACAGGGCTAGCCTAGCCCTAGACCTAGACCTGCTCTTCTTCAATTACATTTGGTTGGGTGTTTTCTGCCACTGGGTCCACTGCAACCTGTTGTGTACTTACTGTGTTAGAGTCATATGTGGCTGTTGCTGGATACTACCAGCAATAAAAACAAAACCTTCAGAATCTGTTTTAGATTATGAGTGAGAAACTGGCTCTAATTGTGGACACACAGTGAAAGGGCCACTAGAAACCACAGGAGACACCTCTGAGCAGGATCTGGTAACATTGAATTGATGGGAGGGAGCGACTGAATATGATTGCTCTCTTTAAGGAGGAGGTTGTTGGTGGTGTTTACGATTGGAGGAATTGTGAAGGGTAGGTCAGAGATTGATGGAGGGAAGAAAAGAAGGGCAGGGACTTAAAGAACTCTGATCAGGTGTTCATTTGTCGATCGAGAAGAAAAACATTTTATTTTCCAGTAGATCTAGAATCTTCCTTAATTGTTTACTCTTCACCATAAAAAAAATCACACACTGTTTCTTTGTCTTGTTTCCTGTCTCCCTCTTCTCCGACTATGCTATTCATCTTTTGTTTCTTACAAAGTATTAAACAAATACAAGAACTGTAAAATCAGAATGGAATCTGTCACTTATTTTTAATTTTTCTGTCTTTCTCTTGTGTCTGTTTTTTGTCCTGTTTGTATCCTATTCCATCGTACATGTGGAGCTGATTGACTATTGTGTGCTTTGAGGATTGAAAGAAGGAAAAAAAAAATCTTTTTTCGGTCATTAATTCTGAATCTTGTTTCTGTTTGTTGTATCATGTCCGAGTAAAGGTTTTAATACTGTACGTGAAGTGTTTTTCATTTATTGTTTCTCACATTTGAAACTCTGCAAAACATTTAATTATTAAACAAAGTTGTTCCAAACAATTTAAGATATTGCAAGATGTAAATGAAAATTGCTTTTAATTACAGTAGTTAAATGCTTTTAATCACATTCTGTGGGTTGAAAATTACCAGAGTGCACTCATTTCCTTTAGGCTCCACATAAAACACCCACACATTGTCCATGAAATGGAACGTCCCAACTCGGCTCCCACTGTGTCCTGGAGAAATTATGGTATGCTCCTCAGTCCAGCAGGACCCCAGGGCCCCGGGTGACCGTTAACAACACACTCCCATCTTTCAACCTCTAGAGGGAGCACTGACCTCTTGTCCCTGTCCAAGTTTCAACAACCGTGGCCTCCTGTTGCTCCACCTACTCCTCCTCCCTCCATTAGAGCTGCTGGCTGGTTAAATTGTCCTGTATTGCCTGCCCCGCCTTCTTTACGCACCTTGGCCAATAAGGAAGCAGTAGAACTGAGATCAGAACATTTTTATAGGTGAATTTCACCCTGCACTGCTGGGTCCTATCCCTCTGCCTCATTTAAATGTTAAGAAAGATAAGAATGTGGGTATGAGTTTGCATCTGTGTGACCATGTAGTTAGTGGCTGCGCTCTCTCTCTCTCTCTCTCTCTCTCTCTGTTTCTCTGTCTCTCTCCTCCCACCTCCTTCAGTCTGTCTCCTCCCTCGTCTCTGACAGTCTGTCCAGAGCATAATCCAGAGGAGCTCTTCTTCGTCCTGGCCCAAAGCTGCTGGACTGTAAAGCCCTTGCACAGTTAAGCTCACTATTCAAGGCCTGAAATGATGCACAGAACTTAAGTTCCTGAAAAAACTTAAATCACTCTGTTATCCAAGTTCTGCTCACTCAAATTTATTTTTGTGTCATATTTAAAGCCCATCAGGCCAGTTTTTAAAGATTCTGCTAACCCAGAATATTCAAAGGATTTAACAGCTATACGGTTATATAGAATTAGGCAGATCCTTGTTATGTTCATGCATGTTGTTTTGCTCACTCTAATGATAAAAGAACACCCATGCGTATTTTATTGCACAGTAGCATTTATTTAACTGATTTTAGGCCACAAAATTGATCCCCAGCCTGTTTTCGGTAAGCTCATGTTTTTGAAAGGCCAAGCAGTGATTCATTGGAAATTTACCTTTTCATACCTCAATATTCCACCCTTTAAAAATACCCCTACATGATTTTCCTAGATCCAGTTTTGGTACAAACCAGGGTTGGAAGACATAGAAAATCACAGACATAGCAGAAGTTACTGTATTATTATGTTTTTCCTCTGGTCAATGTGTGGTTGGCTAGTTAAAGATCCCCCAGAGTTATTTGGCCTCTTTTCTTTTTGTGTATTTTTGAGCAGGCCAAATCTACTGAGTTTACAATTGTTCACACTTGAGAAATGTTTGGCTAAGCTCTCCATTACTCTAGTGCAGAGTAGTGGTACATATGCTATAAACCATGTTAAGGTTAAGCATCACTTTCCATGTTGCAGATGTCTTGAGTATTCTACTGTGGAAGCTGCTCCTGTGGCACCAGCAGCTGCCAGCAGAGGGAGCAGGCACAATGAGTTTTCTGTTCAGGACCATGAAGCGCATTACAGCCATGTCAGCAGCAACTTATTTAGAAAAGACCCTATAACCTCGCAACTTGAAGTGGTAGATTGTAAGTTGCCCATTTTGATTCAGGGAAATAGTTGCCAACATGATGAGTTAAATGTTTAATTAAGATCAGTGCACAAAGTGCTGGATTTCAAAATAATCACAGTCTTCTCACCTTCTTGCATTTCCCTCTTCTCCTTCGCTTTCTATCCTCCTCTCTCTCATTCTTACTTCCTCCATCCTGTCTGTCAACCTTTCGATCTCTTTCCCAGTGTCTCTCCTGCCCTCCTCTCTCCCCAGTCTCCTTCTGGCTCTAACTCTTCCTCTCCCTCCCTCCTGCTTCTCACCCCACTCCCTCCTCCCTGAGCGCTGCAGAAAGACACCTTTATACTGAGGGTCAAATTCCTCTTAATTTCTGCTCCACAAATGTCAGTTTTCACCAGGTGAATGTTATTCCTGTGCAGTGAATGAACGAGCCGTGTTTGAAGTCACTTACCAGCAGCGCTTTGGTGGATCCTGAGTGGTAGAAATACCCCACACAGCTTTCATACACACACACACACCTGAGGAAGACAGAGCTTTATTGAGCTTGTGTACTCTCTAGACCGGGCAAATACCAAACAGGAGGGCAAGATGTCAGGTGTGTTTGCTTTTATATAAAAAATGCAGGTACCTTAAAAATTCAAACTGCAGTCAGACAATTAAGTTAAAAAAAAAACATTTAGCTTGCTGATTAAAACCATCCACTTTTGTCAGCCTTAACTGAATAGCGATAAATGAAAGACAACATTTCCATGTTTACTTGCATGTCGGATTAAAGTCTCATGTCCATGGATGACAGTGAATGGTGAAAACAGCTATTAGTGTGGAATTTTGGCTATACTTTTATCAACATTATATACAGTCATGTCTCTACAGTATATTTATTTTTTTACAGCATATAAAGGCAAACTGCTCACTGATTGTACAGCTTGTTGCCTCTGTAAGGTCCAGACTGTTGGGATGGGAAGAAACTTTGGAGTGACTAGTGACAACATTTAGCAAAGCCAAATTACTGGTCAGCCACTGTCCCCATGTTCTTTCAGCTGTAATGATATGCTAGGTTTTCGGTATACACAGACCAAATGTGAGCCAGGGTACACTTAGATGACTGAGAGCGCCTCCTGAGCAGAGCTAAATCTGGGTGAAACTGAGAATGGGTCCCACATAAAGTATATAATTCTACATTTGAGGGCGGTTGGTCTTGCTTTCCAATCAAGGAAACATGGCAGATAAAAATATGTCAGACTGAGAGATGTGCTGAAAGAAATGTTTCAGAAAGACATCATCATGGTGCCACTCGCAACTGGGGATGTAGTCAGGAATGTGTTCCAAAACAGCTAAAATGTACTTGCATTTTATGGTGAATTCTGCATTTTATATTAACTGTGAAGGCCTAAATCATGAGCCAGATTCAAACGTAGTCTATTTGCCTCATCTGTTCCAGATCAAGTAGCTGATTGTACTTGCTGCCTCTTTGTATGATGATGATAATAGTACGCCTTTACACTTTAATGCACCCAAAACACCAAAGATGTGAAGGATCACCATGATATTACACTGACACAGTGAGGATCACCATGAACCGTGTGGGCAAATTGTAGTTACAGAAGTCTGGAAGAGTTAAAGAACTGTTGGACTGTAAAAAGATTAGAAAAGTCTGCATTCAGTCCATAAGGTGATTTTTTTTCTTCCAGTTATGATGTATATACTGCACTTTGTTTTTCACAGTTAGTACTACTGTCATTCAACCGTGATACTGATTGTGAATTGAGCTTCAATTATAAAGTGATGTGTCTTAGAGGAAAGCAGCATTTCCCAACATTCAACAGCTTCTCAAAATATTCCAATTTATTTAAGAAAACTAGTATCGAATTTAATCATGTAAAACATGCAGGAACTCCATGGCATCTTTTGTGCGCGAGCCATGTACGTAGAAGGGGTGAAATATTTTAACTGGAAAGAGACTGCAAAGCGCCACCTCTTAATTTCACTGTCATGACAAGAGAGAGACTGGGCAGTCTGTGTGTGGGAGGGTTAACGAGCTCTTGTCTGTGAGCCAGCAGTGAACGTGAGAGGGCCCAAATGTGTCAGCGAGGGGAAACCGGTAGACGGAGAGGAAGAGGGGGAGTAGATGGGAAGACAGAAAAAGGAAGAGGGAGGGTAGTATTTTCATTCTGCAGCATCACAGTTATTTATTGTGCCGCCTTGGCATGTGCATGTTTTGTCTGTACAGTAATGGCCCAGATGGGACTGAACTGAAGGCTGAGATGAAAAGCTCTTTGATGGCCCTTCAGACTGGAATGAGCTCATGGCCATAACAGCTCTGATTGTTTTTATTGCTGGTTTTCCCTGACCTCATTAACCGGCTGCTGTTACTGTGTACAAATACTGCAGGCCTGCATGTTCAGCCTCTTGTTTTGGAAATCAATCATCTGTTTTTCTTTCTTTTTTTGTGTGTCTTTTGTGCTTCCGTCCCTGGGACAGCCAAGCCTCCCCACCACACAGGGTCCTGATTCTGTTCTCATCCTCCTCCTCACTTCTTCCACTTTCATCTCTTGAAATTTTGAATCTCCTCCGTTCCTCTTCCTCTTCCACTGCTGTATTTTGTCAGCAAATTATATGTTTCTTACTTTCTGATATATCTCTCTTGAGTTTTAAAAAAATGCACCTTAATTTATCCAGGGAAGTTTCAGGAACGCCCTGTTCTCACACACACAGTTAGACACATTCACACATGGAAGCTGCCCAGTACAACCACAGTCAAGTTTGTTGGTCACTGAGCAGCTCCAACTGGAGCAGCTGGGTTTGTTATGGCAGGCGCTGATCTTGCACTTTCTCCACTCAGATTTATCCTGCCCCCTGCGAGTCCGGGGTTTAAACTGGCAACTTTCCAGACACATGCCCACTTCTTTAACCTGTAGGCCACTATTGCTTAAATTAGACAAATTAAAGACTTCAGTGGGCCTGCCTGGTCTTAACTTTTGTTCTGTGAGTTTTTGTCCTATAAATGGCCCAACTGAATTGGTTCAAATGTCTGAGTTCATCTAACAAGCTCAACGAAGTTCAACCTGTAACTTCCATTAATAATGAAGGCAGCAAGCTTGGTGATTGGATGTGTTTTATTGTAATGCTATTTGGGGCTTATAGTCTATATTTCTAAAGCTGTTATATACAGAGTTGGACTTTTCTTTTCAGTGACCCATTATTTTTGAACACGGTTGCTATACTCATAATTCTACTGGGATAATTTTAAGACAAGTGTTGGAAAGGCTCAAACAACCAATCATCTAACACTTCCTATGGGAGAAATAAATAGCATGTTAACTTCTTGGCTCTCAATATAACTCTTTCCACTTGTACACTGTATTTGTTCATTTCCTCCATGTTGCATCTTGTTCCGTCACTCAGCCCTCTTTGTACCACCTCCCAGGTGTCTTCTACTCCTTCATGTCCCTCACTCACTGAGTCTCTTCCCTCCTCAGTTAACTTCGTCTTCATCCCCTCAGTCACATCTTTCTCATATCCCAGGGTTCTCTCTGCTCCACTACTGTACCCAGAGAGAGGTCCCTGGTCTCAGCAGCTTCCTGTCTCACAAAAGACCCCTCTGTTTCCCCCCTCTGTGTTTCCTCCGCTGCCACCCCACCCCCTTCCTCAACACCCCTGTGGTACATTCCCTCCCTCTCCCCTGATGCATTCCTTATTGACCTCGGCCGGCTGAGGAGTCCCTCTGTCAGCGGGCTCCGTGAGAGTGGAACTGAGCCTTAACTGATCTGTGGAAGCAGTTCTTAGGGTTTGTGTCCAGGACAAGTCAGTCTAGAGAGCATGTCTTTAAATATGACTTGAGCTGAGTTAACTTTATTGCCATCACAACACACGTTGTTAGGATGTTTGCTTGGTGAGCTCATTGTGCAACAGGACAACATTCAACACAGCATATTAATAAGAAAACCACAAACTACCATATGCTAATTCATTTTTTTAAGCTCATTTAAATATGCACTGCATGGCTAAAAATGTCAAAAATGTAACATTACAAAATCTCCCATTTGTCACATCACCTGCCAACATGGAGGTGTGTTCAAGAACTGGCTTGGCTGTAATCAGGGATTAACATATAGAAACTAGGCATGAAGAAAAAAAGGTGCACTATCTAAACAAATACAGTCTGTGGAAGTTTATCCAGTGTTAGAACACACACGTCTCGACTCCATCACACAAGTGAGTTTTAAGCATCAAGTCACTTAATCTGAGCAAAGAGCTGTTGGCTTTCTTTCAACAAAATAAAACTTCTTGCAGCTACTTGCACCAGCTTTGTAGATATTTTAGCTGTTGTACTCAGGTGTCGGAATAACAACACAGACTGGTTGCTGCACTCAGCTAGCTACCACTGGCACAAAATCAGTCAAATTACCAGTCAGAAACAGTGCAGAAATAGACCTTCTCATCTGATAATGTATGCTGAGGTGCCAGGATCTAAGAAAATGGATGAGGTGGAGGTGAGAAACCTTTACTATGCTAAATCCATTATTTTAATGGGAATCTCGAGTGCATTGTTACGCCTATACTATGAGCACTACCAAATGTTATAAGGGAGTTTGTTTCACCAATTTTTCACCTAGCATGAAGAGTCATTATTGTGGCTATTGTTACCTGCAGTGTAAAATACCTGATGGCAATTAAGCTCTTGAGCAGGACTCTGTCTGTCCTGTCTGTTACAAGATAAGGTTTTAACTGTTGTTCTCAGTCACTGCATATGAACATATGTACAAAAAAGGTCCTTGTGTTAAAACAGGCCTAGATATATTATTTATTTCCAAACTGTATTTTTTTTTACCTATCCTAGAGATACAGAAGTAACACTGTGTTAGTTCAGCTCTAATTATACCCTAAAAATGTTTAGTCTTAAGTATAAAACAGATTATAGTTTATTATATAGATTGTTAGTCAGAAAAAAAATGCTTTCCTGTGTGTATTAGCGTTAGAATCATTTTATATGGAGCATTTTGTTACTTCAGGCTGAGCACTGAGGTTATCCTGGCATCAGGTAATCTATTACTAACATTTAATCATAGAGGTGTAGACAACAGCCATTATAATCTGACAATTCTTGCCACACACTGCTTACTGTATCTCCCACCACCCCAACCTCCTCCTCATCATGTATTATGCTGTAGGTATTGTTACCTTTGCTAAGATCTAATTGTTACTGTATGTTGGGCATAAGCAGAATGCTTATTGGGTTTTTTGTTTTTTTTAGAGAACTCCCTTAACATGTCTCAAATTGAATTTCTTTCAGCCTTCTTCACTTTTTATTCAAGTTGACCGTTTTTCCTGATGTCGGATAGCTCGTTTTGGAATGAAATGCTTTTCCATCTCCACACTGTTGTTATATAACCAGTTCCTCACGGTCGACAGACAAATGCAGTACTAATACTGCAGGTCATCTCAGCCTGGAAGAGCTCAGTTGAGCAACTGGTGTGAAAAAGGTTTTTCAAGCTGCTGGCTGCTGCTCTGGCTCCTCCATGGTTCTTTGTAATGGTCAGCTGGGCCAGGTATAGCAAGGTGTCACTCAAACGGCAAAATGACCCACCTGACCTTCGCCTCGACCTCACAGTGTCCAGCGGACAGCCGGGCTTCGCTGCCCTCTGTCCCTTCACCGTTCAACCAAGTGAATACTTTTAATGCTTCACATACTTGCTGGTCCTCCTCTTTCATCCCTTACAATGAAGAAAACCCACAAGACAGACTTGTTTTCAGAATCTTGTCTTTCTAAAGATGAGCAGGTCAGGTGGACTAAAGAGTCAAAGTGTCTGTCTGTTAGGATTAGGCCTGTGGTGGACTGGTGTCTGTCCAAGATGTTCCCTTCCCTTCAGACTGATGTATGCTGACACAAGCCCAAAGACTCTGAGTAGAAATACATAGTAATTAGCAGTTTTATTGTGCCGAGTTTTATCATGGTGATATACAGTATTACATTCTTGTAAGATATTTCTTTTGGATCTCTAGTTAGCTAAATATGTGTTATTATTGTAAAAGTTACGTTATCGTGTATCAGGCTTGTTTAAAATGGCCTCCCACTAGGCAATCTGGGTGGGCACTTGCGTTATTTGTGCACAGAGATCTTCACGTCTTGTAATGGCAGACCCCCTGTCTTAAGTGCCTTTCCAGAGTGTGCACTAATGGGGTGTAAAGATGGCAATTTCACCCGTTAGGTGTGCCAGAGATTCAGATGAGTCGTCCTCAAATGGGAGATCGACCTAAGTATTAGTTCAATGCAGGTCAGGTCCCATGAAAGGCTGTTGAGATCACAATTTACTTCCTTAATTTGGTGTTTAAATAGGTAAATGAGGCAGGACTTAACAGTGTGAGGGACTTCTTAAGAGAGTTGAAAATAAATTTGGACAAAGACTGGAACATGAAAACTGACCTGAGCTGTTGAGGATTCCTCGTCACCTCTGTCATCCCCATGTAATGACGCAGGTGTTTTAATCTCAGGCATCAGGTTAAATATTTGAGCCACTGATGCTGGCGTTGTTGAAGACTGTCCGCTCCTCTGACCTCTGAAGGATCACCTCAACATTTAAGATCCAAATGTGTCATCAGAAATGTTGTGATATGTAAAAGGAAGAGAAAAAGACACAAATATGCAATTTCATATATATTGGAGCAATATAAGCAGGGATATAAGGTACCAACCCACAAAATATGTCTTTCAGTGCCACCTTTTAAACTGAGGTAACCTTTCATTCTAAGGGAAACTCTGCTCTAAACTTCACTGTGGCCTGCTGTGTCCTGCGGTGACAGCTGTTTAGGTGACTTCATTTGTGGAAAAACCTGCGACTTTGAGGATACAAATATGTTGCTGTGTCAAAGACGCCAAGGCACCACCCTGAGTTTTAGTCAGTAGGTCAGTTAGCGACGCTTCTGTCCATCCATCCACCTTTTCCCTCCCCACCTCAGTTTTTTTCTGGAATCTCCATGTGTAAATACCGTTTGATCCCTCCTCCCTCCCTTTTGCTCTCTCTCTCTCCCTTTCTCCCTCCCCTCACCTCCGTCCTCTCTCTCCTTCTTTATCAATGGCCCTCATTCATTCCCTCTCACCCTCTGCATGCCTGTGTGCCCCCCCACCTCTCTGCCCACACGTCCCCCCCTCCCCTCTTTCTCCCTATTCATTCCTGTGATTTTTCCTGCCTGTACCTTTCCACGGCCCTAACGTCTCCTCCCAGACAGCAGTTTCCTCAAACCTTCGTTTGAGTCCTATCTCTCTCCTCCATCTTTGGCTACATTTCATTTGGGGGGTTTGGTATTTAGATGCAGATCTGGATGTGGTTATTTCAGGCCTAGGCAATATTCATTGGCATTTATGAGAAAAAAATGAATTGCCAGTACTTGTGGGCACACTTATTACAATTCCAGGTATTTCAGTGTTGGGTAGATTTGGATCTTTACTGCTACTGCCTTTGTGAAGCACAATAAGGCTTGTAGTGTGGTGAATTTATGTTTTTGACAAATTCATACTGTATATGAAACCAGCTCCTCAGCTTCTCATATATAGGCTGAAATAATTTACTTTGTGGCTCAGTATACCATCTTTTCCTCTTTCTGGTTCATGCTATATCACCAGTCCTTCAAATGGCCTTTGATTAGTACAGCCATTATTGCGCCATCTGGGCAAATTACCTTCTAACAGTGAGTAATTGTGCTAAATTGAGCAAACCTTAGAGTTCACCTATTGCTAGATTTAACATCAAAGGGTGAGGAAGCTGCCTTCAAACTCCCAAAAAAGACTTGCTACGCGTTGAAAGCCACCAATGAAACACGTACACAAGAGAAATGCAGAGAATGAGAGGGAAGGGAACACACACATTGCATTTCTTTTAACTTAGTTCAGTTTCTCAAATATCAAAAGACTAGTACACTTTGGCAAAATATACTGTGTGCTCATTTTTAAAATAAACTCTGTCTCTCTCTCTCACAAACACACACACACACTGTTATACATCAGTTGGCACGCAAACGTTAGAGCTTGTGAACACTCACCCCACACCGAAAAACACGCCCACTTAGGTGTACCCTTGCTGTACCTCCCCCCTCCCTCACTCTGCCCCTTCGTCACCCCTTGTCCTCCCTCCTCCCTCCTCCCTCCTCCTCCTCCTCCTCTCCTGCCTATTTCGAGGTATGTGGTTAGCAGGGTGTGTTCGGTGGCCAGATTCAAAATCACTGACCCATTCTCTGTCTAAATTCCCTGCTTTACCTGGCTCCGCACACCTCCAGCAGCTTCACCAGGCCAAGCGGAGTGTGTATTCATCACACACTTTTTGACCCCACTGCTAGTGCCGAGAGTATCAGTCCACTCCCTCCCAGGCGAGCCCCTGCTCTGATCTATTTCAGTGTGTTGTGGCTAGCAGGGTGTGTGTGCGTTTGCAGCCCTGCCCAGTAAAATACAGACTTTTCAAGGAAGTCAGCAATATAATATGGCCGCTTTATTGTAATTACAAGGTTCTCCTTTTGGAAATAGCGCAGAGAGAGAGCTGCCCACAGGCACTTGCTGAGTCTGTCTCCAAGAGCTAATGCCATCTCTTGCTATCCTTCTGCAGACGCCCTTGCCTTGGTCTCATCCATTCTTGAACATTGAACCAGATGTTGCCATACCGGGCGGCTCTATCAGCTGGATGCTTGTCAGTATTACAGCCAGTTAAGAATCCAGTGCCGTCTGACTGGATGGAGTGTCAGAAATCAGATGGTGGGTGGCCACGTCTGCAGGGAAACCTTGTGGTCTCTGGGTTCTTATAACCCATAAATTACTGCCCAGCAAATTATGAGGCTTTATTAATTCAAACATGGCAGACATTAAAGCTTAATTGTGTAATTGAAGGGTTTGCACTGACCTGTAACACAGATTTTATTCTGGACTAGACAAGTGGAAGCACCTGCCTTTTGATGTCAGGATATTTTTCCCCGTCGTGACATTTTAGCAGCCTCACCTCTTGGTGAAGTGGTTGCTGAGATGTGCCATAAGTCTGTTTCAGGATGATGAAGTCATGCTGCTGGTGGGAGCATACATGCAATTCCTGTCCTTTGGAATTTGTGGTACCTCCATAATGTGGATGCTCAGCAGATTATGTGGATTATACTGTTATACAGTACTGTTATATGGATTATAGGGTTGCTTTATGCTGCATTTGGTTAAGGGTGTAGACACTCAGGATGAAACACATTGGATACTAAAACTGCACAAGACAAGATTTTAAAGCCAAATTCTTCCATCTAACATGCTGTAACAGCAAAATAATAATGAGACGCCATAGAGTCACCATATGAAACCAAATGGTGATGGTAACTCTATTACAGTGTACGTTTTTGATCACTGGAGGTGACAAATCAAAAGTCTACTCATAAATATATGTATGCTGTTATATTGTAACAAATGATCTTTTATTTCCATTTGGACGTCCCTCCATGTAAAGCTGTCCAGGACAGATTTAATATACAGTTACTTGGCAAGTACAATTACAGATACACAGGATCAGCAGCAACTATCCCTTGTGCCATCAAAGGCATGTTAAAAGACTAGGCAACATTTGACGCCACCCAGGCACTGTTTGTTCCAGGTTCTGACTTTACTGGTACTTTGTAAAAGACCGAAAACCTTTTGAATATGTAGAAAAAACAAAAGTGCATTTCTTGTATTAAGTAGTTGGCTCACAGCTATATTCATTTCTGCAAAGAAATACAAGTCTGTAAGAACATTACTGTACGTGTTTTTAATACTGCTTGGTTCCTGCTGTCTGTGTTTTTATGTTTCCTCCAGCTTGCTCTCCAAACATCTTGCAGACTGTTCATCAAGTCACATCCCCTGCAGGGACGCACAGCACGTCAAAGCAAATGGAAGCAAGCCACAGGATCAGATTGATAACAAGTAGGCACCTGCTAAAGCACCTGTTGTGAACCTGCTTAAGACAGAGACACACATGCAGTCTTAGTTTGGATGTCAGAAGAAAGAGGACTGGATGAGAGCAAAGACACTGAGGTTATGTAGAAAGATTAAAGCATAAGTAATATACCTGCACATACATGAATAAGACCTTTCATATGTTTTGACATTTACAGTCACTGAATGATAACATGACAGCACTCTTTTCAAATCTGCAACCTATGGCCATATTTGACTTTTTCATTATATTAACATCTATGGAATAACTCCAGCATTGGTATCCCAACTGAGGTGCTTATTATTAATCAACTGTGATATCTCAGACATAAATACAATAAAATAGGATACAATTCTTTTAAAAAATAAGACTAGATGAAATAGTTTGATTGATATGTGATAAAAGACACACACAGTTACATCATTCAAATACACTCCATCCAGGCAACCACAGTCCATGAAAAATAAACAAGAGAACAGTGATCCTTGACTGTCCTGTAATAAACAAACAACAACAGGACACATTTTGGCCAGGCCACCACTTTCAGTCATGTCCCTGATGAAACCATGGATGCAACAAAAGTGCTGCTTACAGTCCTTGAATATGAATCCTCGAGTTTAAGTGAAGAAAAATTGTACATCCACACATGTGCAAAGTCTAGCACAAACACATACCACAGATGTCTCTTGGGGTGTCTCTTTTTACAACTTGTGGCATCTACTTTCCGAGCACAAGGAGGCCAGAACCAAACAGTCTGTTCTCAACAAACACTCGATCCGCTGTGTCCAGGAAGCCAAAATAAAAACCCAGAGCTGCCGCAGTGAGGGAGCATTTCCTGGACTTTCTGATTTAGTACGAATAACCTTGCAGTGAAAATAACAGCTACAGTGTGTACAAAAGGAGGAAAATAACTCCCAACTATAGCCATTCAGGTAAATGACAAATTCTGGGTTTATATTGTTTATACTCTACTACTTTTATTGTGTGAAATGCTCCGATATTTGGTTTGTTACCCTGATTTCTGTTTTTTTCAGCTTTCCTGCTGTCCTGTTAACCTCCTCTGTCCTCCTTTTGGGGTTGTTGTTTTTTATTCCATCAAAGAAATATTTTATGGTTTTTCATCTACATCTGAGAACATGAAATCCTATATTTTCCTTTTGGCTTTCCATATAGTAATATATAGGTATAAAAACTGCCCTAGCCCTGCTTTCCTTATGATTCCTGATGGATAATTGCTGGATGCAGCAGCCTAGTTGATGGTTTCAGAGAATGATCACACAGCGGCCGCTCCTTCTCATTCTACATACATCAAAGCTCACCCCTTTAGTTTCTTATGAGAGGGCAGTACAATTTTCTTCTTTTGGCAGCCTTGTATGCAAACTCATAGACAGTACATTACCGCTGAACAGAAGCTAAAACATGATCGTACTTTAAGCGTGTCCCTTTTCTCTTTCTCTGGAATTTAGTATCCTGTAGACATGTATTCTGGGGAAAGAGATGGTGGAGTCGGGCATCTTATGAGCCCATGGGTCCAAAAAATAATCATACAATGTTTCAAATGAAAGTAGACAGCACTGGCAAAAACCAGAGAGCATCCACACTGAGGCTTATGGTGTATACAGTACTATAGTTCAACCAATGTAAAAGATTTAAAGTGTCAGTGGGCAAAATATTATGCTGATATCCATAATTTTAGCCATATTTGCATCAACAAATAACAGTTTTAATGTTTCACTCAAAATCTCATTCTAGTCAAGGTAGAAAAACCCTCAATTTTTAACTACCCTGATGAATTTTTTTGTCGCTTTATTTTACAATAATGGGTTATAGCATTAAAGCCACTGATTATTCCTGGTGTATGTGTGTCCTACCAGACATTTACTATCCTACTCACTGCTACACTCAATAACGACAACAGTGTTGCTACACTGGCACAAATGTTTCCTTTTTAATGTATACCTGTAGCATGTTTATGTTTAGACTGCTGTCAAAGACCTCGTATCTACACTGTAAGTGAGGTCCTGTTATGATTTTTCTCCTATGGGTAACCCAAATACATTATTATATTTATCAATTTTGGCCATGATACTGATGATACATTTAAAAGAAACTGAATATGTAATGTGCTTAGGTGATACACTTATACAGAAAAGAAGTTGTAATACAACATGTCTGAAACTGTCAAAAGAATTGTGTTATATATGAAAACACGACACTGCAAACATTGAAAGAGTGAACCAATTATTTCAGACATTCATATGCATGTCCATTTTGTACAAATCGTATGCAAGTCATCTGAAGTCTGAATTCAACTCCATAAGTTACCTCAGGTCAAACATTTCCATTCTTTCTAAATCCTTAGGGATATATTTTCCATTTTAAGGTTAATATTGGCAGAACTACAAAAGAAATGTGCAACATTGCTGTGTTAAAAAACAGATTTCTGAGTTTGTTGCTTTTCCTTTAAAAGTGTCCCAGAAATAATAATCAGTCTGTAATCTGTCTGTCATCACAATATATAGTTTTTTATTTGATGTAAGGTAAAGGGAAACCATTTAGTTGTACTTTTTTTTGCCTTTACTGTTTTTTCTAGTGCTTCTAAGCCCTTAGAAAGAATGATAGGGGAGGTATTATGGAAATACCACAGAATACAAACACTTCCCCCTCCTTATCCCTTCAGAGAATCAGACAGGCATGGAAAGGGGGGACAAATGAAGGGTAGTGAGAAAGAGTGAGTGGTATAGAGCATCAAGGGATAATTATGGTTAATTACTGCTTTCTGAATGTGGAGTCTGCATTCAAAGAAAGTGACTAACCATGGGCTGTGCGACTGTCGAAACATTTACAAGGCAGACGGCTGGGCACGGGGTAGTTTGAAAGGTAGAAGATGCTGTTGAGTGTTTATGACAGGTAGGGATATAAAAGCGACTTTGAAATTATGAAAGGAATGTCTCTTTGAGATTACTGCTGAAGTTGGTTTAAACTTTATGCCCTAGTGGTTTGATGTCTTCTCAGGGTGAAACAGAATCAGTGGCTTGAAAACTGAACTTTAAGAATGTGGTGTTCATATTGTTTTGGACTTTCAGGTATTCTCTTACAGATATGACAAAACCACATACTGTATAATGTTCATACATACAGTGAGATGACAGAATATCACAATAAACTGTTAATACCAATCCAATACAATAACCTTATAGTAGTTACTATTTTTGTGAAGCTCTCTCTCTCTCTCTCTCTCTCTGCGCACCTGAGCTGATGCTGCAAAACAAGGCCACGTGGGACTGACCAATCAGAACGAGAGGAGAGCTCCAAGGATGGGGTGAAAGGGGCGTGGTGAGTAGCGCGGACAGAAGCCTGATTGGCTGGCCGAACGCTCACTCTTCTCTGTTGGCACAGCGCGGTGCGTGGCCCTGCTGTCTTATCTGCCATTTACCTGAACGGTTCTTTATGGTTTATAAAGCCAATCTTTACATGCTACAGATACAAAGACAAGAAAGCAGGAAGTACAAAAGGTGAAGAGAAATACTCTGCCTGCCTTTCTCAGTAAATTAGGATTGTTTAGACAGAATCAGAGAGAGACAGAAAAAGGTTTTCACTGATTGGCGTGCGTTCAATGAGCAAAATTAAAACACTAACTCACAGTTGGAAAGAGACGCCATTGTTGTGTGTGTGGTGTGAAATATTTGTATATGCCGATCATTAAAAACGTTCAGTTCACACTCTCAAACGCTTCTCCGTACACGTAGATCTACGTGCGCCGAGGGCGCAATTACGCACGCCCTCTATTCCCTCTCCCCCTTTGCCATTCACTCTCTCTCTCTCTCCACACACACATACACACACGCTCTCACTCTTTGTGGGAGTAAGTGTGTAAGTAAAGAAGGGGAGAGGGAAAGAGAGAGAAGGGAGAGAGAGCGTGATTCCAGGTCTCTCTCTGCTGCTCTCTCCACTTTGGGTACTCGTACCCAGTCTGACTCAATGGGGCTTTAGCACGAAGGGGTTAAACGTTAAAATAAAAGATATTTATTCACCCCAAACCCCCTTTAGTGTTTAGGTTTTTTGCATTAACATAGACAGACATAGGTAACTCATTAAGGAAAGTCTCCGGGAGAGAGGTAGAGACGTCTCCAAAGGCGTGCCTTTTTGTCTGTTGCCTCGCAGAAGGTTCAGTCGGGTCCCTCTCGTCGGCTGGCTTTCTGTGAGAGGATAACTTCCACCATATCCTACATTTACAGCTCAACCAGGCCGGCAAACTACTGCAACACTATGGATACTGGAGATAGTCCCTTCCGGAAGAAACGGAGACCATGGAGCATGGACTTCTCATCCTTCGCCTTGGTAACCGTGGCACTCGCCGTGTGCCAAACGACCGTGGTTCGGGCAGGTAAGACGTTTTCTTTTATTAATAGTTGTGATGTTTATTGAACGTTTTAAAGGAGACTTGGTCTGATTATTTGTCCACCTTTAGCGTTTTTCCGTTTCAAACGCCTTCATTCTTCACTGGATTTACCGCGCGTAATAAATGTAGGCTACACCTCATCCATTATCGGACACATACGCACCTGACATGCCTCTTTACGTTTTCTCCGAGAAATGTGGTCAACAATGGCCCAACAACAACAACCCCACAGTATCCAAATGCGTAAATCTGTTTGGGGTTGTTTTTGCGTCGATACCTGCATATTTAGAAGTTTATCTCTGCTTTCTGCACTGAGTCAGATTCCAAAAGCACACAGCACCTGTGTTTTCTCCCTGGATCCTAAAGGCCTTAAAATTGACAGTTAGTTGGAAAATACGAATAAGTGATGCGAGGGAAATCTGAGTGCACGATAATGGACCTAGGAAATGTGAGAGATTTTAAGTGTCTGTAAAGGCCCATCCACTACAAACAAACGAAGAAAAATAATGACACAAATGCCGTTTTTCTGTTTGTTAGTCGTGATATTGAAAACAGTTGTTTGTCTTATGGGGAAGCTGAAATCTCACCAGCCTCAACATACCTTGTCCGATAATGGATGTTACACATCAGCCACTGGTCACAGATAAGAGAGGTTACAAAAGCCTTTAAATCTTACTATGTTTCGAATAAAAGTTTTTGTCCTTCTTCGGACATCATTTCCTCGGTCTCTCTCTTGGCGCGCATGCAGCCTGCTAACAGGTGTCATCTCACCAAGTGCTGTGGTTAGCCCCTGAGCTCAAATATTTCAGGCATCCAGGTGCTTTTTTAGTCATTTTGAACAATTTGCCTGATGTTGACTTTTCCTGTTTATCTTCCTCCAAACTTAAGTTCACTACTAAGAATCCCCTTCAGTTTTGACAGGATGGTGCTCATTTTACGCACTTCTTAGGCCCCCCATCCGCAGGGGGGCATGGGGTAGGACGGTGCAAAGAGCTGCTTCAGTCGCTTTTGAGGAGTTTTGTCGGCTAAACGTCCCGTTTGTGAAATTTGTAGTATTTTTTTTCTAGTAATGCTGAACTGAATGTTGACCTGTGAGTAAACTAGGCTGTGGATATGCATGCTGCCAGCATGGACTGTGTGAGGTTGGCTGAGTGTTTACCAGCTCAGCCTGTGCACCAGTCCATCCATCACTGTCTCTGGTTGGCCAGGGAGGAGGGATCTCTGCATCAAATTTTAGGATGTGACAATAAGCCTATGGAAAGTTGATTTAGCGTTATTTACATGCACAACAGGCTGTGTTTGTATTAGTTTTAATAGTGACAATAAAAATGCGTACATTCATATTAGGGTTTAGGAGATTTGGGACATTTTTCTTTTACTTTGTGGTTTTACGTTCTTGTAAAGTTGGATGCCCCATCCTCTCCCCTCACTCTCCACAGTTATAGATTCTTTCGCCTAAAAGGAATGATCTGTATGCGCTGCAGTTCCCCGACGGACCGCTTGTAGTCTTGAGTTATTTTTAACACAGAGAATCCATTGATTCACCTGAGTCCAGATCAGTTCAGATCTGACTGAGGACTGTTGATGCTGATCGGTACGCGGCACGCCATGTAAAGAAATACAATTAAAGATAAAACTGTGTTTTAAAAAGTGCAGCAACGCGACTTAAACTTGTGCTTTTGAATATGATGTGCTGTGAGGTTTAAGTTAACTTTTTTAAATGATGAACTTGTGTTTTAGTTCGACTAGGACTACAGCTGGTTGGAAAATAATCTGTATCTTTTGGGTATTGTTAAATATGTATTGTTATTTAAGTAGAAGCGAAGTTTGACTGCTTTGGCTGAGACACATTGTGCAGCAGGTTTAGTTTGCACAAACGTTTTTGGAGAAATAAATTTGGTTTAGAAGTTCCAGTTGACAGATGGATCAGTGGCTCTTTATTCTTCCTTTGGATAATATGCGGGGACAGCTTACGGACCAAGGGGGCTTTTGTAACATAAATTGCCCTCCTCCAGTGTATTCTTTGGCCCCGTTTCCAATTTCAGATTGCAAAGGGGCGATTGCACCTTCCCGTCGTCTCCCATGTGTATTTTGGAGGCGGAAGCCTGAGACATTTTTGCTTTTTATGAATAGGTTATTATGCGGCGGAGCGCCTCGGTCGCAGGGGTTTGGGAGTGAAAGCGTTCAGTGTCTCCGTGTCTATGTGCGCTTTGTACAGTTCTGTTTGTGTATATGCGTCTGTAAGCTATGGATGTTTTTTTCCCAGTTTAGGGTGCGGAAATGTATGCCACATCTATGTGAATGTGCCTCTGTGTGCAACACCTCGGGCAGGTAGTATTTCTCATCTTAAAGGATGCATATAGAGGCGCTGTGCGCGTGGAGGTGTTCGTTTGCTTGTAGAGAAAGTTATTATAATCATCTGACCCTGTGATAATGTCAGAGTGACGCAAATAAAACACTCCCTTTACCTGTACGGGCATGCCCTCTCCCCATGCGTGTGCATGTAGCGTCCCTGCGCGCGCACAATGGATCATATGTGCATAGTTGACCAGACGCGCTGGACCACTGCGTGCGCGTTCCTGGGCGCGCAGTGTGGTGCAGCAGCGCAGATGTTAGTGTAAACTATAACAGCGCCCCACCCAAGCAGTCAAAGACCGATTTAGAAAAGAAAGTGGTCAGAATCTTTCATGTTTATTCTCTCTTCCCAGTGAGAATGAAGAGTAGAAAAGAAGGAGGCGGAGGGATGGATGAGGCGCAGCCATTACCCAGAGAGCAGTAGGCCTAGAGAGGCATGAAAGCCGAGTTTTGTTCAAAAGAGGAGAAAATCAGAGGGCAATATTTTCTTGACATGGATGTTCCTCAACCTCATTTCAAAGCAGAGCTCCTCAAAGGGCAGCCTGTCTCAGTTTGGCTAAACATAACATAACCCTGCTCTCTCTCTCTCTCTCTCTCTCTCTCTCTCTCTCTCTCTCTCTCTCTCTCTCTCTCTCTCTCTGTTGGTGAATAGAGCTGGTGGTGGAGCAGGGTTTTGACAGTTCATTCCTATGACTGTATGGAAGTGTGTAGTATTTCAGGCTTCTGTTGGCCACATGTGACTCAGTCTGGCAGCTTTAACCTTGTCCCTTTGATTTTCCTCTGCTTTGTCATCATTTTCCCATGGGCCCTTGTGGCTCTGGTGATCCACATCCATACCAGCATAAAGTCTGTGGATGTTTTACCCATACCTTGTTGTCCAGGGTAATGTGTCTGGTTTGATGATTTTGTACTGGCTAGTTTTGGCTAGTCAGATGCCTTATCCCCATAATATGTCAGCATTGCACATATTTCTCAACAGCCATCATCATGACACTAAGATGAAGAGCTATGAGCCTGGGAGGACAGGCTGCCTGGGACACTGAGTTCAGGGCAAAATGGCCCACAAAATAGTGTGGGATTTCCTTTTCATATTCAACTCTTCTCTTACAGAGAGACTTCTCTTCCTTTTAGAGCCACTAATCGGGACTGTTAAGAGGCTTAGGTATCTTTTTGACCAGGAGACGGTGACTGACACCCTTAACCACAGTGCAAAATCACATCGTTTGCATAGAGAGATAAGATCCAGACTGTGGTTGTGAAATTAAAACACTCAGAAGTCAAAGCTGAGATACACATAAACGCTTCTGAGGCCTCGGTTCTAAACCATGACATCCCCTCAAACTGTGAACTTGTAAAAGCCTTTCTCAGACAAAACCACATTAGCCCTGCAGCCTTAAGGGAACAGTGAGTAGAAGGTAGTTCCTCCTTTTTCCTTGGTTTCATAGGTGATGATTTAGTGGTTTGTGTGTGTGTGGATAGTTAGGCGTCGTTCCTCCAAGGCATTCTGTTTTAGCAGAAGATGTACAAGGACGGCGGGAGAGTGTGCCAGCTTTATAATGACAGAGTGTCTGTATAGGATGCTATTCCTAGTCACTGGTATTTTGCTGCTTCTAGGAAGTCAGTGTAGGAGGGTGCGGAGACCAGCTGTGGGCTTTTACATGTAATGTAAATGTACATATTTTTTCCAGACATCAATACAGTTTGTCCATTTGAAAATAGTTTTAAATGTTGGTTTAAGATAGTTGTTTGCTTAGACTGGGAAGAGCGGAAAGTCTTCAGTCTATCATATATTAGAAGACATGCCAAAAAGAAATTGATCACAGGAAAGCATATACCTCTCCATGCAATTTTATAACTTATCTGGGACTATTTGAAGTGGCCTAATGCAGAAATCCCCAATTATCTTACAATATAAGTAGATACAACATTCCTTTATTCTTTCTCTATACCTGCTTCTTTCTAATTAGGCTCACCAGTGGACCGTAGTCTATCCCAGCATGCATTGGGAGGAAGGCAGGGAGACACCGTGGAGAGATAACACATGGGTAAACAGCGGGGAAAAGTAAAAATGTATTTGCCAACACACTTACATGTAGAGAAAGCAACCCAATCATTGCATCCTGTTATATAAGCAATGCCAACCTGACTCTATGTACAGTGTCCTTATTAACACTTCAGATATGTATTAATCATTTTAACTACCAAATGTTATTGGCATAAATTAATTAGTGTTGGTGGCATTATTGCAGGAACAAAAACTGATATTAAGTACGATGACAACCGGATTTCTAGTATTCAGTACTTGTATTTTTTCAAATTTACACAATGTAGTTTTCAAACATTTGATTCAACATCTTCTACTATCTTGGAATATACTGGGTTTGTAAGTAGCGTAGAGTGTTTTAGTAAGATCCAGACATAACACATGACAACCAATCAGAGTCCTCCTGCAGTCGCTCCGCAGTGCTCTTTATCGACCACCTCCTCACACTTGTTTTGTAGGGTAGATTTCTGCTGTGGGGATTTCCACACTGACAAGGTGTCGCTTTAGACAGTGGAGATGATTATTATGTAATGCTGGCCCACTGCTGTTACACTTGTCTTTATTATAAGTCTGACTTGTCACCTCTGGCTAGACTCTCAGATAAATGTAGGTATTCATATGCCACTAGTCACGGTTACTGAAGATGTTTGATTTAATATAAATATATTGGCGCTGCAGTACACTGTTCCAAATGTACATTTGTTGAACTGTTAGGATTAGAGCAGATTGGTGAAATGGAGATCGAGGGTATGATTTTGGTCAACATCTTTAGGGTTTATAAAACATGCTGTAAAAACGTTTTGACTCTTCCTCAAATGACCAAAGTGTTTTTTGCAAGTTTTAGGCTATTATCTACAAATTACATGTGACCTGCATTAGCACTGACCAGTTTTCAGAGGGCAGATTATAATTTTTTGCACTGTTTTCCTGTAAAAATGCTCCAGTTTGTGGAATCTCAACTATTGTCAGTTTTAAATCAATTATATTGTCAGCAGTAAATTATTATCAGTTGAACCTAAATAAAGTTGTAAAATAGTTTAGTGTAACAAGTGTTTTTCCTTTAAAAATATTATATGGAGACTGTAAGGTTTTGTAAACTAAGTGCAATCAGAGCTGAGCTGTGAAGTCTTACCATTCAGCACAGGCACATCAGTGGGTCTAAGATGGGGTTTCTAATTTGTGCCCTTGCTGACTGTCTGGCCCATGTGATAGTACGTTACAGGGAACCACTGACTGTCTCCTGGTCAGGGCCCTGTGGTCCCATGTAGGCCTTGTGGTGTCAGTATCCACCCTCAGATCCAAACTAAGACTGTGGCCTCCAGCCCCGAAACCACACGAGACTCCAGCACGATACACGTCGGCAGCGCCAGTGCAGCACACACAGACTGGCACAGACCACATAATGGTACACAGGGGACAGTAGAGGACTTGGGCATATGCTGGCAGCAGCTCCTTATTGGAGGGACTGATGAAACCACACAAGGCTGCAACACAGTACAGTAAATGTTGGCACTGCCCTGTAGTGACGGATAAACCACATGGACTATGGGATTCATTAGGACTGATACTCTGAAATGAGTGCTGATAGAGGCAGGTGTTAAAAGCTAAACGCACAGGACAAATTTGTTAGTAGCAAAAAACAATACTCCTGTCATAGAAGTTCTTTGACTGCATGATAAAGGATTGTACCTGGAATGCAGATCGGTTATAGTCCATTAAGATACAATCAATGTTACTAAAATATTGACCTCTTGGTGCATTAATGGCGTGTTTAGTTTCACTCTGAGATAAATAATGTTCTGCAATCCCTTTAGTTCTGTGTCCTCTCTAAAAGCTTTCCCAATCCGGTAAAACCAACTCAGATTGCTGCGTGTTGTGGGGACGACAGAGTTTCAACTGCAATTCACTTGCCAGCATCTCTAAATCTCTTTTTCTCCTCAGCAAGCACAGGCCTAAAGACAGCTCATAGATTGATAAGTAACCCTGCTGTCTGCGTATTGTGCTTTATTTTGATTATTTTACTCAGTTTGTAAGACTTTATGGCAAGGCAAGCACAGTTTGTGTTGAATTAAATGACTGATTTTAACTTTAAATTATATTATAAATTCCATTATGCTATTCAAATGCTCTGGTGTCACTGAGCTGCTGCTGTCTTATTCTTTAAATCTGAACTCTTTCAGGTTTTATGTGAATCTCATTTCCATCTTGCTATTGAGTCCTCTGGTGTTATTGGGGGAAATCAGTGAAACATTTGTGATGGCAGGATCACCTCACTGTCAGTAATGTGCTCCCACTCCCCTTTCATCTCACACCTAGCTCAGGATTTACTTAAGTCATATAGCACAAAGGATAGTTCTGTATTGGTCTTTTCCCTTTCGGAGCAGCTAGCCAGACACCGTCACATGGTGTGACAGCTACATGATAATTAACACCACACTGACAAACCAAACCCTCATTTTATACCATATAAATAATGTAATCTAATAACCCCCTTTTTACAGCATGGGTACTCATAATGGATTTTCTGTCTGTGTACACAAGGCATTATAAATAAATCGTAACTATACAGCACCATGTTGAAAATTATAACCTGCAGCAGTTCATACGCCTTGCCATCGTGGTTAGCTGGGTGGATGGGGACACAGCTGGTGACTGAGGAACAACTGGAGTTTAGTTTAAGCAGAGTTTCAGTTTTGAATAAGTTTTATATTTAACTTTTTGTAATTTACGATGCTTTATGGAGATCTTATGTTCATTTTCTTTCTCATCTCAGGCCCCTGAAAACCCTTCCATCTCTGTTTATTCTTTGAAATGCCAGGAGACTCAAATATTGAGACAGAAAATGTGTGTACGGATACATTTGTGCGTCCGTGTGTATATGTGTGTGTGTGTGTGTGTGTGTGTGTGTGTGTGTGTGTGTGTGTGTGTGTGTTAACCTGTGGTCAATATTGCATGTCGCTCTTGCTCTGTGTGTCTAACAATGTGCTCGTTGTGTAAAGGTGAGAGGTGAGGGGTCAACGTGTCAGCTGGAGTGTGTGTCTGGTATTTGGCACAGCTGTACCAAAAGAGAAAAGGGCACACGTGCACACACACATACACACACGCACATACACACACATACATATGCACACACAGAAATTGTTACACAGAGCATCTAAGGAAGAAAGCCCAGGAGAGGAAATAAAGGTTTTCCTCTGAAGTGTCTCACACAAGTCTGCAGTGATAATATGGCCCAAGGCTCAGAGGGCTGCATGCAATATACTGAGGTTTCAACATAGAAACAAAGGCATGATATTTAAATATATCACCCAGGATTGTCTTTTTATCACATTTTTTAAAACTTACTACTTGAGCTGTCTATGATGTCCCCTGCCTCTGACTCAATGCATGCTGGGAGAGGCTCCAGCCTAAGCAATAAGTACAAAATGGATGTAATATATGGAATATGATAATTATATGCTTCCCCTCATAGGAGTCCCATATTCCTATTATTTTATTAATTTGGTGTTGTTAAATGTTTCACGTTGGCTTTATGAGAAACCCAACAAGCTGAATTCCTTTTCTGTGCAAACTTTCTTGACCAGTGATTCTCATTCTGATGTGTCGTGTGGATACAGGGTCTAATCTGTGTGTCCAGCTGCTTTGTGTTCAGACAGACGAGGTGTGTGTGTGTTCTGTTAGTCCAGTCGTTTACCCTGTTAGCTGACAGAATGTACAGACTCTGCTTAATAGTGACTCGTTAAGTAAGCATTAGCATTGTTTATCTCTCACTCCTGTGAGCGTCGTGTCTGTTTGCATAGTATGTGTACATGTAAACATCTGTGTGTGTGTGTGTGTGTGTGTGTGTGTGTCTTCTACAGACTTTGACTGTACTCTGCTAACAGTGACGCCTGTCACCAAGTTCATTAAGTCTGTTTTAGCTCCATCTAGTGGCGGCTGCGGGGAACTACAGTAATACAAACTGCTAAAAAATATTGCAGTTTTAGCAGCACACCTCATTTTGCTGTGTGACTGCCAACCTGGGTATCACATGTGTTTTCTATCAGGGTGTAATAAGCTGGTGGTCTACTTGTTTGGTCAGTTGTGGATCTGTGGAACTGAGTGGGTTGGAGTATAACAGAGATAGGATTGTTTCACTCCAGGGCACCTGTTGAAAAAATACATCCACCCCATCATACAGGGCTCCATTATACACAAAGCATGTCATTATTTCAGATGATCTTTACATCAGTTTCCATGATTTACCTCAATGAAAGGATTAAACACCTGGGCTGATTAGAATCGGAATAGATCACCTAAGAAATTATTTGGGGTTCAGTAAAATCAAGTATGTGTTCTAAAGCTCAGAAAGCAATATTATTCACTGATGACTGTTTTTAACCACTGCAGAGACTTCTTTAAACTTTCAAAGTATACTGACGAGATTTCAAACTTACATGTAGATATGTCTGCACAACTAATCTCACAATCCCTGTGTTCAGTGGTAAACAGTTTAGTTCAGTTTAGCTGTTTGTTGTTAAAATAAATACATAAAATAAAAATTAAAAGAAAGGAAAGACGAGGGCGATTATACAAGATTCTCTCCAATATTAGAACAATTTCATATTCAATTAAGCTAATCATCAACATCAGGTAGATGAGTTTTACTCATTAAGGCACTGTATTAATGTTCTATTATCAGTGTCATATGTACTGAAAATCATTTCAGCCAGTGCAGCTGTCAGTAGGGGTAACTGTACGGGCTACTGTAATCTTTACCTACAGCGCCGGTTGTAACTGCCCTCACGTGCCTGGGAGCCCTGTTTCCTGTCTTAATGACAGCAGTGTAATTGGCCTGTGTTTACATCAAAAGGCTGCAACCATCTGTGAGCGCTTATGGTAAGAAAGACCGATGGAGCGGGAAGAAGGAGGAGAAAGAAAGTAAAGAAATAGAGTTTGTGGCACCTGGCTTTCTGTTTTTCTACCTTGTCTAGTTTCATATTTGCCACTCCCCGTCTCATGAGGTGTATTGGTGCAGTTTTCCCTGCCTGGGCTGCGTGAGTGTGTACCTCTGTGGCCCTGTGTGTTATTTTTGTGGGTGTGTTTTTGTCGTGATTGTGGTCCTCCAGGCAGGAAGGGCCCCGGATGCAGATGTGAGCTGGGCAGGCAGCAGGGAACAGAGCGACACATTGTACTGGGTGTACTGGGGGAGTTCGGGCTGCAATCTGATCCAGTATCCTGCCATCACAGAACCACGCTGTCTACTGTCACTGCCTGACCTCCCAAAACACACACACACACACACACACTCCACTTTTGCCTGAACCTCTCTCTCCCTCCTTCTTCCTCTCATTGCACTCCCTCCTTTCCTCCCTCCATCTCTACCTCTTTCTCATTCCCAGCATTCCTGTACAGAACTGTAAAAGTCTTGAAATGTATAGGGGGGGTTGGAAAGTTTTAAAATTTTGGAAATTGCACACAAAGTCTGAAGGTTCCCCTTCGTTTTAACATTATAACATTTTATAGACTAACTGACTTATGAAAACCTCCAAAAAACAGTCCAGTCTGAAAACATTTTAAACAAGGAACCATACATTTCTTTAACCCTCTTAATGTTCATTGCTCTCTCTCTCTCTCTCTTCATCCTCCTCTCCAGATGTGTCTTTCTGTTTTGACCACCTGTCTCACTTTTCCGCTTTCACTAGTTAATCTCCGTTCTGTTCATTTCTGCCTTCAAGCAGCTGTTTATAGGGAAGTTTCTGATCTGGATGGTTAATGTAGCATCATAATACCTCTCAATCTAACTCTCACTTTCATCTTGCTTATACATCCTTCTCTTCCGCCCCTTCTTCCTCACTCCATCCCTTTCTCTCACTCCCCCTCCTCTTCCTCTTTCTCTCCCATGGTGTAGAGTGACGTTAATGGACTGTCGTCTAGACACCCTGAGGCAATATTAACGCGCCATTGGCTCTGTCTGAATAAATATTACCATCTGTGGGCCCGTTTGACTAACTGTTAGCTCTGAGACACTGGGTGTCACCTAAATACAAGCACTACTGATGGGATCAGTGTGATTTTAGGACAAACACAAGGAAACTTCACATTAGAGGCCAAAATAAAGCATTGTAAGTGGCTGCACATTAAGATGGCTTCATAATGCAGTGTTATAGTGTTGTCAGATTCATAATATATTCATGCATGTCAGTTTATGTTTTTATTATAAGGTGATATGAGTCTTGTGGCTCTATATGTGTGATAAGAGCTGACAGATTAATGTTAATGTATGTGCGCCAACTTTCATTTCATTTCTGACGCACAGCTGTGCCTCAGGTCAGGAGTTGATGTCATTCTTTATATGGTCGAACAATTTCTAGAAAACATTTGTTGCCTGGTGTATTGCTGACACACCGGTGTTAAATAAGAGTCATGCATAAACTGCATCCTTCAGCGGCTTTGCTCTTTACAGCTCCTTACTGTACCAGTAGGTCATATATTTAACAATAGTCGCCCAAGTGGTGACGGGCTCCCTCGTTGTGTTAGACTTAGTGCCATGCTGTTATATGCTCTGTTGTACTTTTCAAACATGCTGAAGTGTAAATGCATAAATATGATGTTTTTTAAAGCGCCTGGAAATGACAATGAAAACAAATGTGTCACTTCATAGGCTGCATCACAGGAGGGCTTGGTTTTTATCTTTTCATCAGTGCTGTAGTTTTTACATGGGCAATGCATCACTGCCACCATATGTTTATTATGAGAAGTGCCATAGCAGGGCTGGCTGTAAATGAATTTAATTGGCTGTTAACAGCAAAGTTAGCTCTCTGGTGCACCTCAAACACAGGAAGGCTGGCCGAGACTGAGGGAGGATAACTGAGTTCAGGAAAAAGTGAATACTGGGTGTTGTTGAAAACTTTAACTTTATAGCTGCCTCACTTCAAAACCATTAGGGAGCCATCAAGATGTTATAACTGTCTAAGGTAGACTTTATCAGTACATTTGGTGTGTGCAAGCCTTCTGTTTTGAAACCTTGGCAGAATTTGTGTCAACCATATTTTGTCATTCCATCTTGAACTAGACAGCAGGGCACACAGCAGCCCTGGAGTTTCCATGTAACTTCGAAGTTACATGGAAAAAGTTCAAATTTGTAGCATGCAGAGGTGTCTTCTTTTAGCGTTTCATTAAAAACACATTGAACAACCAATTTTTTTAATAACCAGTTATCTCAATGAGCATAATTTGGACATGTAACATGCAGCAAGACTGACTTCTGTCACAAATAGTGTTCCTATAGGCATCAATGGCGTGCTGCTAGTTTAACAGGATTTCCACACCCTAACCATTGCATTTACCACAATACTGTTCTGTAACAAGACAGCACAAGTCAACTCATGCAAGTAATTAGACATCCGCCCTTTTTAAGATTTAACGCTTATTGTGGTGAAATAAGTGCTGGCATGGATGCCAAACTAACTGTAAATTATGTTTAAAATGATCAGTTCATTCAAGATGTTTGTTTCCAAAACAGTAAGACTTTAGAGGACATAGAGAAAACATTGAGCAATGAACATCAGGTAGCATTTTATTTTTTCAAAACAGATATACTGTATGCATATAGCATGACTGTGACTTAGATTTTCTTTCTCCTGCTGCCTCTGTAATATTGCTACTTTTGATTTCCATCTGCTGTCTAGTAGGGAAATTAATTATAACATAAAAAAGGTGGTTGCTTTTCACCGAATTGTCTAAAAGTACAGTATTTATTGTAGCATGGGTGGTCATAAAGGGAATCAAACCCTGAATTTCAGAAGTTAAAGCCATGCTTTTCACACTGAAATACAGACAGACTGACACAGTGCCTTTGAGCAACGTGAGAAAGCCAACAAGGTACACCACAGTGCAGACTGAGGGTGGAGAAACAGACTGGTTGACCTCAGCGTGTGAAAGTGGAGACAGGATGTGAGACTGGTTGGTACAGTGTCTGTGTGTGTGTGCATTTGTGTTAATGTGATGTTAGGGCGTATGCTGTATATCTAGAGTGTGTGTGCATACTTGAATTTTTGTGTGTTTGCACATGTCAGGTGAGACTGTAAAATGCTCGTGTATCCTCAGACAAATATTCATTTGACTCAGCACTATCACGTCAACAACAGCCACTTGTTTCAGTTGCTTGATAAATGTGAGCAGAATAGAGGGCACTGTCTCCGCTCTGATTTAAACTGAGCTTTACTGTACCTGCCCTGCAGTGGTTCATATATGTGGCTTGGACTGTGGCCCATTTGCTCCGACACAGTGCTTCCTTTCTTACATTATACCTAAATGTACAGTGGTGGCCATTGACATCCCCTGTACCTGCTCCTATATTTCACATTAGTGCTGCAAGAACATTTAAGATTACTGTCAAGATTAGCTTTTTTTGATCCTCTGGGCAAAGTTAGGTCTCTGCAGCTGCAAATAATGGCTGCAGTGAAAGATAAAACTGACCTCTATTTAGGATTTAGCAACATTGCAGAATTATAGGAGTAAGCTACAGCCTGTAGGATGATGGGCCTTCTGAAAAGCTTGCTGCGGTGTAAGCAGTCTTTTTAATCTGTTTTATGTTTTTGCAAAAATACACCGGTATCTGTATAACTCATAAATTAGAGCTGCAGCAGGGATTTATTTCCATAACTGTAAATATCACAGATTTGCTGTTTGTACACCTCTACATCCACAGAAAGTGACAAATGAAACCCAGAGAGTGAAGTGCTCTGTCCAGAGAAGCAGGACTCAAAGTTTGTGGTTGTGTTTTTGCTTTCTATTGTTTGAAAGCATCACAGACCAGCTGGATTAGTGATGTGTGTGTGTAATTTACTGATGCAACATTACAGGATTTCTGGGGATTAAAGTTTCAGCTTTGACATTTCACTTGTTTACTTATTGACTTAGCTGCCGTGTCCCACACAGGGCAACTATTCTAATGAGTTGTTTGTTAAAAGATATAATGACAATTTTCTGCTCTTGCTTCTCTCCCTCAGACCCAGTGGATGTGTTGCGGGCTCTGCAGGTTCCCTCTCTCCCCGAGGGCGTGAAGAAAGTCCCCGGCTTCTGCACATCCCGTCGCTCCGGCACCCCCGATCATGCTTACCGCATCACCAAGAAGGCCCAGATCTCCGCCCCCACCAAGCAGCTCTTCTCAGGTAGGACTGGACACCAGGCTGTTTGAGTGTTTGGAGAGACCGCTCTGTGAATTGCCGTAAGGTTGTTTGATCACTGTTACTATAAACGCCCAAAATTTAAACCTAAGTTTCATGTTTAAAGAGGTGCTTTTATTTATTATTGCACTTTCATAATGTTGGAGGACTTGTAAGAGACAGATTCAAAAGAGATGGCCTTGACATCATCAGGGTTATTTTCTCAGACTTTAGGAAACTCCAAGCAGAGCCACAGAAAACATTATTATACAACTATTCATAGGCTGAGTATTACTCCTCATGATGAGTAAACTGAACTATCACTGTGATATTAAATGTAACCAATGTCATAATAAATTTGGTTTACAAAATTGTTTTACAGTAAAGCAAATGATTGAATAGGGCATTTTCTTTGCTTGTTCCTTATTTTTGTTTCCTCTTAAATATTCAAAGTCACATTTTGCTTTATTGGCATGATATGTTAGAATAAGGTATAATATTGCCAAAGCAGTTAGTACAAGGTGTACAATATAAATATGTAAGTGTTTTTTAAGAAAAAAGAGAACAAATGGTAGGCTATGCATGTTACTTTGTAGTATGCTATAGTGAAAGAAAATCCAGCTATTGAAATGTAGTCACTGGCTGTCACATGCTGTGATCATATCTTACTGCTTCCATGGCTATGTCAGTTTTTCCCAAATAAATATAGCAGATATGATAGTGTCTCAAATTTGAGTATTTGTATTCTTGTTTTATTTTGGTAAAGGACTTGGTCCTTACCACAAAAAAAGTTGTTTAATATTACTAAAAATGTTTGTGCATATGTGTTTTCAGACTGCACAACACCATATTTATTACCACATGGGTTAGTGTAAATGTGCTGCATCTCTGTGTATTGTGAAGGTCTTTAGAATTACTCAGTGGAAAATACTCGTTTCTGATTATCTCTGCTAAAACCAGACACCTTAAACAACAGTAGTTCCCTTCAGTTTAACCACCCTCTAAATCACTGTGCAGTGGTAACCATGATAATCAAACGGGCGAGCCATGGGTTAAACTTCAGACAAACTAAAAAAAATAGATGATGAATTAAACACACCTTGCATGCCTATGGTAAGTGGCTATATGAGCAGTAATACACTCAAAGATGTTCCTATAGAGCATGTTAGTGACTTTTTTTTAATAACTTGGCAAACCTTAACACTAGCTAACGTTACCCTAACGCTTGACGTTAACGTTAATTTAATGGACTACTGCAAGAATAGCCCCATATTAATCAAATGAACTCCTAGCAAATAACTCAACCAAATGCAGTGGTACAGTATATCATTGTCTACAGTATTACAAACATACAGCTCTTTATATGAAGTTTTGTATCTGTTTTATTTTGACAACAAGACAATTTGCTCAGGAAAGAGCAAACAAATCTGAAGAAATGAACCTGTGTTTCTGTGTCGTACGTTACACCAGTACCACAGTACACTTCAGGATGGGCGAAATATTTAATATATTTACGGTGAATTCCAGAGTGCAGAAACCTATAATTAGAGTTACAGGTTGCTATTTATGTTTGGATGTATTTTAAACTGAGCTCCCTGGAGTTAAGTAAGGCTATTGTGCCCTATGCTAGATTGCTCATGGATATAAAGTATAATTATGTGTTGCAGTGCAGGAGCTGAGTTAAACTGTATGGGAGAGTCATAACAAATTAACTTTAGAGTACTGTCTGACACCCTGGAGTGAGGAGAGAAAAGCTAAAGTAGCACTTATGCGGTTGTGGAAAAAATCCTCAAAAGTCAAAGCTGATTTTCAACTCATTTTTTGAGGTTTAGCCTTCCTTCTCCAGCTCTGCCCACCTGTTATTATGTGTCCTCATCATCTATGCCAGCTTCACATGGGAATATATTCTTATTATACTATGTTATTATTATTATATATTCCGTAATCACTTAATCCTGACACAGATCTCTTACTTTAATCACTTAAAGCTCATCATAGTGTCATTTTCACTTTTTCTTCTCCATCTGTCATCCTGCACTACTTCTCCGTTCTTGTCTCTTCCTTCCCACTTGTTCATCTGTCCTGCTTCAAAGATTTTCCTTTTGCCTTCTCTTGCTTCACCTTCAGCTCCCTCTCCTGCCTCCCATGTTTTCCATGATAAATAAATGCTCTAATTCAAAGTGCAGGTCAGTCTGCACATCTTCCTTTTGTGAACTGTACAGCACAGTTATTTTTCTTCCTTTACTGCCTCCTTCTCCTGATTTCTTCTCGTAAAATCCTCAAACGCCAGTCTAGCAATGACCCATGTTTATGATATAACCCTTTCCTTATTTCATTGTCCCTCTCTCCCTTCCCTCATCAATAGGTCGATTCCCAGAGAACTTCTCCATCATGGCTCTGGTTAAGGCCCAGGCTGGTCTCCAGGCCTTCCTCCTCTCCATCTACAGCGAGCAGGGCATCCAGCAGCTGGGCATTGAAATGGGACGCTCACCTGTTTTCCTGTATGAGGACCAGAACGGCAAGCCAGCCCCTGAGGACTACCCACTGTTCAGAGGCGTCAACCTGGCTGATGGCAAGTCAGTAACCAGCAACAACCAGTTTGTGACTGGTTGAGATGACACGATTGGGGTCATGTGGGTGTGGGTGGCTGGGAATAGTATGTGTGTGAGTGTATATGTGATTTGAGGGTTAGTATGATACCTTGTAGTCACATTACACATTTATTCGCCTTCGTTTCCTCCTCCTTGTCTCTAGGTGGCATCGCATCGCTTTCTCTGTTTCAAAGAAAAACGTGACACTGCTGCTGGACTGCAAGAAGAAGATGACCCGTGCCCTGCCCCGCGGCAACAACGCAGAGGTCGACACCAATGGCATCACAGTGTTCGGAGCCCGTCTGCTTGATGAGGAGGTTTTCCAGGTGAGGACCTTGATAAGCATACCTGGCAAGGAACAAACTATGCGGTTATTGGTTGTGTGGCTGATTACTGGTTAAGTGACTGTGAGTACCCCCTACTGAGGCAGTCTGCAACCACAAAGTTTGAACTGGCAAATCATATATTCGTTGGTGCTTTGGTATGGCTTTTCATGAGGTTAACACCGCAGCACGTTCTAGACACATCAGTTGTTTCAAGTCAATTTTATTTATACAGCCCAATATCACAAATCACAAATGTGTACAGCATACAACACCCTCTATGCTCAATTCAGATAAGGAAAAGTCATAAAAGGTAGAATTAATTGAGATTAGAAATACATTAGTACTTAATTACTTTAGAAGTTTCAATTGAGCTGCTTAATAGATGATGCAGCTGTACAGGTTTTTATTGATCTGTTTTTTCTCTTCTTCACAGGGAGACATCCAGCAACTGCTGATCGCCTCCAACCCCCAGGCTGCCTATGACTTCTGTGAACACTACAGCCCTGACTGTGACTCCCCACTGCCCAAGACCCAGGCTCAGGACCCCAACACATACGTGAGTAACACCACCACAACACGAGTTCATACGCAGACGTATGAAATCAACATTTGCTCCTCCACACATATGAAACTTTAATCAACCTTCTTAGTGAATAATTATCTTGAAAACCTTCCTGCAGGCTACAGTAACTAGCCTTTAGATTTCACTCACACTTTTTCACCTCTTATGAAGGTGACTGCGGGGTGAGGTCTCTGTTGTTCACTCAAAGTGAATACACGGCCACACACAAATCCCATACCACTTATGAGACTAGTGAGTAGCATCTATTACAGAGCGGATCACCTCAGACTGTCAGCACTATGCTAACACAACTCATTCATAAAATTGTGGGCTCATCTGTAGCTCCGATAAAGCAGGCCCAAACAGAATCTGTGGACTTTGTTTTCCTTTTCGGTGGCACTTTTTTATTTACTTGATGAAAGACAACTATTAAAATATTCACTGGATCTGAATAGTCTAAGAAAAAGTATATATTTTTTTTCTTTTCTAGCCATTGTTTTTTCTTAAACTGAATGGAAAACATCATGAGATAAAGGAACGATATGAAGGATAAATATTAAAAAATGTAGGTCATCTGTATCCTACAGTAAAAGAGCACCTTTTTATGTATAGAATTTAGAGAGTTTATTCAGCTCATATCATGGCTGTTACTTAATAGATACTTCTGGGTCAGTTAGGAATCTTCTTAACTGAAAAACACTGTCTCATCTTGTGAACTGACACTGTCGCCTATCAGGAAAGAAAGTTTGCATGTTCTTGCCATGTTTCCTTCAAGTTCCTCCTGATGTACCTGGTTTCTGTATGAAAATATGGTCTGAGAGTGAAAACAAAGGCCACACTAAGTCCTCTGAAAATGAAAGAAAAGTCCTCAGGTTCAGTTTGGGTCATCTGATAATGTCATCAAAGTGCTGCTCTCCCTTTCTGTCTTCCTCACGCATCCCCGTCATCAGCAACAGTTTGTATCCATCCGCTTTCCCCCTCACCTCCTCGGTCTGTGTGTCCCTGGGGTAACTAAAGAAAAGCAGAGACATATCATACCTTTCCATAACTACACCTCTAAGAATGGGCACATTTCGTTCATTTCGTACACTGGAGAAACACAAGCTTGAATTGTTACAGCAGTGGATTATTTGTCACTTTTTTCTGCTCTACCGCATTCGAACACAGAAAGGTAGGGGAAAGAGGATGATACAAGCCTACGTCAATGTCTTTCCCCATTTCTTTCCCCATGGATTGAAAGAAAGAGAACGTTTTCAGTACATAAAACATGCAAATGAAGTTAAATTCTGATTGGTTTTCTGGTTAGATTGAGACATATAAGGATTTGGCATGAAGATGGCTTAAGGTGGAGCCTCTTTGCTTACTGAGACTGGTTGTGCGCATTACATACATTGTAAGCTTTGCAAGCTCTCCCTCATTCTTTTTCTCTCAAAAACATACTGATATTTGGGAGCTGACAGTTCCCTGACACCAGCTACGTCACAGAACTAAAGTAGCAAGTGATTTTCATCCGCATTCATCCATCCAAAGTACATGACCTTTGTTTTATAAGCCTGCATGCCGGCTCAGTCAATACAAATTGTATCAGTCACTGTACAGAGCTCCAACACTTTGCGTCCCAAACCCTGTCATGTTGATGCTGTTGAAATGACTGCTTTCTGAATGAATATAAATCAGTGTGGTTTTATTCATTGGCTTCACCCGTTGCTTTATTTTTTTGCTGTTTTTTTCTCATTCATCAAGGTCGTCTGTGTATGGACATTTTTAATATCAACACCTTCTAACCAGCAGCACAGACGCCTTCTGATGAATGGAAAAATAAAAGCATTGCATTTTGTTATTATCTCCTTTGCTGTCTCTCGCTGCCTATCACCATGTTTTTTTTCCCTCTTGCTGCGTCACCCCTTTTCTTCTTTACCTTTATTTATCATCTGGGACCTCTGCAACTCCTATTCACCTCCCCTTGGAAATCCACTATCCCCCTCTTCATGCATTCCTCTCCTTCCATTCCTCTTGCTTTCATGTACCCTCCTCCCCTCTGCACACTCATTCCTCCCTCCATCCTTCCCATCTTTCAATCTTTCCATCCCCCCATCTCTCTCAGTACTTTGATGAGGAGCAGGATGACCATGAATACCCCTATTATTATGAGGAAACAACAGGCGTTCCCTCCTCCTCTCCCCAACCTGGGGCCCCCAAACAACAGGTAAAGAGGGAGCAAGAGAGACGGAAAACACGAGTGGGGTTTGTGGAAGGGAAGGAGAATGAGAGAGAGAGGTATTAAAGCAACAACGGAAGCATAATTCATAATTTAGGTTTAGCTTGATAAATATTTGAGCGTCAACTAAATTTACATTACATATTCCCTAAAATATTGTTTGAAAATCGACATTTTTACTTTTAGCTGTCCATATGCCTCTCTCATCCCTCATTACTCCATACCCCCTTTGTTTTATCCACATTTCACCTTTTCTTTAATCCACATTGACCTCTCACACATCCACCTCGTTTCCACAGCCTCCGTCACACAGGATTACCTTTGCTCCTTGGGATTTTTTTTGTCCTCATGTCATTTACATGTTGTCATATGTGTATGTGTGTTCAGATGTGGCCAAGTGGGGGCACTGGGGTGTTGTAGGTGCAGCTGTGTTGTCCTACACGCATGCACACTTTTTCTCACATTCTTCTCCACTCAGTTCTCCAATCTTCACACCTTCCTCATATACCCCATCCTGTTCCACCCTAAAAACAAACCAAAATACATTCTCTCAAATAGAGTGAAAACCTTTTGAGAATTTAAGGAGAGCAAGTTTCATGTTTAGAAAGTTGTGTCACAAAACTTTCTCAGCCCATAATGGACTGTATAAGGAAACATATGATAGTTTAATCACAAAGCAAACAATTTCTGGCACTCTCAAGGACGTTCACTGAAGATTTTTTTTGTTTTTGTTTTTTATGAAATGATGCCATAAGAAAAATAGCCTGACATAGTAAATTTGTTAATCATATAATTTGGATTTTTTAAAATGTGTTAGGAAAGGTTACTTAAAATCATCTCTGATTTTAATTTGTGGATCTGCAGACATTACCATGTCAAACCAATGGATTACATGATGATTGGGTGTTTTGTCTTTGATGAAAAACTGAGTAAGCACAGGAAACACATAAGAATGTGCCAGAGTAGCCTTTTCTTAAACTGATTTTGGTCAAATAGTCTTTGTAAATAAGTTTTGTTTTAATTTACGTTGTGTACAAGATAGATGGGGTTTGTCACATGACTTGGCTTCCCAGTTGATTAAAAAAACACAGACAGATTTGCAATACTATTTGACCAGGGCATGTGTCTGTATTGTCTTGTTACTTGCATGATTTCTTAAGTGTCTTGGAGGATTTCACTGCATGCACCTACTGTACGTCTGCGTCATCAGTTTCCATATCATTTTTCCAGTCAACATGGGAATATCAATGCACATTGTTTTGGTATATGCATTCATGGTTGTACATCTGACCTTTGTATGGCATACATGACATACATGTATGCCAGACTCTGTTTCCTTTGAGCCTGTTTGTGTTCTGTATTGCATATTTGAGGAGTCACGATGATGGCCTGTTTTTTCTTCACACTATATTATTTGGGTAAAATGTTTGTGAGTTTGTTTACAATGTTAATTTGCATGTATTTCCGTTATAGCAGCATGAGTAATAAGAATTAATCATGTACTGTTGTTTTCATTTTGTGGTTTTATGTGACTGAAATCCATTTGCATGCTATCCCGGCATCCATGCTCCTTCTTTTGCATGGCTAAACAGCAGTAACTTCTCTCTCTGTCTTGCAGTTGGACTGCTCAGTGCAATACAAACTGTGTGTGTGTGTGTGTGTGTGTGTGTATACAGCGTGTGTGTGTTCAGCACAAGCTTTACCTGACCAGTCACACTCTCAGTGCCTCTGCCAAACCACAGGCTCCAGTTCATATTAGCACAAAGATGCTGCTTTAATATTGGGAATGGCATTACTGGAGAGATCAGCAAAAACCTCTCAAATGAACTTGGGTCAAAGACATGAAATTTCTCAAAATGTAGATTTTTAATTTGTTTAAGTACTGGTACTTTTTCAGTTGTATGTTGTCTTACTGTTTTAAAACTTGTATTAATCCTCTGCTGTATCCAGTAATGCCTGTACAGTCTCAGTAAATCATCCAAGCCTTGGCCATCTTTATGTCATTGTTTCTCAAAACATCCACTCTTGTCTTTCTCTCTCCTTCTGTCCATCCCTTGTTTGTGCTTTTCATCCCCCTCCCAACCCTTCCATGTATCATTGTCTTCCTCCACTCTCTCTCCCCGTCTTTGTCAATATGCACTTTTACATACTAAACAACATCTCAACCAAACAATAATCACGGATATTAGAAGAAGGCACTCAATGGAAAAGCAGCTCCCACTAAATCCACCCCTGTCAAAGCCAAACCCACTCCAGCTAAGCCAGCCAAAACTGGACCATACAAACTTGTAGTCAAGCCACCTATGCCCACCAAAGCTCCCAAGTCTTCCACAGCCAAGCCATCCAAAGCAAAGCCCACCGCAGTAGAGATCCTCTTGTCTAACATCAAACCAACAGCAGCAGCTAAATCTAAGCCCACAGCTGCTCCAGCTAAGAACGGCAATGGTAAACCAGCTGCTGAAAAGAAAGCAAATGGTGCAGCTAAAGCCAACAGCAATGGCAATGAAAAAGCAGCTGTAGCAAAAATGAATGGCAATGGCAAAACTACAGCTGATGCCAAGCCTACAGCTCAGGCCAAAGTGAATGGAAATGGCAAGGCTGTAGCTGAGAAGAAAGTCAATGGTAACGGAAATGGAAAATCCTCAGCAGAAAAGAAAGCCAATGGAAATGGAAAAGCCACTGTTGTGTCTAAGACTAATGGAAACGGCAAAGCTACAGCAGAGAAGAAAGCCAATGGAAATGGCAAAACTACCATTGAGGTTAAAGAGGTTAAAGTAAAAGTTAATGGCAAAGCTGAGAATAAAGTCAATGGTGAGGCTAAGGCTAATGGCAATGGCAAAGTTACTGTGGTAGAAAAGAAAGCCGTTAGTAATGGTGCTGCAAAAACTGAAACCACTACAAAAGCAAAGACTGAGAAAGTTGTTAAAGTAGAAAAGATAGAAAAGACTGTGGTCAATGCAGGTAAATCAGCTGCCAAAGTGGAAGCTACTAAGGCACCAAAACCCACAAAAGCATCAAAACCTGAACCTACAAAAACAGCAAAGACTGTGGCCACCAAAGCTCCAGCAGCAAAAACTCAAGTAAAGGCAGAGGTCACCAAAGTTAAAACTGTGGTCACCAAAGTCCCTCTGGTCAAATCAACGGCGAGCAAAGTAGTGAAGAATGTGGTCGAAAAGGTTTCTATCCTGAAGAAAGAAGCTCCAACATCTGCCCCTGTCCGGCCCACTCCACCCAGACCCACAAAATCCAAGGTGGTTGTGGACATGAATGTCAAATCCCAGCACAAACCCTTCCCACCCTTTGGCAAGACTGCGCTGAGTGGAACTGCAGTCCCAGCGAAGAAAATTACCAACGGTTATCAACAGGTACAACAGGAGGGCCCTTGTTTGGGTCGGAATGTCCAGAGTCGTATGTCCCACCTGTCCCACCTGGTTGCCAGGTCTTTCCACCATCCAGGGTCTGCAACAAAATTTTTGTGAAACTTAATGATTTGAATTTTTATGATTTTTGGGGCTCTCTTTTATGAATAGTTTGATCTTTCAATAGGTGGCTGGCAGTGCATATTTTGAGGTAAATCCTTGATGGTGGGCAGTCTGCTCTTCAGAGTGGAAGTTGGTTCATACCAAGCTGGGTGCCTTGTCCTCTGTTTATATATCATATGATCTTCATGATCACCCCAACTTCTCCATATGATATGATACAGCGGTGCACATTGAAGCATGGCTAATTGTACAGTTTCATTGTTCTTTACTTCACTTCATACTCCTACCTTCAAGCTGCTGAAACTGGATCTCAGAATCTCACCTGAATACACTCCAGCACTCCGTCTCTTTCTTTCCGGGGGAAACCATTAACGTACCAGTCAAATGAATGAGCATGGATTTCTATGGCACAAAAACTAAACCTGAGAAAACACAAATACTATTACATTCTACACACAAGCAACACAACAAAACCTCCCCTGTCACTCTGTCATTCTTTCTCTTTGATTTTTTGAAGTACCTGTGTTTTCTCTCTGACACCTGTCTCCCTGTCTCCGGCCATATTTTGTATCAAATATGAATGAAGCAGCCTCACGGAAACTAAAAAGCAAGCTTTAAGTGTGTTTTCATTAGAAGTTAAATTTCATCCAATGTGTAGTCTACTATGAAGCTGACATGCTTCAAGGTAGAGAGACACTGTGAGGTTCACGGTCATTAGTGGGTTCTGGAAAATTCATAGCATGCGTTGACTGTTACATTGAAGTAACTGAATTCAGTTCTGTGAGGCTGTTGATTGGGGTTGTCTCTCTGTTTTCTGGTCTTGGGTGAAATCTAGACATCCCAAAACATCAAATTATGATGTTTTCATCTTAAGGGATGGATAGAGGCTCTCAGTCCTACTTCCAATAAGAGCAGACTTCACCCTTTCATGAATCTTGGCTTTGTGAGCTTTAAAAAAGCAAAAAAAATGTTCAATAATACAATAAAAAGAAATCTCAGCAAAGTAGTCTCAATGACTCCCTAAATCTTGCATATGGCAAAATTTATAGTTATTGAGATTCTGAAATTACCTGAAATTTCTTTTCTAAAATGGATCTTTACAACTTTAAAAATGTGAGTTGCCGGTAGAAACTTCTTTGCCTCTGGCAACCACAATTTTATGATGTGTTCCATTTTCTTCTTTTAACTTATCATCACTTACAAGCAGACTTTGAACTAACCGCGCTCTTCCAATCAAATCTGCTTACTTCCTCCCTGCTCGCCAATTCCTGTCAACTTGACCAATCAGGATGTAGACACTGAATATTCCGAGGCTGGCCACACCCCTACAGAGACTGATTATTACTATGAGGAGACGGTCCCACTGCCAGAGGGTGAGGTGACTGGACAAGAAGAGGTCCCTGTACAGGTAAAAAGAAAATGACACACTGATTAGTGACACAGATCAAAATAGTCAAAGAAGACCGAAAGAATAGATAAACCTTATAAAGTTAAGTAAACGCCACATCTCCAGATAGAGTTGCCTAATTTGCACAGTAAAATATAAAAACTCAGACGTTACCAATCAGCACACAGTGACAAAAACAAGAATAAATCATTACCTTAATACAAGAGACTTCCATCACCAGCGGAAGAAGACAGTGTAATACATGTGTGGTGGTGAGCCCAGTCTTTGTAGTTTAACCAAGTAGTTATAGCTCTGTGTCTCCCTCTACACTTCTCTAACCACACATCAATGTTTTGTTGGCACCGATGCCACGTGACAAGACATAAGAGAAAAGCTTTGTCCAAAGAGAATGTATCACATTCATCTGCTTGTATCATCAAACATTTTTATGTGGCTCCCCTTTTCCCTAACAACAAGATTCCTGTTTTGTTCTCATCTCGAGGTCCTTGTTGATCAGGTTGTGACCTTGACATAAGAACAAAATCTTGTGGAAAAAGAGATCCGCATAGGAATATTTGATATGCAGTTTTAACCACAGCAACAAAGGGAGATGAATATAATGCATTCTTGTTTGGGAGAAAAATCTAACTGAACTAAAGAATACAGTAGTTGTCGTGGCTTACATTACAGCCCTAAACTATCAGAATTTGAGAATGAGTTTCTCACAGTTCTGATCTGTTTCTCACAGTTCACTTATTTTGGCAGTAATCCATATTGTCATCATTAACATTTTATCTGTATTAGCTGACTTTGTTTGGTTTTCCAATTTTGATGCCAAGAATGTTTTTGCTACTGTTTTGGTGAGAAATGTGTCAGTTCTATGTTTTATATTTTAGGAACAAATATACACATTATTCACACTTTGTTATGATAGTGCTTCAGATGTATTCACTTTTTCAATTACATGTACTTTTTTATATGAGGTAACAGTTCAGCATAATTCCACTGGATTCATATTTGTTTTTAAAACACCCATGGTAAGTAAAATAGAAAATAACATAGTTTTTGCTTTGCATAGCATAGCACATAGCAGCAGCTTGTTTTCACAAAGTGCTTCATATCAGTTCTGTGTGTTTAGGGACTATGCAAGCATGCCCTTGACATTAAGAGTGTATTTTCCTCTCTCTCTCTATTTAAACCAAACTTTTACAATTTCAGATAATATATTTAGGTACATTTGGAGAAATCATTTGGTTACAGGTCATCACACACAAGCTGATGAGGATTTGCTTTGGTGGAAACACATACTATTATAAGCTCAACAATAGATGATTAACAGAAGGTTTAAGGTCCCAGGATATACCTGCTAATCTGTAATTCACCTGAAAAAATCAGACTGAAGTTACAGCATGAAGGACTGATAGAGTCCCCACAGTCTGCCAGATGTCTTTTTGTTTTCTGTCCCTATGTCACTGTTAATTTGCAGAGGTAAGACTCACTTCTTTTTATATATGCCCCCTCTTCCACTCCTCCTGTTGTTTTATTCTATATTTCTCTTCCCTTTACTAACATTTCCCCATCATATGTACCTCTCCCTCCTCCTTTCACTCTTCCTCCTTCCTCTTGCATCTTTATTCCTTTCCTTTGCTTGATTCATCCTCTCGTGCCACTCTATCTATCCCGTTGCGGCTCTGATAAACCCAACCCAGCCCCAGGTGGAGCCATCGTTGGTGGGGGAGGAGGTAGATGCCACCAAGGCAGGCGGTGTGGGTGAGGAGGCCTTCACTGAGGAGTATGTGACTGGGGACGTGGGCCTTAAGGAATACGACTATTCCTACAGGGACTACAATGAGCCATTACTGGAGACTGGAGAGGCCGATGCCAACATGGGCCCCGCCCTGTCCGCTGTGACAGACGAGGGAGGCGTAAGTCGTTTTGCTTCACAGGCAAACAAACAAAATCAGTTTCAACCAGCTCTGAATCCTAGTCTTTGTCAAACTGTATTCACTGTCCTCTCAAATGACTTGTTTGAGTTTGCCGTCTCTCAAAGGCCATTATGGAGAGACATAATTTGTTTCTGTGTGTTTTGTTTTTTCCCACTCTGAGACCTATTGACCCTCTTACTGATGGTGGCTAATTTGAACACACATGGTACTGCAGAAACCTGAAAGACTTTAACACATAAGTGTGGACTTAGATAAACCTAAAAGTTATCAAATCAGTTTAGATATCATAGGAGGGCCAGCTACAACTGTGACTATAGTTACCTATTTAGACTTGACCTTAAAAATGAACCTTCAGTCTACCCTTAGATTCATTTTATGAATTGGTTGTTTTAGATTTCCACCCAAAGTGTGATATATGTCAATTCAAAATGGCCACCATGCAGGTAAGGTCTACTCACAGATTAAATTTTATGCCGGGCAAGCTCAATCAATCACAGAGAAACTTGTATTTGAATGCATTTCAAATACTTAAAGGACCAAGACCTAGTCCCCACATCAGTGGTTGAAAGGGGTTTTATTCTATACAGTGTATAGTGAGCAACTCAGGACCCCAGGAAGAATAGCTATTACCATGGTAGAAGCTATTGGGGATCCAAAAACGATAACTTGGACTATTGCATACACTGTATAAAGAGGCATTTGGAGGTGCAGCAGTAACCGATTGCTGCATCTTTTGTCTTGAATGCCATTTATCTCAGTGTATGGCTTCATTTAGAGCTGCTAAGCCCAGATGATTCTCTGTATGTATGCAAAAAATTCTACAAGTAACGGACCAACGGTTTGGAGAACCACTGAATCATCGGTATTTGGAGGAAAGCTAATGCCTTTATCATGAGAAAACAGGTTTTCATTTTGTCATTTTACTTTCTGGCATAATAGTGTTTGATATAATGTGGCAAATGAATGTGGGTGTCTTTATGTTGTCTGAGTGCATGCAGCCAAAACACTATTGTCTGTCACATGCATTCTACGAGTGTGCTTGTCTTTTTTATTTTCGAAGGGGGTGTGTGAGTACCTCTATACTGACTACGCTGTGTTGTTGGCTACATGTGTGTTTTCCTCAGGCTGCCATCAGAGGTCAGAAAGGAGAGAAAGGAGAACCTGCCGTCATGGGGCCTGTGAGTTACTGATTGGCGTTAAGCAGCTTTACCTGAGCAGGTGTATTTAAACTGTGACAGAAAGGGGAACGCTTCCCCCAGTCACCTTTCCCAGAAGCTCCAGGGATTCCAGTCACAATCTAACTCTAGGACAATTGCTCATCATTCATGTACTGTATCCAAAGTAATCCAAGACAGATTTTCCACATCGAGACATTGAGGGTTTGATTAAAATGCAACACACATTCACCTTTTAGAATACTACTTTGGCAGAAGATCCACACCTGTTCTGTTATAAAATCACAGGACATATCTACAGGTGGTTACCCACACTGTTCTATGTTTGTTTAAATTGGTGCCAGTGAGTCATTATAAATGTCTGTGTCAATGGAGAACTTGACAAACTCCCTATAGTGTAGAAAGCTTGTAGTTCAAATGGCAACAACCATGCCCATCCAAAGACTACATGACAAACCTAAGCTTCTTGTCGTCGTAGAAAAGGCTGTCTTTCATATAAGCTGTGTTTTTTCTTTAGTGCAAATTTCAGCCCCAAAATGCTGAAATAAATTATTTAACCTTAAATGCAGATCCCTCCAGTAGGATCCAAACATGTTTTTAGTTAAGAAAATTGTACTAATTAAGGTGCATTACAAACAAACTAAATTCATCTGACAAAATCAGAGGAGTCTGATTAATGGAGTAATGACTTGTATTTTGACTTTTGCAGGGTATGCTGATTGAAGGACCTCCAGGACCTGAGGGACCTGCTGTAAGTAAATGATGGTTATTCCCTTGTTTTCATTTGACATTTTACATACCTCTAAATATTATATTAATTCTCCTGTAGTTCGCTCTTTTAGATTAGTACCTTTTATTCCTATACAATACCGTAATCAAACTGCACCTGACACTGACATAGAAAATGACGAGCTCATTGAGTCTGTAACCAGAATACTTAAGCACTCTTCCCCCACCTCTTTTAGGGTTCTACTGGCCCCCCCGGCTCTTCTGGACCTCCTGGATCTGTCGGTGACCCTGGCGAGAGGGTGAGTGTTTCACTTTATCTGAAGAAGTGCAGGTTTGTAGAGACGCTGGTGCTGAATCTGTGCACAGGCGATTCTGAGACGTTGTTGGTCATTGCCGATGAGCTTTGCAAAAGAAGCGTATTTCACTTCCATTCTCTCCTTGAACCTGCCAGCTCACCCCTCCCTCTCTCCATCCTGCAGGGTCTTCCTGGTAGGGCTGGTCTGCCTGGAGCTGATGGAGTCCCTGGACCTCCTGGAACCTCAGTCATGCTGCCTGTGAGTCACCCTTAACTTTGATCCTTTATTAGAAACGGATTCTGTCTGAATGTCCATAAATGTGAGTGATGTTTGCTCCAATGTGGGCAAACATTTTGTGGATACCTTTAAGATTTAACACTGGCCCTTGATCAATATTCTGTATTGTTCTGTATGTTCAGTACACATACCTGTTATAATGGCTTGATGCTGTTTTTTTTTTAAATATTTGGATATATTGGAGGTTCCTCACTGATCACAGCTACAGTCTATAAACCTTCCATCATATTTTGATTTGTTTGTTGTTTTCATTAGTTCAAGTTATTGTTCAGCAGCTTTTTTTGTTGATAAATTAAATAAAATTTATCCAACAGTTGGCCTTTACCATTCATGAGGCACAGTATCCACTCACATGTCTGAATGCTTTTTCTTTTCTTGTTGCAGTTCCGTTTTGGTCAGAGTGGAGGAGATAAGGGTCCTGTCGTCTCTGCACAGGAAGCCCAGGCAGCAGCCATCTTGTCTCAGGCCAGGGTCAGTCATCACTTTTACTTCACACTTTAGGATCATATCAGTGGAGTCTTGACGCTTCGCCGTTGCCCGAGATTGTCACCGTCTTTTAAGAACTGTCTCCATAGATGTATAATAACGTGTATGCACATATGATTTGGTAGACATTAGCCTTTCTTTGCTATTGATGTTAAAAAAGACCCTTGCCTTACTGGAGTGAGTACAAGAACACAGAACAAAATATACACAACAAAAAAAGACACAGACTGCACATAACACCAACACAGCAGAGAAAACCTAGTTACAGCTAGTTTCTGACTGTATAGCATCTTAATTCACATTTCGATTTTAGACATTTAGCTGATGTTCTCACTCAGGTAGATTCATAATGAGTACGAAAGGAGATTTTCCTTTTCTTCATACATCACCAACTTTTACAAGCAGCCATGTGTCTCCATCACCACTGATTTTGAGATGTTGTTGTCTCTAGATGGCTCTGAAAGGACCTCCTGGACCAATGGGCTTCACTGGACGCCCTGGACCTCTGGTATGTTATCTGTCATTTGGTCCCTTACCTGTTCATATCAAGGGTTTGTTGTTGTCATTGCTAACTGTCAGTTTCACAGTCTAGCTGATTCTACACAATACAAATAAGTTGATCTCACAATAGGTCTCTTACAAGCTTCTTTGTTAAGTCTCTTAATAGCAAAAACAGCTTTCATTTTTCTTCTCTGATCGTTAAGGGACGTGAAAGGATAAATAGTTTTGGTGATGATGGTGATGATTATTGTGTCTGTTTCAGGGAAATCCAGGAAGTAATGGTCTGAAGGGAGAGAGTGGAGACCCCGGTCCTCAGGTAAAAACCCTTACTGGGCCAAACCTGAACTCTGACCTCACGTCAAAATCAAATCATTTAAATAATTTGTATATGTCAAATAATGTTATTAACCTTTCCTTTTACAGTACAGTATTGTGGGTTATTGAACTTATAGTATACTCAGCTCAGAGCAATGACAAAAGTTTATCACAGATATCTAATACATTTTTCAGGGCCCCAGGGGACCCCAGGGTATGATGGGACCTCCAGGCAAATCAGGAAGAAGAGTGAGTATAAAAAATGGCCGGCTTGCCTTGTCATTTCTTTTTGTTTATTGTCTGTTTAACCCAAAGTACGCAGGCAGGCCATAACTGTTGTCTCTCCAAGAGGCTCAGGGGCTGCCAAAAGTTTCAATGCATTCTGTATTAATGATGTAGATGTTTCAACCAGATGTGTTAGCCCACTGCACCTGCAGAAGGCTCCAGAAAGGGCTTTGTCAACCCTCCACAACACTTAGACAAGGAATCATGTGTTTCCATACCTGGAGCTCTCCTATAGTCCTGTTTAAATTCTCTCTATCTTAGCCAAGCATGCCCTGTCATGTGGTACAACTGTGTCTCATATACAGTAGCACTTTTAAACATGTTCTTCATCTGCTTGTCTCCTAACAGGGCCGTGCTGGAGCTGATGGTGCCAGGGGAATGCCAGGAGAGCCTGGAACCAAGGTAACCTCTCTCTGGTGTCATTCCTTCACGGACGTCGTCAAAATGAACTCTGTTGGCTTGTGAATTTCGCTGTTTGTTTGTAGCTGTCACGTGGCTGGAAATATAAAAAGTCCAGGACCAGATCCACCTATGTGAAAAATGAAATACTTGGTCTTTAGATGCTTGTGGTTCCATTTTTTTAGTGGTGAATTTGTAAGATGATAAATGTGTGACCCGGTAGGCTACACAGGAGTATGATTAAGGCAGCTTTTACTTGGTCTTGTTCTTCTACAATGTAAGTATTAATACCTTACATGTCTGTGTGGGTCTCTCTCAGGGTGACCGTGGTTTTGATGGCCTTCCTGGTTTGCCCGGTGACAAAGGACACAGAGTGAGTCAAAAGCAAATCAAAATGCCACATGCACTTCACATAGTATTATTATTATCATTGGTATAGTGGTAGTAGTGCCAGTAAAAAAATATTGATTGTTCTTGAATATATACCAGAACTTTAATACTTGTTTGTAAGCAGAGCTAAATCATTGCCTCACTGCTCCACTCTTTCATCTCCCCAGGGTGACTCGGGAGCAATGGGACCCCCAGGATCTCAAGGAGAGGACGGAGAGAGGGTACGAAGATATGAGAAAAGAATTTGAAATGATTCCATCTGTCGTTGTGTCACTCCATACCTGTTAATAATCAGCATCTCTCCATCCTTGGCGTGTTGTTTCTGTGTGTGTTTCCAGGGAGACGACGGAGACATTGGACCCAGGGGTCTCCCAGGTGAACCAGTGAGTGTTTCCATGACAACACAGCTGATTTTAAATCTAAATAAATGTGTAAATTCAATTATATGTTTATTATTGAGGTCATAGTTAAAGGTTGTGATGTGCTGAACTACTTTATACTGAGAGGTGTTTCTAATTTTTTTGTCCTTCCCATTTACATACATGAGAGGGGCAGAATGTTATAAACACTTATAATGCAGCTCAGTACAACAGCGTCACTAACTATGACTTCAATGCTAAACGTATAATTAAATTAACACCTCTATGACAGTGTGAAAAACACCCTGAACATTACAGGCATCATAATAGTACAGTATGGCAGAACAGTTTTATTGGATTTCATTAGATTGTACAGGTGATCTAATAAAGTGACCACTAAGTGTATATATAACTTGTATGAGCACAAAATAAATGCATCCTATTCTCAATATCACCATTACAAAAACAACATTTTTGAGCATTTTCTAAACCCCATCTGAAAAGCATTTAGTACCAAAAATCAAGCTTAACACCTGCCTTCAGGAAAGTGGTATATCAAACATTTCTCCCCAGTAGAGTTGAAAGTTATAGGGAATTTCATTTAAATCATATTCTTTTTTTTCTATACAAATTTAGATTTATCTCATTATGTTGAAGTCTATTATAGTTTTTTAAAAACAAGGTCAGCACACAAGTAGTTTTCCTCCGGCCATTTTAACCCTTTGTTTTTATGTGAAAGGCACAGCAGTTAGAAATTGATTATATTTAAATTTCGTCAAATATTTTACAATATATTATAGGAACATACATTTCCATTAATATCAATAACATCGTTAAAAAAAACAATTCCCTTCAACAAGTTATTTTCTAAAAAACAGGTGCGCCATCCACCAAAATATTGGAATCAGTCCACATAATTTGCTACAAACCGTAACAATCATACAGTATAATAATCAGTACATTTCTACGTATTCACTTGTCAGTTTGTCCTGATACTAATGTTGCTACTGTAGCTGTTGTTGACCTTTGACCTCCCATTGAAAGTCATCTACATTATGATTTATTCTGGAATCCAATTTGTAAGGCTGTTTGAAAATGTCATTTACGACTCTGATTACTGATCTTGGCTTGCGTGTGTGTGTGTGTGTGTGTCTAGGGACCTCGTGGTTTGCTCGGGCCCAAAGGTCCTCCTGGAATCCCTGGACCTCCTGTGAGTAAAAACAATTTCCAACCGCATTGTGCTGCTGTTATTTTAGCTGCATTGTTTTGTCCCTCTGTGACCACCGAACACCCGCAGCACGTCCTGAAACACCCTGTGACCTGATATAAAGACGGGGATGTCCAGTAACCTAAAAATGAACATGTAATGTTGCCACAGTCACCTCAAAACAATACCAAGACACCCAGTATCACCCAGGATTTAGGCAGCCAATCCGTTTGACACTCATATATTTATATGTACTAGAGTTGTTTTGCTAAAGTGGTTGAGCTCTGCCCTTAAAAGAGAACTCAGCATTGCACTCCTATAACACTGTCAGACTCACAATGGACAGTTTTTTTTTAAACGGATCCAAATTGCTTCAGCAGGATGCACCAGAGATATCTTTTTTTATTCCACACATTCTTCTTCCTTGTCAAGACCTGGCACCTACATTACCCATAATGCAACTCGACCGCCAACAGTTCAGTCAGAGAATCGGGTGTCCAAGTAGCAGCTAATGTGGCCTTGAGCCTCTAGCCTCAAGCAGAGGTGATGAGCAGGCTACAGAGGTCTGGTAACGTCACTTCTTTCTAACTCCACACCCCCAGATTTTTTTTCTTTTTTTAAACTTTTAGTCTTCAGCCCTTAAGTGACATCACCTGAGGCCGTTTATGAGACTTCACGCAGCTCCTCCTGGAGCCACACAAGGCTTTATACAACTTTTTGTAGTAGACCTGTAAACAGACATTTATGTGTAAAATCGTTGGAGTTCCCCTTTAAGCAGCAGTGTTTAAGTGCCTGCTGATTCCCACAAATCTAAAGACACACGCTAGCATCATCACCACAATCTATAATTTGGTTTGAGTGGCATTGAGCAAGGCACTAGCAAGGATAGTTTGCTTTTGATAGAAGCCTTCATCTTAGTAAGTCACTTATCCGTATGTGCAACTGTGTTTGGATTGTTTTGAATTGTTATCTGTGAATAGTTTACATCAATGTTGTTCAGAATGGATTCAGATTATTTTTATATTCATCCTGTTCATCTTCTCTTCTTCTCAGGGTGTACGAGGAAATGATGGGCCCCACGGTCCAAAGGGAAACTTGGTCAGTGTCACTATAAGTTATCTATCATGTTATCATGTAACCTTAGCATCAGTACCCGTTATGATAACACAAAACTTTTCTTATGAGTAATTCTAAGATATGATCCTCTCTTCCTCATCTGTCCTTCACTCTGTCCTGCTGTTTGCTTTGCATGTGTCATCACTTTATCTATTTCTGTCTCTCAGGGTCCCCAAGGAGAGCCAGGACCTCCAGGTCAGCAGGGAACCCCAGGAACTCAGGTGAGACAGAGGACAGCTCGCCAGCATCACATACTTGTGATATTAACTTCTTTCACTAAGTAATTGTGTGCATAGGCGTGGATACACATGCACACAAAAATAAAAGAAAACAGTAATGTTGAGAGTGTGTATTCATTTCATACACTGAGCATATGACTCTTGTTTTTTTGCAGGGAATGCCAGGACCTCAGGGAGCCATCGGACCCCCAGGAGAGAAAGTAAGAAACCAATATAACCAAAAACAGATACTGGAGTCACACAGTAGAATATTATTTTGGAGAAATTTAAATTTTTATGTGATCTGACATGCAGAGGGGCCAGATTGTTTAGAAATCTGTGAAGGTTTTATTGGTTGTGATATTTATCTTCACTTCCTGGTACATGAGAAAGTCACATGTTTTGTAGTCTATAGTCCAACGTCACATTTTTTTCCAGGAAGTAAAAAGGATAGGATTTTGAAAGTATTTTTTGAAGTATTTTCAGTATAAACTGACAAATAAGTGTATTATACGATTATCCTTTTATTTAAACAGTCTGGAAATTGTGAACAGATGCAGTTTTACTCAAAACATTGATCAGATTAGATCAGATCAGATTAGATCAGATCAGATTAGATTAGATTAGATTAGATTAGATTAGATTAGATTAGAAACATAACGTGCATAATTTATCATTCTAGATTTCAACACATTAAGAGATGAGGAGGGTTTCTTGATGTTTGTCTCTCTTGTAGATTCTTAAAGCCTACAGTCATTTTGTGAAGTACGCTTATTTGCTTTCTTTCCGATAGTTACGTGATAAGATCAATATCTCAATATCTGTCCCTTAAATATGAAGCTACAGCCAGCACCCGATTAGCTTAGCTTAGCATACGGACTGGAAACGGGAAAACAGCAAGCTCGCAAAGGCAAAAAAAAAAATCCACCTACCAGCACCTCTGAAGCTGACTAATAAACACTGCCCCTGTGATGATGGCAGCTGAAGTAACCCTGCAACTACATTGAAATTACACACCTTTCTGTCTGTCACATTAAGCATAGAAAGAAAGTTCTCCAGTGATATGAATTGTAGCACGTATCTGATCCCTGATGCTCGGTGCGGGAGAATCAGGCCTGAGTACCATGATGTCTCGCTCATAGTTCATCCATGTGTCGTTTTAGCACGTTATTCTTCTTATGGTGTTTTATGGCAGTTACCAAAACGTTTCAGGTGCAATACCACCACCATCTGGACTCTCACTCATGACCACCTTGTCTTCTCCACCAGGGTCCCACAGGAAAACCAGGTCTGCCAGGAATGCCTGGAGCTGACGGCCCTCCTGTACGTTTGTCTCTTCGTTTTTTTCTTTGTTTATATAATTAAAACCGAATTAAGTTGAATCCACCGACACCGGATGTCCTGCCCGAGACTTGAACTCTCTGTCTTCCCTTCTCAGGGTCACCCAGGAAAGGAGGGGCCTTCTGGCACCAAAGGAAACCAGGTGGGTGTCAATCATAAATAACCCCATCACACCACATCCCTTCTATCTAACAAACTCAACTCACCAACTAGATATGACTCATAACAGAAGAAACATATTACATCTGAAAGAGTTTGATACTTTAAGACTTTAAGTATGCCATTATGGTTGTAGTTGTGCATGTAAAAATGGCACCCAACATATTTACTTTAAGGTATTTATTGTGTTGTAAACTCGTCCTTTTTTCTTTGACCTTCTCCAGGGCCCCAGCGGCCCCCAGGGAGCTATCGGCTATCCTGGCCCTCGTGGTGTCAAGGTCAGTGCAGTCTTTAGAAATCAACAAACAGGTTTTTTGATTGTGAGGTCACTTTGCGTGGTCTAAATCACTTTTCCTTTTGGGGGATTTTGCATTGCATGTGCAAACAAACTGAACCAACACAAGACTTAAATATTCCGTGGCATATCAGTGTATTGATTATGTAATTCTTTAATTGCAGGGAGGTCAAGGAATCCGTGGACTGAAGGGCCACAAGGGAGAGAAGGTAAGTGATTCATTACAGTTTAATACTTCCAAATATACATCACTCACTCAGGGAATACCCTCTCTTAAATCACAATTGCACAGTGAAAGCACACTAATGTGTACATTTTTAGTTCAACTCACAATAACAACTCACAATAGCAAAATGTTAGAAAAACCAGGACATGTTCAGGTCTTTGAGTTAAAATCCAAAACAAGGTTGATGTTGTCTTGCTGAGTATGTACTGTATGTTTTTTGTTTGCTTGTGTTTCTAGGGAGAAGATGGTTTCCCTGGAATTAAGGGAGATTTTGGTGTCAAGGGAGAGAGGGTAAGATAGACTGATGGAGTAACTGGTTGGTTGATCAGATCATTAATAGAATGATTAATGGATGAATGAATCATTGATTGATTTATATCTTTGCCATATTTTCTGAGTTATTACTCTCTGTATCTTGCGTTGATTATTCTGAGGGTTTTGCTTTTGTCTCCTGCTCACAGGGTGAGCTTGGAGTATCAGGGCCCAGAGGAGAGGATGGTCCAGAGGGGCCAAAGGGTCGCGTCGGACCCCCCGGTGAGATCGGACCAATTGGATTAGTTGGAGAGAAGGTACAACCTGTTTAATCAGGACAAGATTACATGATTGGCTCTTAGTAACGTGAGATAGGTTGCTGATATTCTAGCATCATTTCCTGCTTCGTGTATTATTCATCAAAGTGCTTTGCAAATGCTGATATTTCCCTCAAATATACCAAGAGGTTTCCCATTTTCTTAAAATTAGGCTATGGCCACTTCGACAATACATTAGGCAGGAAATATTATTGTGCTGCCCTCTTGTGGTTGTACATGTATGTGCACTTGAGTGAAATATAACATTTAAACATGGACTTGACAGTATTTTGTAATTATATTACATGTATATTTAAATGAAACATGGTCATTTAATTTTCACATACATGTTTTTATTTTATTTTTTGTTTGCAACTAAACATTTGAGTTTCTGTAAGACATTTTGCCATTCATTTTACTGCATGTTAATATGACTGTAGCACACCTGAGCACATGTAACAGCTAATTGTCATTTACCCTTCCTATTATAGCATGTATTTTTGAATTTGAACAAATCATCACTGGCAGGCTTGTAATACGATTTGTTGTGTAACAGGTTGGTAGTATTCAAACACAATTCGATGTGACCCATTCAAGTTAAAGGATAATGAGGATATAATAAGGATAATTAGTGATGTCATCATGTGATTTCAGGGTAAACTTGGTGTACCTGGACTTCCTGGATATCCTGGAAGACAAGGACCCAAGGTAAGAGAAACACGGCAGCATCATTTATTCATCCAGGATGACTTATTTTTTCACACTAGTGGTCACCAGGCCTCTGTATGGTGAGAAACAGTGCTGATGTTGAGATGTTGATTTGTTTTTTAGGGATCTCTTGGATTCCCAGGATTCCCTGGCTCAAACGGCGAAAAGGGAACACGGGTAAGTCGATGGCTCTGTGGAAGATTTTGCTTCCCAAGTCAGACAATTCAGCTCCTTCAGGCTGTAAATGATTAAAGATCAAAGCAGTGATCAAGTGAGACTGACTGTGTCAAATGACACAGATAAGCTAGACTGATGGATCCTGTAGATCAAGTTATATAGTCAGTAATACAGTCAGTAATGTACAGTTCACTTCTGTCTGACTGAGGCTGCAATTGTTTTTTGTTTGTTTGTTTTTTCAGGGTCTTAGTGGCAAGTCAGGACCAAGAGGACAAAGAGGACCAACGGTACCATTTCACTTTTATTAATTCATTCTTTCAGTCAGTTTGTAAAAGCTATTCTCCTCAGAGGAAGATGGTCTTTGACCTTTCTTCCACTCAAGCTTTTGAGCACAGATTGACAAAAACTGTTCATGGTATTAAAGAATGGCTTAGCACCGGGCTGAAAAGCAGAGTTTCACTGCCCTCTCTTGTGGTCAGAAGTGTGCTTTGTTGCACCTGTAAGTACACCCAACAGTGATGTCACAGGGTCCTGTAGTACACCTGCACATCACTGCAGCAAGGTGTGAAGTTAAACCACTGATGGTCACAAGATTTTTAGGGGGTGTTATGATATTCTTTAAGCGCTGATTTGACATGATTTGATACATTTAAAACTCATCAAACATCAGGGTAATCACCGATAGCATCATTTGTGCATTGTTTTTGACTGATGAAGGCTTTTCACTAATTATGCTCACTGTTTGTGTCTATCAGGGCCCCAGAGGGCAGAGAGGACCGAGGGGCTCAACTGGAAAACCAGGAGCAAAGGTTTGTCCACACAGCGGATCTATCCAGATTGTACTGAGAAACTGTGTCCACATAAGTGCTTCACGAGTGCCATTATGATGATTATGATGATGGTTATTGTTGTTGATGATCATGTTTTGTCATTGTAATCATTGTCTACATCATTAGCATTATATATTCATATTTATGGAATGGAAACTTCAAAGCTGGATATTGAGATTTTTTTTATTTATTAACTCAAACAATCTCACAATTTGAATTTGACACCCAGCAGTTTAAAAAAAGACACGGCACAGTATTTAGATATTTCAAGTAAAATGCTTATCTCCAGCAAACTATCCCTATTCTTTGCCTTCTTGCCTGAAACACTGGGTGCCATCTGTTTTCTTTCATTCATTTATATATTTCTTTAGATCTTTACCTCAAAATAACCTGGCTCAAAATTGTAGTGAAGTCCATCTCAGGAAGCAGAAGATATTAAAGAACAATAGCTTGTGATCCAAGACTTCATTTTTCATTTACAATTTTTTTTTTTTTTTTTGTTGCCTGTTAGGGAACTTCGGGAAGTGATGGCCCTCCTGGTCCTCTTGGAGAAAGGGTGAGCGCTTAATTTTCATTACAGGAAAGCATGTCCTGCTGGGTAACACTTTGTCAGAGCTTACATTCAAATCTGTGCCTCATTCTTCAAGATTTTTGTAAGACACTGAATGGCTCTATTGGGTATTCTTATATGTTCTTATCATATCAAATGTTGTTGTCTCACCAGGGATTGCCCGGGCCTCAGGGAGCCAACGGTTTCCCCGGACCAAAGGGACCTCCTGTAAGAAAATGTTTTGATACCAGTTTCTCATAGACTGATTGTTGATACTGTAGATATTCCAGGTGATATCACTTGGCTGTACATAAGAGCATTGTACTACATTGTTCCAACACGGTCTTGGGATTGGGTTTGATGCTCCCTCTTGCTTGTAGGGAAAACTTTCTCAAGGTATTAAATGATGGTTAATTGACGTTTCCTTACAGGGACCACCAGGAAAGGACGGGCTGCCCGGACACCCTGGGCAGAGAGGAGAAGTTGTAAGTTTTATTTTTTACTACTCTTAAAGCTGGTTCAATGTTTAATTATTTTAAAATGTTTACCCTGATTCCAGCTTTCCTTTAGGATGCAGTCACTCAAATAATATACCTGATGAAGGTTTAACAGACCAAAATGTGTGCAGGGGTTTTCTCATCTTCATGGATGCAGTCACTCAGAAGTTATATCAGTGATTAGTTAATAACAGATGGCTTTTCATACTGTGGGGGGAAAAATATGATTAATGTGTTTTAGATCATTTTCTTTTGACTTTGAAAGTAAAAATTCTTTGGTGACATCCTTTAGAGGTGGGTTGGATTCAAAGAGATGCCAGTCATAGTTGGTTCAATCTCAATTAACCCCAATTATGTACCTATACAAGCTTTCTTTAGATATCTAAACCAGGTATCTACACAGTTACAATAAGGCTTCAAAGCATACACCTGTTGCTGCTCATGTGATTAGCAAACATGAAGGAGTCACCATTCACATTGTAGAATAGTGCTTGCTCATGGTGGGAACTGTAAAGAGTCGGTCTAGACTTGCTCTATTCGAAAAAGTGCCCTGAGATAACTTTGTTATGATATGGCGCTATATAAATAAAACTGAATTGAATTGAATTGAATTGTTCACTCAAAGGTTTAGCTTTGAGCTCAGTAGTTCAGATGATTCAGACATGAATTACACACATTATGATGCATCTCAATAGCAGAAACAAGGTTTAATATTATGTAGATTTTTTTTGTTAACTGGATTTCTCTCCTCCAGGGTTTCCAAGGTAAAATGGGTCCACCTGGGCCTCCTGGAGTCGTTGGACCTCAGGTGAGTTTTTCCAATCGTGGTGCAGAATTTTCTCATTACTGATACAGTAAATCACATCAGTTTTCATAACAACACAACTCGTCCTCTTTTCCTTTAATTTGTTTTTTTTTCTTCTTCCCCTCTCTGCCCCCTCTCCCTCCTCCCAGGGTCCATCAGGAGAGACCGGCCCCATGGGCGAGCGCGGCCACCCCGGACCCCCAGGTCCACCTGGAGAGCAGGGACTTTCTGGTCCCTCAGGTAAGGAGGGCACCAAGGGAGACCCTGGACCCCCCGGAGGCCCCGGTAAAGACGGGCCCCCAGGACTGAGAGGCTTCCCTGGAGAGAGAGGACTGCCTGGAACCCCTGTGAGTCTGACCAAGAGAAATACTGCGTAGATCACCAGGCAGATACTATTAGTTGTTTTTAAGAAACTATTTGATAGCAGTAAATTGACCTTTTGGATAAAAGTGTCTAAAAGAGATTAGATGAAAGATTACTGATTAATCCCTTCTTGGGTTTTCTTCCAGGGAGGTGGAGGACTGAAGGGAAGTGAAGGACCTGCCGGACCTCCTGGACCTGCTGTACGTTTCAAACCATATGAAAAGTTTAAGTTGTTCATTTTCATAACACCAATTCCAACTTACTATTATTCCCACAGTAATATCTAGCTAGTCCACTCTACTTTGAGTTAGGTCAGTACAACATTTGTATTTGTCTCTGGCTATAATTCATTTTGTAAGTTTTAATATTTTGGATATTTGCATATCTCATTATGGGATGTGATTATGAAATTGTTTCATTCGGTCATAATAGTATATCTCAGTCCATCCAACTGAAGAATCAAGTATTCACTTAATGAATACCTGTTGTAATCAGGACTGTCTTTATGATATTGTACCTTTCTAGGGGTCTCCTGGTGAGAGGGGACAAGCTGGTACTGCTGGACCTGTTGGACCTCCTGGCAGACCAGGCCCTCAGGGGCCTCCTGGACCCGCTGGAGAGAAGGGAGTTCCTGTGAGTATTCTGGAGAATTACGTCCAGTGTGCAGTAGTGCATTTGGAATAAGATTCCAAAGACATTGTCCATCTAGCCAAAGAAAAACTATTGATTCTCCTTTTAAGGGTGAGAAAGGCCCTATTGGCCCGGCAGGTCGTGATGGAGTGCAGGGTCCCGTGGGTCTGCCTGGCCCTGCTGGATCACCTGGAGTACCTGGAGAGGACGGAGACAAGGCCAGTAACTCTAAGTAACAGTCTTCACACCAACACGTCCTTTTAAAAACCACAGTCAATACCTTATTAATCATCTAAAATAATGTGTCATAAAGTCTAATATGGCCAAATGTGGTTACTGAGCTGTGCATCCACCCTGCTCTCATCAGGGTGATGATCAATCATTTTCAAACTTGTCTTTGCTGTTTGTCAATGCAGGGTGAGGTTGGAGAGCATGGTCAGAAGGGCGCCAAGGGAGGAAAAGGAGAGCATGTGAGTGACGCTGACTTGCATCAAGCCCTAACATTTATTTCAGAATTGAATTTGTGTGAATGAAAGTTGTCTAACGATGCTGTTTCTCTGTTTATCGCATCACTGCCGTTGTTTTGGTTGTTATTCTCATTGTTCGTTTGCTTGTTTTTTGTTTGTTGGTAGGGTCCTCCTGGTCCGCCCGGGCCAATGGGTCCTGTCGGTCAGCCTGGTCCTGCTGTAAGTACAAACTTTAACTCACACAGTTTGCAGTGCCAATTGGTTGTATTTGTTCCTGATTGTATGAACTTGCATTTTGATGCATTTGGTGGTAGTTGAGTTTGTAGGTGGCACGAGATGTGTTTGGATGTGGTGGGTGTCACTGCTCACGCTACAAACTCAGTTCTTCTATTTATTCCGAACAAACAATGTTATGAAATAATAAAAAAGAGTCAGAGAAGTTTCCCAAGAAAGGAACCATTATGTTGTATTATACAGGAACTATCGATATGATAAAGGTTTTAGCAATAAAGGTTTTAGATGAAGACAACATTTTCAGCTAACTTATTCTTATCTCTTATGCCTTTATTTCTTCTTCTGTGGTGCAGGGTGCTGATGGAGAGCTTGGACCAAGGGGTCAGCAGGGGCCTTTTGGAGCTAAAGGTGACGAAGGAACCAGAGGATTCCCAGGAGCCCCAGGACCCATCGGACTGCAGGTAAAAGAAAAGCCACAATACTCACTTCATAGGCAGATTCACTCAAATATTTATTAAATCTTTATTTTAGACTTTTATATAAATATTTAGATGAAGTTTTGAGCTATACTCTAGTTGCTATGCTAAAATAATTCTTTGTGAAATTTTCACACTTTCTGTCCTGCAGGGTTTGCCAGGACCACCAGGTGAGAAGGGAGAGACGGGAGACGTCGGACCTCTGGTGAGTTTTGGAAATACATGGCATCAGTACTAACGACTATTTAGTGACGTATTTTATCACAATAAAATCATTAATGATGATAAAAGCGTGAGCCTCTCTATGTTTCCAGGGTCCTCCAGGCCCCCCGGGACCCCGTGGCCCTGCTGGACCCAACGGTGCTGATGTGAGTGTTTACAGCTCCTATTTATAAAATGACAACTATATGTAATCTGCATGGGTTTACACTACAAAGACCTGTTGTAGAGCTGTTACTGTACTATGGACTAAATGACACATACAGTACCACCACACTGCCATGGTTGGTTTTTTAAGAAGATTATGTAAAAGGATTCTATCAAGTGACTTTAAATAGGTTAAAATGTGAGTTGTGAATTGTTAGGTAGATAAGTAAAAGCATAAAGTAGCTCTTCCTTTTTGCTGATAACCATTTGGATGTGAATTATTCAATCTTTTTGTCTGAATTGTGTTTGTGTTTTTCAGGGTCCTCAAGGTCCTCCTGGTGGTTTGGGTAATCCTGGACCTATTGGAGAGAAGGTGCAGAGATAAAGATTTATTTTTTTTGCTGACACTGAAGCAATATTTCGGCATGAGTTTGATGGTGCCCAAAGAAATAAAAACTGAATTAATTTCAACTTAAAAACTGTTTGCTCCACAGGGAGAGCCCGGTGAGGGCGGACCACCTGGAATCGGAGGGGAGCCAGGAAAGAAGGTGAGTGGCTGAGTGTCTGAGCCCAACACCTTGTGGATTGAGATATCAGGATGCAGTGCCTTTACTGGCTGGTCAGTAGCATCCGTGAGTTAACGAAGAGTTCTGTGCTCCTGTCGGCAGGGTCCTCGTGGAGAGCGCGGAGAGAAGGGAGAGGCCGGACAACCTGGAACTGCTGGACCTCCTGGAGGCCGTGGACGACCTGGAGATGACGGACCCAAAGGAAATCCTGTATGACACCCACAATGAAATGCACGCAAACAAACACACACAAGGACATTGCCACACAGATCAATGACTGATTTTCTCTCTAAGTTCTTCTTTCTCCTAATGTTCTTCCCATAAATTCAGATGACATTTTGATTTCTGCCGCTTAGAGTTTTGTTTTTGTCTCTGACTTCAGGGTCCTGTTGGTTTCCCTGGTGATCCTGGACCCCCTGGTGAGGTTGGACCCAGAGTGAGTATCCTTTTTTTGAAAAATACATGTCAGCATCTTATTCACACTCCATATCAGTAATATACTCTGTTAGATTTCAAAGCTGTGTTGTATGTGGCTGCTCTGTTGCCAGCGGTTCAGTTCAGCTTGTTGTCTTGAGCTTTGTGCTTAACTGAACACCAAGAAGGAAAACCACTAACCCTGATCTGCTTTACTTCAGGGTCAAGATGGTGCCAAGGGAGAGAGAGGAGAAGATGGTGAATCAGGAGAATCTGTAAGTCAAAAGATGCAACGATACAAATATGTGAATGAAGGGTCATAAAAATGTCTCACCATCCTCAATCTCCTCTCTGCCTCCTATTGCAGGGATCCCCTGGACCTCCTGGTGAGAACGGACCTCCCGGCCCCCTAGGAAAGAGGGTAAGGTCGCCATCCTCATTTGACAGGCACCTGGGTCCTACCAAGGAGTGTTTGCATAAGGACAGCACAGTGGCGGTCATGAAGGCATTCCTCCATCATGCATCCATGTAGTGGATGGGATGTGATAAATGTTGTAGCAAAGAACCTGTTTCACCAAGTCAACCTTTGGTGTATGCTTTGAGAGTTAAAATGAGGAGAAACAGTTTAGTACTTGGTAGTGCAGCGTCAGTGCTGCAGTAGTGCAGTCGGTATCCAATAATAAGTGCAGACAGTGATGCTGTGGCCTTTGATATACACTTCAATGACATAATCTAGTGACTATCATTCTTGCTATAGATTTGATGAAATTATGGAATTTGAAGTGAAAGAATATATTATATTTTGTGTTTGTTAATGCTAATGTTCATATGTTTTATTTGCCAGGGTCCTGCTGGAACAAGAGGACCAGAGGGACGTCAGGGGGAGAAGGGAACTAAGGTGAGTCCAGAGATTTTTAGTACATTTTTGTGTCCCTGTGGTTCTGCATAGATAATGATTAAGTCTAAACTCATGGCAAACAATACAAAAATAGTAAGAAGATACCAAAGTTGACATCAGACCTCTGTCTCACATCCTGGTCTGCTTTTATTTTGGAAAACATTTGCAACCTGAGAATGTATTTCTCCTCTTTCTCTGCATGGAATAACTTCTTAAAACATGTTTAATCATGGTTCTTGTCATCGTCATTTACAGGGAGACCCAGGTGCTGTCGGCCCCCCAGGAAAAACTGGCCCCGTCGGCCCCCAGGGTTCACCAGGAAAACCAGGAACAGAAGGTCTCAGAGGACTCCCTGGATCAGTGGTCAGTGAAGAGTTTGATTTATTTTTGTATTTGTTAATGCGACCACTACACAATATTTCAAGAGTAACAAGTGCTGTGTGTACATTATTTGTTGCGTGGTGTGTTGCATGGCCACCGCCTGCTAAATGTGTTTCAACTGTGTTTCAGGGTGAGCAAGGATCTCCAGGACCTTCTGGACAGAAAGGACCACCCGGACCTATTGTAAGAGAACAATGCCTTTTTATTTTCATGTATACATCTACTCTGCACTCTGACACACCGTACATTCAGTAAAGAACTGTCCTCTTCCTGTCTTCCATCTCTCCATCCTCTCTCTCTTCATCTCCATGATTTTCATGTTTTTCATCTCGTCACTGTCTTCCTCCTCTCCTCTTCTTTTCTTCTTGTCCTCCTGCAGGGACCTCCTGGTCTGCCTGGTCTGCGTGGAGACCCCGGTGCCAAGGGAGAGAAGGGACACCCAGGACTTATCGGTCTCATTGGACCCCCAGGAGAGCAGGGAGAGAAGGGAGACAGAGGTCTGCCTGGGCCTCAGGGATCTGCCGGATCAAAGGGAGAGTCTGTAAGTCTGAGCTCTTTCACATGTGTTAGAGGGGGGCAGCTCAACCACCATTATTCACTTCATTGTGATAATAATGTATGAAAAGTATTCTCATGTTAGACATGTCTCGTGTTTTATTTCAGGGAATGTCTGGAGGCACCGGACCCATCGGCCCTGCTGGTCCTCCTGGTCTGCCTGTGAGTGCCTGTACTGTTTGATCCCATGAACATCTCTTGGCTCACTTCCCCAGATGTCATTAAGTACCATAGTAATTAGTGACAGCAGGAAAGGATGGTCGACATTAAACTAACACCTCATATCTGTTACAGGGTCCTCAAGGTATCAAAGGAGCTAAGGGTTCTTCTGTGAGTATACTTTAAGAGTGTTTGTACCACCAAAAATGAATGAATTTGTTCACGATGTGATGCAGTAATGCTTCTTGAATCTTCCCTGCTGTGTTTAGGGAGGAGCTGGTCCAAAAGGAGAAAAGGGTGTACAAGGACCTCCCGGACCTCCTGTAAGTACTTCACCCTTCTTTGTGGAAGAAAGAAATGTATAATTTAACTTCTTCTCTGCTCACCGATCACGCACCTCACTGTTGATTATCAGTTAATTGATTCAAATGTAAACTTGCTCCCCAGGGCCCACCAGGCGAGGTCATTCAGCCCCTGCCCATCCAAAGGAGCCCCAAGTCCAAGCGTTCCATCGATGCCAGCCAGCTGCTCCCCGAGTCCGACCCTGACATGCCTGCGTCTGACGCCACTGGCACTGAGTTCCTGATGGGCAGTGAAGGCATGGAGGAGATCTTCGGCTCTCTCAACTCACTTCGACAGGAGATCGAGACCATGCGTTTCCCTCTGGGCACCCAGGACAGTCCTGCCCGCACCTGCCAAGACCTGCACCTCAGCCAGCCAGACCTCAAAGACGGTAAGGGAATTAACCCAAAAATAAATGTGCCTGCCACCTGCTCAGAGTAATGATCCCTCCATCGCGTTTTGGTCCTGCTGTTGTTGATGTGGCGATCATTGTCATTTCAACAACTAGGAGCATATTACTGCATTAATATTACATTAAAAAAATATATATTTTTTTTATAAACCTAGTCATAACTCAGAGTTTTTATGTTTTTTCCATCTTGCTTCGTGTCTCTGTCGCCCTCTGCAGGAGAGTACTGGATCGACCCCAACCAGGGCTGCTCCAGAGACTCCTTCAAGGTCTTCTGTAATTTCACTAACGGAGCAGAGACGTGCCTGTACCCCAGCAAGAGCATCAACATGGTCAGTCCGCCAAATCAGCAACACTTTGGAGTCTCCTTAAAATCCTGTGAAGTAAAATCTCCCAACATGAACTCCTGAGTGTCTGTTTAAATCCATTAAACTAAACATGTAAGGGACAGGAAGGAAACATTTGGGTGTAAAAGAAAAAGAGAGTATTAATCAGTGTTGGTGAAGGTTTGAAGTCTCTGAGTGCCCACTTTCTAGAAACTAATTTTCCAATTGCATCTGCACACTAAGACACTAAAGAGATCATTTTCTCACATTTATAATAAAACTAAAAAGATCTCAGTGCTATAATGGTTCAGAAAAACTTTGTGTACAATGGTCTCATTTTCCCACACAAGCTGTATTTATTTATTTCCAAAAATTAACATATGAAACTAAACATGTCTGACTATAATATGTGATGTGGACAATTCTGGTGGCAGGTGAAGATGAGCTCCTGGGACAAAGAGACTCCAGGATCCTGGTACAGTCAGTTCTCCACTGGCAGTAAGGTTAGTAAGCGTCTGTGACATGAAAACTGGTTGTGAAACTTTTATTTTTAGTTAAAAGTTTAGTTTACTTAATTACCCTTTTTGTTCTCACCATCTATTTTCTTTTCTCGCCCCCTTTTTCCTTCACTTCACTTTCCTTCCCCTTTATGTGCACTCCCTCCTTTTGCTCTTCCACCTTTTCCTCCAAATCCCATTCTATTATCGTCACCTACTCCTCTTCACACTCCTCCTCCTCCCAGTTCTCCTACGTGGACTTTAACGGCGAGCCTGTGGGCGTGGTCCAGCTGGGCTTCCTGCGTCTCCTGAGCGTCCAGGCCCACCAGAACCTCACCTACCACTGCCACCGCTCAGTGGCCTGGGCAGACCAAAGCACCCAGAACAGCTACGACAGGGCGCTGCACCTCCAGGGTGCCAACGAGGAGAAGCTGAGCTATGAGACCAACCCTTACATCAAAGCCTTGGTCGATGGCTGCTCTGTGAGTTTACACACATGAACTAATTCTACCCGAAACAAAGTGCTTTACATGCACTAGTAGACATAACCCATCCAACATCTAACACATGAAGCCAACACATTTTTTAATAGTCTGCCCTTCTTCCTGTACTATCAAATTAAACATCCTCTCTCTCTCTAAATGATATCCTATTGGTTTTCACTGCAGATTGATCCATCGTGTGTTATGTTCCACCTCAACATCCTGTTTCAACAGGAAATAAATCACACTAAGAACATAATGATACTGTTTAATGGGACCTTTAAGGTTATGAAATGTTCCCCACCCTCCTCTACAACCATTCAAAGTGCTAATGATATTTGCTGATTAACATATTGTCACATATTATGAAGTGCACTTACTTCAATCCCTTCCACTGCAAATCACAGGAGAAACCACACCACTGAAACTTTGTTTTTCTTTTCTTTTACACAGATTGATGATATTCTTGACCCTGAATGCTCTTAAAAAGCCCACTGTGTGCTTCCAAAACTATGTTGTTGTCACTGAAAACTACCTGTTTAATTTTTATTAGTGTTGCTGTGGACATTTACAGGATGTAATGAAGCATTTATCTTAAGACTCTTGAGAACTGCCTATTTTGATCTTTTGAAATAGTAGTCCCACACAGGAAGATATGTTTTCCCCTTGTTATAATGAATTGGAATAAGAAATTATTATCCGTTGTGATCTTCAAGCACCAGGGAACCTCATCTAAGGTGCATCAGTTGTGAATTCTCTCTTTCCCAGGTGTTTTTAATGTGCCATGTTATGATGCAGAGTTTCAAAGTATGAACAGAATTAAAATTATATGAGCTTATTTTCACACAACCATAGACAAACATGCAAACACGTGTAAATATCTTGATTCAAATGTCTGACACGTGTCTCTCCCTCTCTGCAGTATCGTAAGGGCTTCGACAGGACAGTCCTGGAGATCAACACACCACAGGTGGAGCATCTTCCTCTGCTGGATATCAAGGTGTCAGACTTTGGGGAGAGCAACCAGCAGTTTGGCTTTGAAGTGGGACCTGTCTGTTTCCAAGGCTAAAAACACACACACACATACACACATCATGCAAAGAACAACACGTGCAGATACTCACGCGCACACACACACATGCACTTAGAGACACACATATATAATAAACATACATGCCCAGTAATTTGTAAATTAACTTGTAAATGAATATGAAACACAGACACACACACACACAAACCCACAGACACACTTACACACGCAGATGCTGTTGTGAGACAAACACGCACTCACACTCACGTACGTGCCTGGGGAAAGCAACATCCTCCCAACAATTAATGGACGTCAACAACAACAAAAAAAGTAAAGAGAAGAGAATTTAAAAACACTCGCGGAGAGGAGACCATCGTCTGGGCGCACGACCGCGAGAAAGGAGGAAAAAACCAGGAGAGAGTGTTCTTCGGAATAAAACAGTGTTTTCTTTACCAGCAGCGAAAGGAGCCGGCCTGAGAAAGAGGGCAAGCCGGCCTGAAGCCCCCTCCCCCGTCTCCGATCCCCCTCTCACTCTTCTCTCCTCCCCGCTGTCTCTCTTTCCACTCATCTCGCCTGCTCTACCTCCCCCCTCATCCTCCCAAAAAAGGGTCACACTTGGACATTATTTCCATTTCTTTAATCCCATGTTCACACTGCGAGCAACGTGGTTGACGGCCACTCTTTTATGACTGACAAGAGGTGCAAGAGGCTCCTATGCAGCTCTCTGCATCTATGTTTTGAACAGTTAAATCATGTGTTTTGGTTCACAGTTTTTGGCGTTTAATCCTTTAGTCATTCAGATAAAAAGTTGAGAATTGGAAGTTTTGAGTCAACTTGTTCTTCCGTTTTGCACTTGCCAGCCAGAACTCCCACTCATGAACCAAAATCAAATCAGAACAAAACAGTAGACACCAAACTCTAACCGGAAAATGACGGCAAATGTTGAGCTGTGGCTGACATAAACCTTGGGGCCATCTCTGATGATGATGTAAGGGCTTACTCATCTGTCCGTCTAAGTTCTGTAAGAAATGAATAAAAGTCCAGTGACCTGTCAATCATGTTGCTCACATTAAAGAGTAACTCTCAGCTCTTATCTTATTACATCAAAAGGAACCAAAGAATTAAAGCCACCAGAATAAAAAGAGGGATCTGACTAAATGATACCAGCTGGCTCTTGCTTGTTAGACTGATCTGTTTGTTTGTCTTGTGTAAGCTGCCACCATGTGAATTTTCTACTCTTTGTAATATTCTCTTCATGACCACCTTGCAGTTTTATTAAAACGGTGTAAAAATGTGACTCACAGCTCAAACTGATGATTGAAAAATCTTTCTGGTGCTATGGCAGCGAGGTTAATGGAGTCCAGTGTGACGCTTCTTTAAACTGGACCGTCTTTCCTCAGAGAGCAGCGGAAACTCTCTGAATTGTTCATTTGTTAACGTTGGACAAAACCTGCTGCACGCAGTGAGGCAGGAGAGGAGATGTGTCGATACCTAGATCAGTGAATTTAAAAGCCATTATTTTTGTAAACTGTGCTAAACGTAATGCTTTTGTACTTGCATGTGCCTTTTTTTAAAAGAGCTGATTCTTCTTCTTTAAATCGCGGATCAGGCTACCAGGGTCGCTACCACACACCAGTCCAGTATTTACTGAGTCACTTTCTGGGTACTTTGATTATTGTTTCCCATCCAGAACACATTTTCTGATTGCGCATCCAAGCACAGAACATCATCAGGGTTTAAATATGTATATGAGATTCAAAGTTCCCTCCTTTTTTCCTACAGCGGTGAATAAAATGCATGTTTTATTGAAAGAAACGGCGTGGCAAGGTGCTAATTATACCAAGGCATAAAAGTTTTAGTCTTTGAGTCTAATCCTTCATTTTCTTTAGTCTCTTTTACAATTTCATAAAGCTTTTTACTGGGGAAAATGTGCATTACATTCCATTTGTACAGAAATAGTGATATTCTATTGTATTTATTTAAAACAAACAGGGTGCTTTGAGATTTAAAAAAAAACAAGGACCACCAAATATTCCATTCAAATGTGGTATATTTCATTTGTATTTATTTCCTGTAGCTGACACTTGAAGGTCAAGTGAAGCGAGTGACTTGCATGTTAAACTCACTGCCAGCCTGAGTTATGGTGCTTCTGTTCACGCCCTGTCCAAACTCCTTTTGTAGAACCAAAGAATCTGTGGCCATATTTTATTGTAATATCCCTTTTTAGTGTTTTCATCGACTGTACTGTGCTGTTAAATTTTGCTTCCACTGTAATGATTAAATGGTGACTCTCCAGGTCTGTCACATTTCCTTGTCGTTGCTACTCTTTGATGACTTGGCGTTTATTGGTTTCAGGCTCAGGTTATTGCTTCACGGGGCTTTGAAATGCAGCATAGAAATTCAGCTCACTGAGTCATTGCTTAAAATATTGACACACAATCCTCTGATCTTTTAAATTTCTATCTTGAGACCACAGCGGGGGGGAGGAAGCTTGTGAGGGGGAGGGAACAACTCTGTCAGCCACCACAGATGCCTATGGGGTGAAATCATACTACGGTTCTGGTTTTATTCGTTTGTCTTTTATTTGTTTGTCTTTTTTTTTTTTATAAATAGCAGGGGAACGGGGCGGGATGGCCAAATCCTAAAAAAATCCCAAAAATCTAACCTTGAGATTCTCCAGAGAGAATGACCTCAAATATTTGTTTGTTTTTATTGTGTTGAAGACACATAAAAATATGGTGCTGAAAAGAGAAAAAAGTATTTTATGTGTGTAAGTAATTTTTTTAAAATTCTTGTTTCTGTAATATATAATCTTTTTAAAAAGAGCTGCTGGACTCTTGTTTTTCTTCCAAACCCCTGTCGTCAGTAGTTCTCTTTGCCTGCAAATGGCCACAAAACATAGTTCTCATTTGTACAGCAGGTAGTTATTAGGTGAGGTTTTTGTGTGTCACCTTGGAGAAAGACGGACAGTACACACCTTCTATATTTGTGTGTTATGTTCTTATATGTCTTAATTATTATGTAAAATATATGGTTTCCTTTGTGAATCATGCTTCTGTTTTATTTAAAAAAAAATGCAGATTTTGCCAAGCTTGGTTCTAAACCTGCGGAGCTCTACAGGTATTGCTGGTAGATATTTTTATAATTTGTGCGCATTAGAGTCTGGAGTTTTATCAGGAACAGTAGGAACTGAAGTTACAAGTTGTGGCGGCTACTCCGGTCATTTAAGCAGGAGCACCGACAGCACCAGCTGTTTTACTGCACGGATGCAGGTTTTAATGCAGTTTAGTCGATGTTTGGACTGAAACACGAGGGTGTAGCTCGGGTGTAGCTGTTAAACACACGGTCATCTTTCACGTCCGTTAGCCAAATGCGTTTTACCGGATTAAGGAGTGTGGGACGACAAATTGACTCAAGAGGAGGAATTAAGAGTTAATTCGTTTGACCTTTGACATTTATCTTTTATTTTAAATAAACCTGCGCGGTTCCGTACAATTATGTATCAATCTCTCTTGATTGTTATAGTGGATTTTGTTGTTTTTATCAATTTCTGCACATTTTCTCCACATAATACCTGTTAATGTTACAACACGGCGAAACAGCGACGTCTTGTGGCCGTTTGGAGTTCCTTCCCCTGTGGGTTTCTCATCGATTTGATGCAGAAGTTTAAATGAGTGAAAGTAATTTATCATCATCAGTTTATGTATAACACGAGAAACATATCATGCATTAAAACTGGCTGTGAATCATCAAGATGTACAACCAGCGAGCACATAAAATCTTACCACTACATTTAGTAAGAGTTACTTTCAGGTAGCTTGTGACTTAATTGCAATTTGAACCTTTGTGCACCACAATTATCATATAAAATACCTCCAAACCTAAACTGTATTGCACATTTTGTAACTTTCTTTCATGAGTGCAAAGAAAAATTACACATTGAAAGGTTTGCTGTTCAAGAGGTACTAGTTCTGCTTTTTACAGTGCAAAAGTGGAAGCTGTGGCCACAACAGAAAACTAAACTGTTGTTTCACTCTGTGGCTCAGGGGGGTGTACTGTTGCATAATCTTTGGGATTGTGGGCCCCATTTCCAAAACTAAACTTGCATGTTGCGAGAACCAGCATCCACTAACCAACAGCTCATTGTGGTCATGACTTCGAAATCTGATGGGGGGTTTTGTTCTGCATTCTGCATTCAGACAGAGGGATCTGTTAACCCCTTTGCACCTCTAAGCCGATTTTAAAAGCCAGCAAATTAAGATTACATTTTGAAAAGCTTAGCGAACATGTTGTGAAGCACCTGCAGCGTCTGAAGATTTAGAGTTCAGCGGTTCAAACCCTCTTCAGTCCTTAAACTTCCAACAGTGTTTTAAAAGCCAACTTTTAGAGGAATTGCATCAAGGCTCTCAGAAAATAGTTAATGCAAAGAGGAGTTGTCAACATGAATGTCTTAAAAAATGTCTGTAGATCTGGAGTGGCTGGTTTGAATCACGTAGGGCTTTGAAGGGTAAAGTAAAGTAGTTTTAATTGTGAGTTTTCAAACTAAAATACAACATTCTGTACAAAAATATTACAAACAGGTGTTTATTGGCACAGAAGTGGCTTTACACTGTATAGTACAAGTTTACAACCAGATTTATAAAACATGATCAACAGTAATTATGACTAAAGAGCGGATAAAAGTAGAATAATTTTAACAATTAAATTACTATGAAGGAACTGGCCTCCCATTGGTCTTCAGTGTGACTGACGGCCGATTTATCCAATGAAAAGTCCACCTGACAAAGACAGACATAAGTTTAGCATTACAACTTAACCTTTAATCTGTTAATAAAAGTTTAGCTGAGGGGAACTTGTCACTTTAAAAAGCACTATATACCTACTTTAAAAGTGCGTTTTTACAGAAGCAGCTGTCAGAGAATTGGATAATACTCATACCTGTCACTTCGATGCTGGCTCCTGTGATGTACCGAGAGTCATCTGAAGCTAGAAAGGCGCAGACATCAGCGACCTCTGGAGGAGGACAAAAAGAAGCACAAGTGTGATGAAGTCTTGGAAACTGAGCACGTCAGACACACATGTAGAGGAGGTACAATCCACATCCCTTAATTTTACTGTGCAGGACAAAAACTGAAGGGAGATGTAATGAAGAGAGAGTATTTTTATAACCTTCAAATAAAATAAAAGTGTTGTGTCCACCAGGAAAATCTTTTGTCAGTGTAACTGTAGGAGATGCAATAAGAAATGAGACCCACATGCTAAATGTTTTAAGTTTTAAATTCTAGTGTTGTTGGGACAACAGTACACATCCTTTCCACTATAAATATCTATGAAATTACAATAAAGGTCTGCAGTGAAAGCAAATCACAGTGATGTTAAATGTGCATCTTCACTGACCTGCAGGTTCACCCATCCTTCCCAGAGGCACCAAGGACTTCATCTGAAACACACAAAGACAGAACAGAGTGAAGGAGGATTGTTTGATCACAAGAGCGTCAAGAGAGTCTGTCAAGGTTTAAAGTGCAACTCCACCTTCAAATTCAGCTCTTTAAAATTTGGTTGGAGATTATATTAAAAAGGGTCAGTTCAACCAAATCCCCCCCCCCAACAAGACATTTTCCCACTGGCGCCTGGTAATGTTTAGTTATGCAGAAGGTCTTAGTTTTCACTGCTGTGGTTTAAAGACTTCTGCAACCACTCCAAAACAAAGGAGGTTCAATTTGTGCTGCTCAAAGGTTCATTCATTTAAGAAAATTCAGCAGCATCTTATCTTTCCAGGAACGTCAACAAAATCCAGAGGTCACTCAGGAAAATCCACTGACCTCTGTCCCGTTTTTTGCCACTTTCTTAGTCGTATTGATGAATTGACCCTTGTTTAATGTATAGATAAAAGGTTATCTGTAGGAGGTCAAAGTAACATTTTAATCTGAAATACAAGCAAACTATTGGTTTGTTAAATAGCTGTTTACTGTATTACAGCTTGTAAAAATGAAAGGCTTACATTTTTTTTTTATTTAAATCACGCCCAGCAATTTCCATGTTTCCTTCCTGGGTGAAATAATAATTGGTGGTTGGTACATCTTGAACTTCATTTAAATGGCTTCACTTATCAAAAATGCACAAAACGTCATATCGATTTCGACCTGACACATGATTAATGACATTACAAGTTTTACTAAATCTGTCTGTACCTGTGTGTGTGCTGTACCTTGCTAATAACCTTCTCTGGAACTTTATCCGTCATCGGAGTCGATATGAAACCCGGCAGCGCACAATTACAACGAATCCCAAACCTGGAGGAAAAGAAGGACAAGCAAACAACCCGAGATTCTTCTTGTTTTTATTTATTTTAAATACTTTTAGGTTTAATCAGCTCTGTGAGTCGTGACGTGTTACTGGTGCGCATCAGGCTCTTCTCACCTGCTGAGCTCTTTGGCAGCGGTCCTGGTTAAACCCTCCACTCCTGCTTTAGAGGCGGCGTAATTTGCCTGTCCGATGTTTCCCACCTACAAACATTAACCACGCAGACATGAGGACACAGTGCATTAGGTAGCACTGTAGGTTTTTCATGTAACAGTTCAAATCCACCAGATACTTTCACAGAGGACTGAACAACTCATTTACCAGGTCCTTCAAACCAATGTTGGCATTCATTGTGTTTTAGAATAAAAATATGTTCTTGAGGGATTTATCCATCCATCCATCCATCCATTTTCTTTCGCTTATCCGGGGCCGGGTCGCGGTGGCAGCAGGTTAAGCAGGGTTGTCCAGACGTCCCTCTCCTCGGCAACGCTTTTTAGCTCCTCCTGGGGGACCCCAAGGCGTTCCCAGGACAGATGAGATATATAATCCCTCCAGCGTGTTCTGGGTCTGCCCCGGGGCCTCCTACCAGTTGGACGTGCCCGGAAAACCTCCAAAGGGAGGCGTCCAGGAGGCATCCTAATCAGATGCCCAAACCACCTCAACTGGCTCCTTTCGATGCGAAGGAGCAGCGGCTCTACTCCGAGCTCCCTCCGGATGTCCGAGCTCCTTTCCCTATCTCTAAGGGTGAGCCCAGCCACCCTGCGGAGGAAACTCATTTCGGCCGCTTGTATCCGCGATCTCATTCTTTCGGTCACTACCCAAAGCTCATGACCATAGGTGAGGGTTGGAACGTAGATCGACTGGTAAATCGACAGCTTTGCCTTCCGGCTCAGCTCCCTCTTCACCACCACGGTCCGGTACAACGCCCGCATTACTGCTGATGCTGCACCGATCCGCCTGTCCATCTCACGCTCCATCTTACCATCACTCGTGAACAAGACCCCGAGATACTTGAACTCCCCCGTCTGGGGCAGTAACTCACCTCCAACCCAAAGGGGGCAGTCCACCGTTTTCCGGCTGAGAACCATGGCCTCGGACTTGGAGGTGCTGACTCTCATCCCAGCCGCTTCACACTCGGCTGCAAACCGCCCCAGTGCATGCTGAAGGTCACAGCCCGATGAAGCCAACAGAACCACATCGTCCGCAAAGAGCAGAGATGCTATTCTGAGACCACCAAACCGGACACTCTCCTCCCCCCGGCTGCGCCTTGAAATCCTGTCCATGAATATCACAAACAGAATTGGTGACAAGGGGCAGCCCTGGCGGAGTCCAACACCCACTTGGAACGTGTTTGACTTTGTGCCGAGAATGCGGACACAGCACTCACTTCGGTTATATAGGGACCGGATGGCTTGTAGCAGCGACCCCGGTACCCCATACTCCCGCAGTACCCCCCACAGTACCCCCCGGGGGACACGGTCGAAAGCCTTCTCCAAGTCGACAAAACACATGTAGACTGGATGGGCAAACTCCCATGAACACCCCAGCAACCCTGCAAGAGTTAAGAGCTGGTCCACTGTGCCACGGCCAGGACGGAATCCACATTGCTCCTCCTGGATCCGAGGTTCGACAATCGGTCGTAGTCTCCTTTCCAGCACCCTGGAATAAACTTTCCCGGGGAGGCTGAGCAGTGTGATACCACGGTAATTGGAGCACACCCTCCGGTCCCCCTTTTTGAAGACGGGAACCACCACCCCGGTCTGCCACTCCACAGGCACTGTCCCCGACCTCCATGCGACACTGAAGAGGCGTGTCAGCCAAGACAGCCCAACAATGTCCAGAGCCTTCAGCATCTCAGGGCGAATCTCATCCACACCTGGCGCCTTGCCACCAAGAAGCTCTTTGACTACCTTGGAGACTTCTGCCAGGGATATGGGTGAGTCTTCCCCCGAGTCTTCAAACTCTGCCTCCTCCACTGAGGACATGTTGGTCGGGTTGAGGAGATCCTCAAAGTGCTCTTTCCACCGCTCGACAACATCCCCAGTCCGGGTTAGCAGCTCTCCTCCCCTGCCGAACACGGCCTGGGCCAAGCCCCGCTTTCCCTTTCTGAGTCGTCTAACGGTTTGCCAGAACTTCCCTGAGGCCAACCGAAAGTCCTTCTCCATAGCCTCCCCAAACTCCTCCCACACCCGGGTTTTTGCTTTGGTGACCACCGAGGCCGTCGTTCTTCTGGCCTCCCGGTACCTGTCCGCTGCTTCAGGAGACCTCTGGGCTAGCCAAGCCCGAAAAGCCTCCTTCTTCAGCTTAACGGCTTCCTTCACCGCCGGTGTCCACCAGCGGGTTCTAAGGTTGCCGCCTCGACAGGCACCGACGACCTTCTGACCACAGCTCCTAGCTGCCGCCTCAGCAATGGAGGCTTTGAACATGGCCCACTCTGTTTCCATGTCCCCAACCTCCCCCGGGATGCGCGAGAAGTTCTTCCGGAGGTGGGAGTTGAAGATCTCGCAGACAGGGCCCTCCGCCAGATGTTCCCAGTTCACCCTCACTACACGTTTAGGTTTGCCAGGTCTGTCCAGCAGCCGTCCCTGCCATCTTATCCAACTCACCACCAAGTGGTGATCAGTTGACAGCTCTGCCCCTCTCTTCACCCGAGTGTCCAAGACATACGGCCGCAGATCTGATGATACGACCACAAAGTCTATCATCGACCTGCGGCCTAAGGTGTTGTGGTACCAAGTACACTTATGAACCACCCTATGCTCAAACATGGTGTTCGTTATGGCCAGTCCATGGCTAGCACAGAAGTCCAACAACAAAGCACCACTCGGGTTCAGATCAGGGAGGCCATTCCTCCCAATCACCCCCCTCCAGGTTTCACCATCATTGCCCACATGGGCGCTGAAGTCTCCCAGCAGAACTATGGAGTCTCCAGGTGGTATCCCTTCCAGGACGCCACCCAGGAACCCCAAGAAGGCCGGGTACTGTGAACTGCTGTTTGGTGCATAAGCACAAACAACAGTCAGAGCCTTCCTCTCAGCAACTTTCAGTCGCATCGAGGCGACCCTCTCGTTCCCCAGGGAAAACTCCAACACAGCAGCACTCAGCCGGGGACTCGTGAGTATCCCCACACCCGCCTGGCGCCTTTCATCCTGGGCAACTCTGGAAAAGAAGAGAGTCCAGCCCCTCTCCAGGAGTTTGGTTCCAGATCCTGAGCTATGCGTAGAGGTGAGCCCAACTATATCTAGCTGGTACCGCTCCACCTCCGGCTCTTTCCCCGCCAGAGAGCTGACGTTCCACGTCCCTAAAACCAGTCTGCGACACCGAAGGTCGGCACGCCCAGGTCTCTGCCCTTGCCTGCCGCCCGGCTTACATTGCACCCGACCCCGATGCCTATCCCTGCAGGTGGTGGGCCCACAGGGTGCAAATCTTGAGGGATTTATGCAAGTTTATTATAGTATTGTAGGCTTTGGAAAATGTTGATCAGAAAGATTAAAAAACACTACATTCCTTTAGAACTTGTGTAACATGATTAAGAAGAGAAGAGGAGCTCTTCAGTGAACTAAAACAGGTCCAGGATGAAAATACAGCTAATGTTAAACTAACAGTTGGGGACAATTACACACATATTGTTATGCCTTTCTGAGAAAACCTAAAAGCTTCAGCTAAATATTAAAACTGTAAAATAGAGACAATATCCCTGCTGGTATCTCACCTTTCCCACGATGCTGCCCACAGTAACGATGGATCCTTTGGGCGCTCCACAGGCCACCAGAGCCTGAGCGACAGCCTGAATGACCAAGAATGAACCCTGAGAGAGACGCAGGAGCAAAGGTGGCTGAATAAATCACTTCGCTCTGTTTTGTTCTCTGGCCTTCATTCAATACGCAGCGCAGACTTTCAGGATTTCACACAACAGAAAGACAGAGATGCAGACTGAAGCAGAGCAGTCACCCTGCTGTAATATACAAGGAATGTTTTATCTCTAAGCTGGTGTGACTTTTAGTTTAACATTTAAAGTGGGAAAATCTGCCTGGATTCTGCTGCAGTTTGGTTTGTTGTGGAGGGAAGCAAGTAAAAAACCAACAGCAAACAGAGTAGATAAAGGAGGGTTTAAAAATCAGGTGGCTACTTTCCTGTAAAGTGGCACAAACATTTCTCTATCTTCTCTTACCTCTCCAAACACCTTTCATAACCCAAAAATAGATATTGATTACCAGCAAACCTGTGGAAAAACAGACCTGACTCTCACTGTGTTTTGTTGTTGGAATTATGACTCCAACTTCCCAGTGATCTGATTGGTTAGTAGTCGGACCGCTGACAGGTTTTGATCTTAGCCCTGCAGCCTAGGTTACCATGGTGATCTACCCCGGTTAAAAGATGAGCCAATGATACCAGAAAACCACATGGCTGGCTCGCTTCGTGGTGCAGGGCCCCAGGTGTCACGGCTGCGTACCTTCAGGTTGACCTGGATGACTCTGTCAAACTGATCCTCCTCCATGTTGAGCAGGAAGTCGTCCTGGGTGATGCCTGCTGCGTTCACACACACTGAGGGAGGCTGAAAGTAATGAGTCTGCAGAGGGAGAGGCGGACATTAACCGTCAACAGAAAAGAAAGAGGGGGAAAAGAAAAGGTGCAGTAGTCCCTGCAGCACTCGAATAGACAGTCGAGAGCAAACAGTATGTATTCCTCAGAACATGTTGCAGATTATGACTTTAATGGAAACTGTGTGCGTTTCTCTGCCTGCATCACACACCTGTATACTTGTGACCAGCTTCTGTACACTCTCCTTTGACGACACGTCCACCGCAGCCGCCATGTGGCCCTGTCCTCTGAGGTCACTCTGCAGGCTCCCCAGGGTCTCGTTAGCCGACTCCTCGCTGATGTCGGCGACCACCACGGAGGCGCCCTCAGAGGCGAAGCGCTGGCACACCGCACGTCCGATCCCACTGCCTCCACCTGGGTGGGAAGAGAGCAGCGTTGAGTCAGAGCGGCACCCGAGCAGGACAGCATGTGTCGACCAAAACACTGTAGCTTGTCTCGTGGATTTATGAGGGACTCGTGGTTTCAGGGGGAAGACTGTGTGCCAGGAGTTCCTCTCTGGGTATAATAATTATAGAAAGGTCAATCAAGGAGGTCAAGCTAACAACCAGGACAGGAGCATAACCAGAGGTTCAGGCCTCCACGTACAATTAACATCCGTTTTCCCCATTTGCATCTTCTCTTGCACACAACCAGCGATTTTGCCAACAGTTATCATTTTAACTATACTGATCTATTGTGTGTTTGTACCGAACTTCCAGTAACTAAAACTCAAGTGAAAGAAACTTTTCTATCCCGAAGATCATCAGCTTCCAGTGTTTGTAAGAGAACAAATTATGTTGCATCATTTATATTACAAGTGACTGCAGCCAAAGACTAAACTAGTCAATTAAAAGAAAATCAATCAGAGAAATGCTGATCAGTCACTGGTTGCTGCTTATCTTTGGGTTTTGGACACATTTTTCACTATTTTCAGGCATTTTATAGACAAAACGATGACTGCAGAAACTAATCGACAGATTAATCGATAATAAAAAAAATAATCCTCGCAGCTGTGATCAATAGAGTCAATGTAACGTTAACATCGGCAGTTTCATTTTCACTCAGATTATTGAACTTAAATCAGCCCTGAACCAGGGGGGGGGGCTAATCTGAATGTCACGGATCAGGATTTAAACGTACTAAACCTAAACCCAAAGCTCGCTAATTAGCTGCGAGTTGGTGGACAAACAGACTTTATCAAACCTTCACAAGGTTAACAAGAGAATGAATCGCTCCTTAACGTTAGCGTTAGTTTAAACTGGCAGACTGACGACGAAGAGAAACCGCATCCCGAACTCTTACTATTCGTCTAACTACACAAACTAAACGATTCGTGGTAAATTACAAACTTACCAGTGACCAAAGTCAACCTTGATATAAGCCTCGAGGCAGCCGCCATGATGTTTTCCCCTTTCCTGTGTTGTTGTAGTTCTCGGTTTGTCCACCAGGTGGCGCCAACACCGGGTTTTATTATGGGGGCTGCGTTCACCAGGAGCGGGTTCAGGTTTTAGTTTTATTTATACAAATCTTAACAGTTATTCTCAGGGCACTTTTTCATACAGAGCAGGTCTGGACCGACTCTTTGTATTTACAGAGACCCAACAGTTCCCACCATGAGCAGCACCAGGAGACAGTGGCAAGGAAAAAACTCCCTTTTAACAGGCAGCAGAACCAGAACCAGAACCAGGCTCCCTAAATTAGCCACAATGTGTTATGATAACATCTGACTCACGTGAGAGGTACAAACCTGGACCAGGATTTATTTAAACCTAAAAGTTTGCTTACTAGGCTTAAAGAAGTGGGGGGAAATACTAACAAGTCCACATTACTTGTAACTTGTATTACTGTCCCTATATTTCACATATGAAAAGTATTCTTTAAATAACGCGCTCACCAGAAGTCTAATACAATATATTGTGTGTCTGCCTCAACGCTTGGTAGAGTTTATGCTTCAATACTAATAAATACTAATAAATACTAATATACTGCAGCCACACTACTACTGTAAATACCGCACACACGTTGACTTTGACATGACCATTAACCCTTTACGGCACACAGGACCGTTTACTTCTTGCAGTACAACATTTACAGTTTAATTGTCTATCTATTAAGAAGGCTACCAAAAAGTACGTTTTCATGGATTTCTGACTTGAGTTGATCAGTAGATGATAAAACTACATCCTGGTAATGGTAAATACGGCGTTCCTGGATCAGAGATGAAGTTAGCTCACTAATTAGTTTTAAGAAACTAAAAAATACTTAATCTAATCCTACTTGCAAATATTCATGAATCAAGTGTATGTGTGTGAACTTAACTAGTTGATTTAACTAGTTGATCTAAATGGAAAGACCGAGTGTGACGACAAAGGTCAAAGACAATAATTTGCTAAAACAAAGCTTTTGTAGAATGTATTCATCCAATACATACATGATGTGTTATGTTGCATATTAAATCACACATTTAATGATGTGAGTTTATATTTTTTGATTATAGTTGTTTAACATAATTTCATAGTGAAATTTGTCATGTCAAGTTTTTTTGTCATGTTTGGTTTTGATTTATTACTGTCTTCATTTCATTTTGTATTTCATTAGGTGGCCAATTAAAAAAAAAAAGATAAAAAACTATTTATTCACAAGTTACATGGAGCAGAAATCTGGCAGTAATGTAGCCGTCACTGAAACCCCCAGTGACTGTATTTTACTGCAGAACAGGAGAGAACTCAGTGTTTCTGAGCTCTGTTGTAGCTTGCCAAGAACTGATCCCGTTGCTTAGTAACTTCTGACTTTGCTTCATGTGATTTTCCCATTTTTATCTTGCAAGAGGATTTTATGGAAAGTGAGCACTTGCACTAATGAAAGTATAACCAAGTTAAGCTCCTTCTCCTGGAAAACGAGACAAACTAAACTGAAAATATGCTGAAAATGCTAAAATCTTCTATCAAAACTTTACAGCGTGTTCAAAGCACACAGTGCACATAGTATACGCATGTATATACAGCACATTTACATATCTATGTGGCACAAGACATCTCCTGCAGTGTTGAACGATCTACAGACTTTGTGTAGACAGCAGACACTCATACAGATACAGTACATAAACAGACTTAATTTATCTTAAGTGCAATGCAACATCCAGTCATGCCTTCATGTGTCATGCCTGTCAGCAATACTGAATCAATATAATAGCCATTCAAACTTTTAAATATGAGTAAAAGCTACTGTTTTAGGTATAACTTAATTGGAGAGGGCTGGAGCCTATAGGGACATCAATTATCGGACATGAGGCACCGAAATTAGGGAGAGCAGGGCAGCAGATTCCACAAAAAGAGGAACTTTATTTTGACATGAACTTCCCCTTTAACTTCGTCAAGTAGTGGGTCTGTATTAATTATACAGAGAAAAATGTTTGGCATAAGAGATCAGTTCCATGTATGTCCTCATCTTAATCACCTTAACTGTTCTTAATGATCAAATTCTCATAGGCTCTAAACAATGTTAGAGTAATATTCCAACACAAACAATACATCAGTTAAACACTGGAATTAGTCATAAGCGGAACTAAACAAATACGTATTATCAAACTGATAAACAAAGAATAACTCACTTTTAGACGCACTTAACAAGCATAAAGGGATGCAGGTCTGGTTGGTGGGAGAGCAAACAGATCAATGGTTTCTCCTCCTGGTTATAAGAGCGCTGATTCAGGGCACATTGAGTTCACCTGTGTCTGGTTGACTCCTCCTAACCCAGAGGTCAACGGGGGCATGGCGGACTTTCAACACCTACTATCGTGATATTACACAATATCATACCTTCAGGTTTAAAACTTTAAATGTGGCAATAAATTATAAAAGAGCACTTATGTTCCTCTTCCTGGACAGATCCTGTCTTCTAATGTTTGCAGTCCCACCTGTCATGCAGGTACAGTATGTGACAGCAGCCCAGGAACAAATGGGGGAAGGTTGGGAGGGTCTGTGCAGGAATTACAGGAAGGATCAGGCGTGTTTTGTAGTGTCTTACCTTACCAGATGGGGGATTCTGCTGGGAGCTTTTTCTCTTCTCTCCACAGAAACTATGAGTATAAACATGAAGGTGAAGTTAGAACAACCATCCAAACTTCATCAGTCACAGCGAACACAAAAGACTCAGGTTAAAGTTCTGTTATAATGTGCAAGAAGCTCATCCAGCAGGGAAGACTGTTCACCTGTTTGGTTACAGGTGAACACTGAGGTACGATTAAAGAACTTTGAGGTGTATTTGGCACATGTTTTTGCAGTTTTTCCTACTAATACATCTGTAATTTAAACTGCAAAGGCAAAGTAGTAATATGTGATTGACTACAAACTGGCAGCAAGTGTCAGTTTTTACATTTATTGATTTATTTTCATTTCTAGGAGCTCTCAAGGCAACTTCAGCCAATTTACATCATAGAAAAAGGCCAGAGTCACTGCAGGTTATAGATTTCAAAAATTGTGGAATTTATCATTTAAAATTCCCAAAAATATGACAGTAAGAAAGAGATCATGATCACTTTTGCCACTAAGAACTGGGCTGTACTACTGTCGCCTGGAATAGTTAACTATAAATATTTAACATATTTTGTAGATATCACCGTTTTAAAAAGTTTCCATCTTAAGTCATGTATAAACATCCTCTTTCCTAGACTTGTATGAGCTCAGAGTTTCCAAAATTACATCACCTGTAAATAAAAATATCCCCCAGCCAGTGAAAAGATGAACATGTCTCAGTTTATTTATGTACAGATGTTCAGATGAAATGATGGAGTCAAGTACAGAGGCATTTAGATTTCTGACAAACTGCAGAAAAGTAAGACGGACAACTCTGGAGTATTTTGTTTTCGAACAGCAGCCCAAGAGACAAAGAAAAAGCTTGACTAAGTTACTGAAGGAAAAACAAAAACATGCTCAAAGATTGAGTCTGTAAAATATGTACACTTCTACAATCCTGACAGTTAGTCTGTGCATATTTCATAGAGTAGACTTCGATTTAAAAGCTTTTGATTACTTTCAGTATCATAAAAAAAGTATCTCCATTAAAATTCCTTCAAAATAAATAATCAGTTTCAAACATACAATACTCCAAATCTCAAGCCATAAGTGATTTTAAAAGAACAAAAAAATCATACACACCTTACCCAAATCAGAAAATTGTTTAGTAGTATCACCAAACAAACAGTGCATTATTACTCACATTAAACCATCTTTTTTTGTCTACTGGTTAAACTGGCTGCTGGATCCCAAAATTCAAAAAGCCACTTTCATGTTTTCACCAGCCACATTGCTCTTCTTACCTGCCAGACTTCCCAACCTGGTATTACTAATGTTTTAATCACACAAAAAAGTAAACTTACTCTTAAACAAAACTCAGTTAATACAGACAGTAAAACTTTCAGCTGCCATAGATCTCAAAGGCCAAATTGATTTAAAAGACAAAGCAGATCTGCGTTTGTGACACCGTGGTGTTAAGAAGCGATGCTTCACCTACTTGAATAAAATATCAAACGTAAGAACCAGCAAAACCTTTTTCTTGCAACTTCGAGTACTGAAGTCCTACACTAGGTCTGACGAGACTTAACACCAGACATCAGACCTAACACCAAAAGAAATCAAAAGAACCAAGATGTTATTTGGGCACAGGTGAGTGGACAAGACACGTCCTCACAATTTATTAGCAGATTGGTCACAAGAAGAAAAAAAGCAATACGTGTTTACAGAGAAATGGATGAAAAAAAAAAAAGACAGCACACATGGGAACAGAAATATTTATGTATAAACTGACATGTCACATTTCTGTACAGTGGCCAACCCTTTCAAACAAATACATGAGTACACAAGGATGCAGTAAAGTAGTACATGAGTATGCAGATGTTTGTCAGCTCCTCTGTATTGCATGCATTCTGTATTCTACTGAACCAAGGTGCTTCTGCGTGCAGACTGATTTTCAACGCCTGCGTCAAAACTATGAGGAACTTCACAAGGCTGCACTTGTGGTGCCGGATCTTGCACTCACACGTGCATGCAAACACATACGTGACACATTCATGCAGGCATTCATACACACACACACACACACACACACACACGCGCGTTTCCCCTCTACCTTCTGTCACTCCAGAAAAAAAACTAAACAAAAACTAAAACACAACTCCTCCCACACCAGTTCATCTTTCCCATGAGGGAATAAATTAGCTCCATAAAATGCTTCTTTATAAAAGAAAAATAGATATTTATACAACTGTACACCTTATCTATACAGCATAGAGACAGGGAGCACGGGAAGAAGGGAAATGATCTCCAGAAATAAGACAGATTCTGGCTCTAGCACCCTTATCCCTCCAACGCATGCATCGCTCTTCTCCTTTTTTTTTTGCAGGAGATGGAGCATCCCTCGCTCTGCCCAATAAGGCCAGTTCTCCAGAGAAAGGCAGGACTCGAGTCCCCTTCTTTCCATCCATTCATCCATCCTCATTTTTTGTGCCCAGGACAGGATTGGATGAATGAGCTGAGTGCAGGGAATCTTGACGCTTGTTGAGTCGGACCAGTTCTGTCTGGCTCTGGTCTCATCTGATCCGTCCTGCGGCTCTATCGTCAGTAAGTCTACTGCAGTTCAGTCCACTCGGTGGGAAAGCGAAACACCATGGGCCCAACACATGACCCCTTTTATATGCAAAGCCTCTGCCTCTCAGCCGGAGTCTGAGTCGCTCGTGTCTGAGGATGAGGACGAAGAGGATGATGAAGAGGAGTCGGAGGAGGAGCTACTGGCGCTGAGACGTGACGGTTGTGTGTGCGGCTCTGTTGCAGGTTTCTCTGCTGGAGAAAACAAACGCACACAATCAAGACCATGCGGTGCATATTCGGCACGGTCGTTTTTATTATTGTTTTCATTGAACACTTTAACATAAGAAGAAAAGTGCTGTATAAATAAAGACACTTTTAATTACTATTAATATTTAATGATTGACCCCCAACACCGTACTCTTAAAGATAGCAGTATGGAGGACTTACGTTTGGTCTTAGGAGGCTTCTTTCCAGAGTTGAGCTGACCACTGACGTCCATCAGCCTTCTCTCAAGCTCCATTTGTTTCTCCAGAGCGAGCTCTTCCCGGGACTTGCCAGCAATGTTGTTTTTACTTGCTGCTTGCAAACAGACAACAAAATCAATCAGATGGGGGTATTGTACTACATTATCAAATATCTATAGCTGATAGATTACACTGAATACTTCAAGGCTACTGCTTAGCTGTAGTGTATTGTGTAGTTAAGACCTCAACAACAGTAAGGCTCAGTTTGTCCTTATGTTCTATTTTTTCCCAAGAATTAATAAACATAAAACAAACAACCAAACAGTAGGCAAAAAGAGGCACAAATCCCCAAGACTCATGCAACATTAGAGATAGCATGAACATTTTATTCAAAAAAGTAAAAGAACAAATCTGCATGACCGTGGACCTAAAACAACAGTTATTATTTAATGATCTCGTCCCCTTGTTCTACTAACCATATGGCTTTCGAGGTTTCTTCCTCAGACACGTCATGACGTATCTCTCCAGCTCCCGCAGTGTTGATGGCTTCAGCGTCTCAAAGTCTATCTCGATCTCCTCTGGGTTGGTGTCTCGGAGCGAAGGCTCGCGGGACTGGATGATGTAAACAACGCGGCCCAGCTTCTCACCAGGCAGCTTGTTGATGTCCAGGCTGAGTTGACGCTTCTCATCATACGACATGGGTGCCGTCTCCTCCTCTTCATCTGAGTCGAAATGACTCACTATGGGATCGTGGACAGGTTGAGGCATGCTAAATGTCATGCCACCCTTTTTGGATCTGATGGAAGACAGGAGAGAAGGAGATGGAGGGAGAGACTGTTAAAAGATGACTGAGGGATGGTCTTTGCTAACCCACAAAGTGATGAGACAAAACATAAGAGCAACAGCAAGTAAGCTGACATCACATTATGTAACGTGCATGAATGATGTACTTTTTTAAAAAACTTTTAAGTGATACTTATTTTAAACTACAATAACTATTTTTATACAAATCTTCCTGCAAGCACAACCTACTTTCAATTCCAACATTGTCCAGTAGGTGTCAGTACTCACTTGCTCTTGTTGTTTTTCTTGCTCGGTGCCTTCTTAATCGGCATCACAGGACAGGCCGTTCCTCGGTTGCTCTTGGGTTTAGGAGTCTTGACGATCTTGGGGGCCTTGGCTGGTTTAATAGGCGGCAGCTCCTCCTCTATCTTCCGATGCTTCTCTTTTTCTACCTTTTTCTTCTTTTTCTTGTCCTTCTTCTCTTTCTTTTTCTTGGGTTTGACGATGGGGCCCTGGGAGAGAGCAGTGAGCTGCTCATGTACGGCTTTTAGCTGAAGGGAGAAAGAAAGATGAGTCAACGGAATACAGAGGAAAGGATGTAGCAAAATTAGATCATCCCATTAATGCCACAAGAAAACTTGTATTTGAACATTCATTCTGGTTTCCTGCTCTGATATGTGTGTGTGTGTGTGTGTGTGTGTGTGTGTGTGTGTGTGTGTGTGTGTGCGCGCATACACTGGAGTACAAACCTGTTCCTGCAGCTCTGCCAGCCGGTTTGCCCTCTCCTCCTCAGAGTCAGAGCTGGGGCTGCTCTCGCTCTCCTCGCTTTCACTGCTGAGCTCACTCTCAGATGACGACGAAGAGGAGGAGGATGAAGATGAGGAGCTAGGGGGTGCTGGAGGCTCGTCTGGCATCTTAGCAAAGCAGAACTCAAAGACATCCTAAAAAGATTAAACAGTATGTGAGTGACTTGAGGCAGAAGATAATGAAGGAAAGAAGAGAAATATAATTCAATTATGCTACAAAACTACAGTAATTAGAAATCGTATCACTGGAATAAGTACAATACCTGCAGTTTTCTGGCCATGGCCACCACATCATGATCAGGGGGGTTGTACTTGTAGCAGTTGGAGAACATCAGTCTAACATCAGCAGAGAATTGCTGGGAGTCACGATACTCTCTGCTGTCCATCTTCCGCTAAAGATGATAAGAGAGAAGAGATTTTAGCCAAATGCTGGATGTAGAAAAAACGAAGCAACGGAATCTGCCCCATTGCCTGGTGTCCCTGGAGTAGTAGTTTTAATTAACTTGGCACAACCAGAAAAAAAGGTGATGAGGGGCTACATAGGATGTACATAGTAAGAGTTACTGCCAATACTTTCCATCCAACTTTCATCTTTGAGATAGTTGAAACCATTTTATACAAAGTGCAGCCTGTGGTTTAAGTGGTTTACTACAAAAGGGCCAATATGGTAACAATTTCTCACAGCGTTGCCCTGTTTTCATTCTACACCTGCTACTGTTAACTACTGTAATTTAGTCTAGTCCAGTCGACTGAAGAACAGATAACACACGGCTCCTCTGTTCTGACAAATGTTGACAGGTGTGTGTGTGTGTGTGTGTGTGTGTGTGTGTGTGTTCCTAAGGCAAGTACCTTGATGGTGCTGAGGTCCATGGGCTGCTTAATGATGTCATGGTAGTCATGAAGACCAAGTGACGAGGCATCGACAGGCTTGTAGAACGGCCAGGCGTACGCTGCGTGCTTCTTTGACAGCAGCTCCTTCAGGACACCATTGCAGTAGCGCAGCTGGGGGCTCAGCTTACTGCGGCGCACCGGCGGTGGCACCATGGAATCTGGTAAATCCTTCTTGGGAGGCTTGATGGGTCGTCCACTCACTCCTCTCCTGGCCCCCCCTGCTGATTTGGTACCCATCATCACTGTTCCACAGCCCATACTCATGCCCATGCCCATCCCCATCCCCATGCCCATGCCCTGGGTGAGGCTGAGGCCTTGGTTCATCCCCAGGCTGGAGTTGTGGTCCACCCCCAGAGAAGTGAGGGTGAGCGGGGAGTCGTGCCCACCGCCCATGCCCAGGCTGATGCCGCTGACGCCCATGGTGCTCATGATGGGCATGGCTACGGTGGTTGGAGTGGTTGTGTCTGCTTTCCTCTTCACACCTTTTTTCTGTGGTTGACGACGATGAAGAGATGGTGTTTAGTCTGTGGTCTTCATGAACTTTGTTCAAAATATTGTCAACTTCTGACTACACAAATACAAAATGACAAATGTTAACCATTACCTTAGTGGTGGGCTGTGTGGGAGGCAGACCCGTAATGGTAGGTATGCTCTGTTCAGTTGGAAGGGAAAGTGGCAGGCTCTTGGTCAAAAGTGTCTGTGGGGGGGTGGAGAGGATGGAGTCAGGTGTTTCCGGGGTGGGAGGTGAGTACGCTGACTGGGAGACAGCTGGGACCTGATGAGCTGTTGTCACTCCTCCAGAGACTGGGAGAGAGAGGGTGAGGATAAGCAAGAAGAGGGGGAGGGAGATTCAGAAAAACAAATATTCCATAAAATGATCTGTACTCATACATACGTGTGTGTACGCATGTATGATGATTGCAGACTTAACATGTCTGGCTGTATTAGCCAGCTTGCAGCCAAGTGCTCACCTGCATTACTTCTGCCCTTTCTGCCAGATTTTCCTGGTTTGCTCCGCGGAAGAGGAGGAGGCAGCTCTACCTCCTCCTGGGGCATCTGAGCCACTTTCTGCAGGAATGCCTTCTCCAGAGACTGGGCCATCAGTACTATGTCATCTGTAGGCTGCAGGAGGAAATGTGAACAAAATGGTTAAACAACAGTAGGTGGTTTTATGTAGTCAAAAACACACACACGTTTCCCAAATACAATAATGCTACAAAATTAAACTACTACAGTTTACAAAGTGATGGCTTCACTTTCATAACATTTTTGCATTTTCTTTCATGTTAGTTTAACATCTGCCACTGGCTTCAGAAGATTCCCAGGGGATTTGATTTAGATTGTATAAAGAATGTTTTGTGAACAAAAATCAGAATGTTTGCCATATGCGGAGGCTACGTGTGCATGCAACTATCTTGCCAGGATGTCTCAGGCTCACACTATCTCAGACACATTCAAGCTTCAAGTCTTACCTTGTTATAAATGTAGCAATTGGTGAACATGGTGTTGAAGTCCTGCATGCACTCACTGGCACTGCGGTAGTAGTTATTTTCTATTCTCTTCTTAATAGTGCCCATGTCCATGGGAGTTTTGATGATCTTATGATAGTCCTGGAGGGAGACAGAGACACTGTCAGGACAAGAAACAGTGGCCACTACATCCCAATATTACTTTTTAACCAATGAAGACATACAACAACCACAATAATAATAATAATAATAATGATAATAATAATAATAATAATAATAATAATAAATGTATGTGATAAAAAGTCAAGATAATATGTGATGGTGATGCGGGGAGTGAGGTTTTAGAGGACTTTTTTAACAGCACCGGTAAAGGTTTAGTTCAACATGACCTGTTAGTCTAAAATAGCTTTCGCCTCCCCTCTGATCCTGGGCAGTGAGACACATTGTTAAGACTGAGCTACGCTGCACTTCATTTTGTGGAAAGAGTGAGGTTGTAGAAATAAAGATGTAATGTCCATTTTCTTGACATTAACACTCACAGGTAGGTTGAGCTTGTTCGCGTCTACAGGTTCATGGAAGGGCCAGGCAAAGTGGTGCCTCCACAAAGACTTGAGCAGGACTTTCTGTAGGAACTGAAGTTGATTGGTCATCCTCCCCTGTCGGCTGGGGTCTTTCACCGAGGGCTGTGGGGGTCCCAAATAGGCCATCTGATTGAGGGGGGGCATCCCAGGACTCTCAAAGCCCTCATAAAGCAGCGAAGGTTTTCGGATACGTTTTCCGGCTGTGCCAGAACCCTGGTCCATCGTGACTCCCATTATGCCACCCTCCACCCCGACATGGGAGCTGTAGAAAAGTAGTTGAAAGACCAATTAACGATTTGGCATAAGTTGTTAGAATGATGCCAAGACCAACATGTGGAAAGAAGTCTGCCAAACAAGGTTTGTTTTGCTCTTCACCTCAACACAATCATCAAATTGTTGACCAACAGCCAAACTACTATTCTGTCCTTTTGTTGGTTATAAAATATAACCAGCCAAATTGATGGAGCCAGGTACACTGCCTGCATTTGAAGCAACTCAAAACAGAGTATGCATCCATAACTCTACAGCTCTCAGCTATATAAATCAAAAATAAAACATTTACACCATATATTCCATCCTCCTGGGATTAATATGTAAACTAATTATCTTGTGTCATCCTTACATAATAGTGTTCTCTTGTTGGCATAAATTGCAAGTTGTCCTATTGAAATGATTAATTCTGCTGACCCTACTGCACACTCAAACATATTGTGTATGTAAATCCTGTTCACAAGGCACACGTTCTAAACGTTACTCAGCCAGCATGCATCAGCCTGACTTGGAATATACTCCTGCTAAATCAGCACTCCCTAACCTGTTTACTATCAGCCACTCCCTAAACTTTTAAGTTAACATTCTGCTTTGTCTTTTATAAACACGTGTCTTTATAAAGACTCACTTGATCTGACTTGCCATGCTTTTATGACCGACAGTACCATCTGATATTATTCTGTTGTTGAAACCATCATAATCATGTCCACAGGTGCAAACACCCACCTAGGAAATACATTTCCACATAAATACAACACGCCGCCGCTATTTCTACAGCCCATCTCACCAGTATTGCTTTAACTACAGTTGTGGTGACACAGTAGCAACGGAAGGTGGGCTGGTTCAACTATGAAACACCACCCATACCCCCTCCAACAACCTCCTGTCTCTGTGGGACAGTCATAGCCTTTAAGTCAAAATGCAGCAGCGCCGAGACTGGTGTTACACTAGACATTAGACTTCCTAGAAGGCAGTTATACACTACTATACATGTCCATGCCAATACCACCTTCAGCTGATACAAATAAACACTTGCATATGTATAGAAATTACCCATCCACCGCAAAACTGTGGGTTGTTCCATTTAATACTTGGTCAAAATTTGCTGCACTGCTACATATATGATCAGGGTTGCCTGACGTGCTATGCTCGTTGACACTTGGCTGCTCTGATAACCAGTAACATGTGACACATGTATCACCGCGACCCTCCGAATGTCCTCTGCTCCTTGAACTCACCATAGTCCCCTCTCCGCCGACCTACTGACATTGCACAACAAACTTCTTCCAAGAGCAAACAGGGCTTTTTATGATCATCTGCTGGAAAACACTAAAGCTACTTAACATCCGTTGTCCATTTGTTCGTATTGATGTTGCATGTCCCCTTGCGATCCAAGTTTATATCTAGAAACACCAAATGGGTTTGTCTGCACATAAAGAGCTTTTTTCTTTTAAGTGACCTTAAGGCTACTGATGTAAATAATATTGGGCATTACTGTGTTTGCATCACACTGAATAAGAGGTTTGTCTACCTGTACCCAATGCTTTAGGAGCATGTTTGCACTAGATCATCCTACTTATGCATGCTGAACAAAATTGTTTTTAAAGATACAATGATGTAAACTAAGGAACCAACTTAGTTGCCACTATAACGTTAAACAAGAAGTGCATAATAAAATAGAAATACAATCTATTTAAATAGTTTATGGTAAAGCAATCTGTTTTGAATGATACAACTTTTGGAAACACATTTGACAGTTAGTGTACTTTATTATTAAAAAAAAGGGTAAAGTAATCATACACATAACATTAACAACACTAAAGAAAAACAGTTTTTTGTTAGCTGTAAATCGGATAAATTAATGAGTAAATGAGGTGCGAGTGCCGAAGGAAAACAAAAACAAAAAGCAGAAGAAACTTAATACTTAAGTACACTTTTACCACAGTTAAAAGTAGTGACACCGAGCTGTGTAACCAAGCAAACACCTGAAACTCGCACACGTTTAGCTGCGTTAGCCCCTGCGCTGTAATCATAATAACGTTGTACCAGTGATCACAACAACCGACCGGACCGTCACATGGCCACAACAACAACCCGACGACACGACCAGCAACGCCGGCACGGCCGCGCTCCTCTGCCCCCTTTAAACTCACCCACGACTTTCTACTCGACCTGCGCGCCACCCGGCAGCGACGTTGGCGCTCCTTTGTGCCGGTTTGAGCCGAGGGCGGCCGGGCCACGGTCACCCGGGGAGCTAACGCTAGCAACGTTAGCGCCGACTGCCGGGCAGCGGGAGAGCGCGGCCAACGGCAGGGCGCCCCGAAGATGGCGCCGGCGTAGCGCGAACAGCAGCCGCCAACGGTTCTTTTTTTTTTTTTAATTTATTTATTTTTTTTTTATTATTATTTCCTCAACACGAACTCTCGCTTCTAATCCCTTTAACGACGCGACACTTCTTCCCGCAGCAGCGCGCTCGAGTGTCCGCTTCTCAACCCCGCATCACAGCAAAACACGGGCCGCCGGGAGCGACATTTTGAGACTCAAACCAAAAAAATAAACAACAAATCGTGAGAAATGTTTATGAAATATTCCCTCTGATGGAAAGCTGAGAGTCAATTTTACCGGTAGATACCTGTCAAGGAGCGGGTTAACGGCCATATCCATCAGGATGGATCCGGATTCTGTTTTTGTTTGTTTTTTTTAGCTAGACTCAGACCTGGATCCGTCTCTGCTCCGTCAGGTTTCTCCGCTCCCCGCCGCGGCGAACTGCTCCGGTCTGCTTCGTTGAAATGGCGACGATGCGACTACACCCGTGGCTTTATAGACCGAGCGCCCCCCACCTATTGGATAGCCTGCCTCAGAACGCCCACGCCCTCCGAGTTTCTATTCGCCGCCTGCGACGTCCGTCAAAGTCACCACACCCCCAGACGCTGGGGCTTTAACGGCAATCTTTCAGCCCAACCCATTCGCAAGTTCCCGCTGTCCGTCAAGGAAATGGCACAATGCTATTGGCCCAGCCCGCCGAGCGTTGCCGAGACGCCGTCTGCAATTGGCTCCACCGTATAATCCTGTGCGAAATGCGGGGAATCGAGGCCGCCCTCCTCCTCATCGAGTTACATTACGTCAACGTGTGCGGAGCGACGGCAGGGATTGGTCAATGCGGCTGCAACGCGGGCTTCCAGGGTGAACACCAAGCAGCCCATTGGTTCTTCCACCGGGTCACGTGGACCACTCAGGGGCCAGGGGCCTCTCCCCGCAGATCTCCACCCAGACAATCCGCGTTTCTGTCTTTCGGAAGAGGCTCACGGCCGCCATCTTAAAGTACAGTGACACAGAGTGTTACAGAGTTATTTACAGCAAGTTGTGTTAAAAAATAAATAAAAAATAAATAAAGCAAAACATATAAAACGCTCCACATTTAGCTCTTACACACACAAGTGACATAAGTTGCGGTGCAGCTGCTGCAGGAGGCCCCACCGCCAGACAAAGGCCTGCGTGGCTCTCGGACAGCACAGCATTACCGGGAGAAAGTCCGAGGTTATAAACCTAACTGAAGGTCGGTGGGGGTGCAGGTCGGCCCCCTACATGCCGCACCGAACAGAGCAATAAAAAGACCCCACCCAGAACCACCACCCGGGTATCCGCTGAGTGACGGCGCAGTTTCCCTCACTGGCCTCAGACTACATGTGGTCACAGTAAAGATAAAGGCTGCTTTCACCCAGAACCCCCTAATTACACAAACCACACCGACAACTGCGTTAATTAAAAAAAAATAAAACAAAATCACAAAAAAAAACAACTTGTTTTTATATAAATATAGGTTTGAAAACAGATGCCTTACCTGACTTTACAGAAGGTGGTTAAACTAAAACTTTACAACAACAACAAAAAAGACAATTACAACAATCAGCAGATTACTAAAACCGACCGAGACTAAAAACTCAGCAGCCACCCAAAATGGTTACCTAACCACATGCTCCCATCCCCCACACCAAGGTTACAGCCCCACAATGTCACTCAAATAACGACGGGAATCCTCATAATATCACACATTACTTAAGTTTTGACAACTACACGCTGTAAAACACAAAGTAGACTACGGGGTTGTTGTTGTTTTTTTAAAAAGAAAAAGGAAAGAAAGTTAAATTTAAAAAGACAAAGAAATACATATTTTCAAAGCATGACACAAAATAAACACAACTGTCGGCTGGTAAATCCCGCAAAAAAATAAAATAAAATAAATAATAATAATAATAATGCGAAACCTTTCTTCAAATAATCTTCTTGTCCTCCACCTCGACACTTTTTAACCAAACATGTCCGCCTTCTTCCCCGGTCCCGCAGCTGCGTGGGGGGGGGAGGGGAGGGGAGGGTCACGTGATGACATGAGCCCAAAACCTGAGCACGTGGCGTTCCGCAAAAAAAAAAAAAAAAAACACGCAACAAAACGCATCCGCGGCGCGTCCTCTCCCATAACACGTCGCCACCCACGTCCCCGCGGCGCGGCTCAGATTTGGAGATAAAGTCCGAACAAAGAGCTGGTTTCGGCTCGTTCCGACTGGTCGAGCTTGACCACGTGACGAAAACGATTTTAGTGTTATTGATTATGCTTCCCCTCCCCACCCACCAAACGTCCTAACCCGCACTGATCCTTTGCAGCCCGTGAAAAGTTTCTCGGTTTGTCTCAAAACGTGCGTTTCCTGCAGGTGGCGGCTGCTGTCCAGCTGCGTCGGTGTTGCGACAGCCGGAGCGTCGCGCATGCGCCCCTGCCGTGAGGACGCAGTGCCAACGTTGCACTGAGGCTGCAAGAGGCTGATCTAAGAGCAGTTTTCGGGTGTGTTTTTTCCATGTGGATATCCCCACATTTCAGTGTTCCCTGGAAAGGAGGTGGGATTCAGCTGCAGGAAAACCGACGAGTGTTGGTTTCCAGATTAAAGCACACAAGTCTCAGGTTTTGTGCTTCATGCTTTTGAATGAAAGGCTTTTTAGAATATGATCTTTTTTTTTTCCACCCTATAATTACAAGTGATCTATGTATCTATAAAAACACTATAGTTCATTTTTGATTATTATATAATTCATAATACGTTACTTTTGGATATTTCCAGATTAAAGACTCTAACTCTATGAAAGTTGTTTAGAATAAAGACTGAAATCAAAAACCTAACACTGGGATGGTCATGTGGTGTGTTTACAGGTGAGAATGAAAATCTCAGCATACATTTGTAATAAATCCCAAGCTGGTGTCATCTCACAATTTACACTCAAGAAACTTTATAAATCAAGATGGTGAAATAAAGTCTTCAGAGGTTTAGGTGTAGTTCTGTGACTCCTTGCCAAATAAAATATAAAATCAGTCATTTAAATATTTGTTAATGCTTTATTTCTGTTTCTAATTAAATATTTGAGGTAGACTATTTAGACACCAGCCCATCAGGGTCTTAAAATGTGCCTGTATATTCTTAAATGAAAATCTTAAAATGACTCCAATACAAGAAATGTTGAGCTCAGAATTCAGGTCATATTTCTCTTTTAATTTACTTTGAAAATGGTGAATTAGCTGCACCAACAAAGCTGTTCCTGGTGGCCAGTGGGCCGAGACCATTTGCACAAATATATGTCATTTTTGTGTTTTCAGTTGAAAATGAGACTTGGCTCAGTGTGATTATGAAGCAATAGGCACATTTCTATGGTGCATTGTGTTTTAGTAGCTATGATCAGGAGACACATTACTGTGTTTGATATATAAAAACATATCTTTAGTGTCTAAACTCAAGCACAGAGGATACATTTAAATTGCTCTTGTTGTTTGATTTCATTTTTTGACATTTACTTGATTACTTTATTCTTTAATCTCATACATTCATTTGTGTGAGGAGTTAGAGCTGCACTACAACCTAGCTGGTTTCTTGCCCCACAGCTATTACTGTAATCTGCAGATGATTGAGACCCAACTGCACAACTCAAATGATAAAGGTGCGATTATGAGCAAAGTTACATTGAGACAAGCTTAATGTCTCATGTCTAATCATGTTTTGTTTTGCAACCCATAGCACATTGGCTGAAAACTGAATTCTTCTTTTCTCCTTGAATATTGAACATTAATTTGATTATATCCTGTATGTGATTATGTATTTGCCATGCCAGGCTGTGTATTGCTACCCAGATGTTTTGATTGGTTTTCCAGGGTTGGTTTCAGCCATAGTGATCAGGTCTGAATAGGTAAGACATGTGTGTATAGATGTTTGTGTTGTTGGGGTGTCAACAACATCAACAATATATGGTAATACAAAAATATAAATATATATTTTTCTAGATAATATATTTATTCATGTTTTTTTCTCATTTTCTATTATTTCTTTTATGTACAAACATGCATATTTCACTATAATGATTTCTTTCATCACTCTTCTCATTGTCCTCGTTCCCAAAAAGGGATGACCAAAAGTTTTGGCATTCAAACCCAAAGTATGGGCGAGCCAAACATTGCTCATTCACTGATCTGTAACTAGATAAAATGCACAATATGTTGTGTTATGTTGCTATTTTGTGGGGAAACAGGCTCTGACCTGAATATCCAGGAACTGCCATGTAGGCAGGGGAACTGGAAGGAGGGAGGGGTTGGTGGATTACGTCAGAATCAGCCTCCTCTGACTCATCTCTCTCTCTCTCTCTCTCTCTCTTCCCCTGTGTGTCCCTCTCTCTGTTTTTTCAGCACTTGGCTGCATCAGCTTGTCACATGATGCATCAATCAGTCCAGAAATGGTTGCCAAGGAAGCTCTCTCCCTCACAACGCCTCGGCCCTGAGTCATAGATTGCCAGAGTTTTACAAATCTTCTGTAAACTGGTTCTGTGTTGAAAGCCAAACTCCAGGATCACAGATAGCTTTTATGCTGTTTGCATAAGCCATGGTGCCATAAATAGACTGTAAAAAAATAAATGTATTCGGAGTGTTAGGTATTTTGTGTGGCTTGTGTTTGCATAACTCTAGGACTCTGCCTCAGTCCGTTCACTTTCTCTCACTATGGCTGTCAAGTCTTCCTTAGCAACAACAGTCCCTTTGACAGCTGATGCAAGCAGCAGTTTTCAAATACAGAAGAACACTGTGCATTTAAGGTTCCTATTCAGTAGTGTTGTTGCAACCCTCTTAAACATCACATTCTCTCTTTAAGATTGTCAATTGCAAGCATACAGACTTTAATGTCACCCCCCCACACACACACACGAAGACCCACACCCACACACTCACTATGTCAACAGTGCTACTCACATTATCTCTGTCCATGAAATCACAGTGTTTGGCAGCATGCTGATCTTTCCATTTCCAGCTATTTTCATTTGCATCCCAATGTGTTATTGTTTGCTTTACAAAGCCTGTATTCAAAAACACACCTGTATTGTTTTCCATTGTGTTGTTGCTGCAAATATCTCTACTTTCTCCTTTTCCACTTTGCTAACACAGTAATATGGAGTCTTTTCTCAGAAAAAAACACATTTCCAAAAAGTTATCGTTTTTATGAAAGAGCCTTTTTCATTTACAGCAGCTACATGTATTTTTGTGACTCTTGTCCAATGAGTCCAATGAGCGTTGCATGAGTGCATTAGTAGCATGAGCGGCCCTACTTAACAAACAAGTAGTAGCATGTAGTATTATTACATGTAGCATTTCAAAATGTCAATATACAAAGGTCACATTATGACTACACTAATAAAATAAAGACAACAGGGCTCCTCTCTATTACCGGTGTTTGTGTTTTAAGAACAAGTTTGGTAACAAATTAATTGCTTCCTTTCCCATAGTGGACATTGCTGTGTGCTATTTTAAGTTTTAATTGTCATCCTTTTTTCTGCTTATATAGCATCACATTTTTTATCTCATTTTGAACTGAAGCTTTTCTTCAGGCAATACAGAGATAAAGAGCAGAGATCCAGTTGAAAACCAAAGCTCACGGACAGGACAGTTCCAAGAAGGTAAATATCCAAGTCTAGGAAAACAACAGCTGATTAATTATGCAGTCATGCAAAATGAGTTGTAAATGTAGGGCACTTCATTATACTCTCAAAAAAAGGGTGCAGAGACTACAAGGTGAGTGATTTCCATCTGAATGGAGGTGGACTTCCTCCTCCAGAAGGTTGGTGAGAGAGAAGGAGAGAGCAAATCTATAAAGTAAAAATGGTGCCAGTGCTGTGGCCTGTGTATTATGTACGTACAATATATTTTCAAAGTATTTCTAATGTGATGTGTTTAGACAGCAACTGTGCACCACGCAAAGCAGCTACAGGGCAGGGAATGTTTAATGCTGGTACAGATAAAATCAACAAAGATGATCTGACATGAAACGAGATTAAAGATTAACATGATTCCTAATCCTGCATGTGTAATCTCTTTTGTAGCATATGTCTCTGCACCTTTGCAGTTTTGTTAGAAGGGTGTAGCTATAATGTTGTTGTTTGCTGTTTTTGGTCGAAATACTGCATGTGGATGAAGTTTGTGCCAATCTATGCCAACAAATAGAAAGTAAGAAGAAAGAGTATAAAAGGAGAGATGCCAGGGAGTGCAACTGTGTGTGTGTGTGCGTTTGTGTGCGTGCGCATGCGTGTGTGTGTGTGTGCGTGTACACACAAACAGCCGGGCTCAGGTGTGAAAATCTGGCTTGTCATCCCATTGTGCCTCCTCTCCCCGCCTGTTTATCTCTTTCACAGAATGATGTGCAAAACAGTCAAGAAGGAAACATTTCAAAGTCTCTAACTGCTGTGACTGGTTGAAAGTCTCTCGTGTTCAGACTGGTTTATTCATTCAAAGATACAAGAGCAAAGGCGAGATGATATCGAAGAGGAGTGACTGCTCTTTAGACATATTTAGAATGCTTGATTTCTTTTTCCAAACATTTTGGACAAAATAGTTTCATATTTTTATTAATACTCAACAGACAAATGCAGTGCTATTTCATTACTTTAAGTCTGAGGAAAGCCACTAACTTAATTTAATGACTGTGTTTTCTTTCGTATGAGTAATCACTTGAATTGAATTAAATCTTCAGTCTCACTTCAGTCCATTCCCTCCAAACTCTTGCATATTGTGCACATGACTTTTTAAATCAGTTGTACCTTAATCTCTTTTGGGGTATGAAAAGCCACAAACATGTTAAAACTAAAAGCTGTAAGAAAACACATTTTTGACAAGTATATATATATATATAAAGGTATAATGAAGTTATGATATGTAATTATAACAAATATCTTGTACAACTGTCTACTTTTAGGAGTAAATTTTTACATTTGAGGTGTTGGTGTTTTAAGATGATTTGAGGTTGCATTTCTGTTCTGCCATTAATAAGATAAAATAAAAAACTACAAGTCAGTGTCGGCATAGAGAAAGTAAGTTACTGTATATGATGCAGCAGTCTTTCTTTTTAGGATGAAAGTCATTAAGACAAAATATGAGCCAGGTGCACCAACCATGCTGTCATAGCTGTTGATTGGATCAGGATTTAGCAGACAGTGTCAAATACTGCTTCCGAGAAAAAAGATTATCTGAAACCTTGTCCTGGAATTAAGATTGCTTTTAATCAAGGATGATCTTGTGATTGGGGATTAGTCCTAATTAGTAACAGCATAAGGAAAGAACATCTGCCCAGATGGTACAGATTAGGGGTTACATTATACTGACCGTCTAATATGGTTCTATAAAAATACTAAGAAAAAACACAATTTTTATTTTATGCAGAAGCTGAAATCTGAGAGATCTAAAATTCAGTAAATTACCAGACTACCGTTTTAATGCGCCATCTATTGACCACACAAGGTTACTACCGTTCAGGTTATTGAAATATGTTGTGTTATGTCGCCATCTGGTGCCTACTAAGTTAAACTTGATAGGAAACAAATTGATGTTTTATAGTAAATGACATGTAGGTTCCAGTTACATGTAAAGTTATTAAGAAAATGTTGCATGCAGTTAATCTAAATGATGTATTTAGTCTGCGTCAGCGCTGTTAGTGTGGGGCATTGTAATCCAAAGCAACTGAATGAATGGAAACCTGTAATCCATAGTTTGATGATACTTTATATTTTTATTCTGAAAGATTTATACTGAGCAAACTCATAACAATGGCAGTGTTTATGCAGTGCTCATTAGTTATTTAGTTAGTTTCATTAGTTCAACAGGTTATTATTTCTCATCATGTGGCCACTACAAAATTTGTACAAAATTCCCTCTTTGTGTTATTATCTCTCCCCTGCAGCTCAGCAAGGAAACACTGTCAGTTGAGACACAAAGAGGGAATTTTATACTAAAACACTGTAACATTGGAAGATATCCACTTGATTTGACTAAGTCAGACTGCTGACGCTTCAGATAAATGTTGGAATACATTTTTACACAGAACGAGGACTGTAGATTTTCTCCTCCATCACTCACTGACATGAAAAGCACATTAGGAAGGGATTTTTATATGGCCAGTATAAAAAGGAGGAATGATTAAAGAAAGGAACAACTGTTTCAATAATAATATGAGAACATGACTATTGTTTTAAGACAGAATTGAAATAATTGTGAGCCTATCCTTTAAAATATTCTGTTTAAGGTTGGCATAAGCTATTTTTGTTGTGGGTGATCCCACATCGTCCTCTATTTTTTTTTTTTTATAGATGTTGGATTAAAAAAACAACTTTAAAAATTGTCCAAATAAGTACACATTTTCCATAATATCAGGCTGAACAGGAAATACTATGCATCAAAAAAGGAAATTTGATGCTCCAAATATGCATTTTTTGTAGACTGTTTATATCATTTTGCTTTGTTTCAACAATCAGCTTGCTGCCTAAAAAAGCTATTGTTTTGATCCCTGCAACAGCCAGAATGTCTGTGCCTGCTAAAGTGCCCATGAGCATGACCTGCTCCTTGTTGCCCCGGTCCTTTGACTCCTCCTTTCCTCTTTATATTTCTAATTGTAATCATGTCAATCCTTTTATGACTGAAAAGAAGGAGAGCAAAAGCTACAGATCCTGGTGTTACTTATCTGTTTTCTGGATGATGTGGTCCAATGGGTAAACAGCAGGTTTCCCATCACTTAGCAGCCTGTGGTTTCTTGTGGAGTCTGCACACACCACCAGGTACTCTACCTTTACCCTACTGTTAAATAACAGACTATAAGGCAGACTATAAGTCATTCAATGCATACATACAAACACTTACATAATGTAAAATGAAATGAGAACTAAAGTTACATTAAAATTCTGCAAAGAAAACAATGCCATATCAAAAAGCTTATATTACTTTTTGAACCCTGATTTTCCCCTTAATCTCTTAAACGTTCTTGAACTGCAAGTCATTACAAACACATGCTGTGCAGCCAATCTCTGTTCAAATCCACGTAACTTTATTTTATATTCTAGCGGAGATCCCAACATTTCCAAAGATATCCAATATGTCAAACTGAAATTTGGGAAAATGTGTATAAAATGATGCAGAAGACAAGTAGAATATTTCTATGTGGTGCAATGGTGCAGCCACAAAAACATGGGTTTGACATGTTCACTTAGCATATATACACCGATCAGCCATAACATTATGACCACTGACAGGTGAAGTGAAGAACATTGAAAGGCACCTGTCAGTGGGTGGGATATATTAGGAAGCAAGTGAACAATTTGTCCTCGAAGTTGATGTGTTGGAAGCAGGAAAAATGGGCAAGTGTAAGGATGTGAGCGACTTTGACAAGGTCCAGATTGTGATGGCTAGACGACTGGGTCAGAGCATCTCCAAAACTGCAGCTCTTGTGGGGTGTTCCCGGTCTGCAGTTGTCAGTACCTACCAAAAGTGGTCCAAGGAAGGAAAACTGGTGAACCGGCGACAGGGCCATGGGTGGCCAAGGCTCATTGATGCGCGTGGGGAGCGAAGGTTGGTCCGTGTGGTCCGATCCAACAGAAGAGCTACTGTAGCTCAAATTGCTGAAAACGTTAATGCTGGTTCTGATAGAAAGGTGTCAGAACACAGTGCATCGCAGTTTGTTGCGTATGGGGCTGCATAGCTGCAGACCGGTCAGGGTGCCTATGCTGACCCCTGTCCACCGCAGAAAGCACCTACAATGGGCACATGAGCATCAGAACTGGACCACGGAGCAATGGAAGAAGGTGGCCTGGTCTGATGAATCACGTGGATGGTCGGGTGCGGGTGCGTCGCTTACCTGGGGAAGACATGGCACCAGGATGCACTATGGGAAGAAGGCAAGCCGGCAGAGGCAGTGTGATGCTTTGGGCAATGTTCTGCTTGGAAACCTTGGGTCCTGCCATTCATGTGGATGTTACTTTGACATGTACCACCTACCTAAACATTGTTGCAGACCAAGTACACCCCTTCATGGAAATGGTATTCCCTAATGGCAGTGGCCTTTTTCAGCAGGATAAAGCGCTCTGCCACACTGCAACAATGGTTCAGGAATGGTTTGAGGAACACGACAACGAGTTCAAGGTGTTGACTTGGCCTCAAAATTCCCCAGATCTCAATCCAATCGAGCATCTGTGGGATGTGTTGGACAAGCAAGTCCGATCCATGGAGGCCCCACCTCGCAACTTACAGGACTTAAAGGATCTGCTGCTAACGTCTTGGTGCCAGATACCACAGCACACCTTCAGAGGTCTAGTGGAGTCCATGCCTCGACGGGTCAGGGCTGTTTTGGCGGCAAAAGGGGGACCTACACAATATTAGGCAGGTGGTCATAATGTTATGGTTGATGTATATACCTTCAATAAAGAGCTGGAACAAGCTGATACAGAATACATACGTGATACTGTCAAACAATGTGGAATAAGAGGAACAACCTTAAAGCTACTCGGAGAGAAGAAGAGAAAAACATAAGTTAAGGGGTTAAAACCTTAAGTAGTTTTAAAAAAGCATTTTTGACAATACCACAAACATAGTATTCTGTATCTGCTTGTTCTAACACTTAAGGTATATGATTGATGATATACGTAAGTACCATGTTTTATATGTATTTATGTATAATATGGCATGAATTTATATAGAACTTTTATCCCAAGTGCTTTACAATATGTTGTTTTACACATTCTCCCATTCACACACACACACACACACACACATGCAAACACAGTGTGTGTGTGTCAGGGTTCAGTGTCTTGTAAAAGATCCAATAAATAATGTTCAATAACATTTTATTATGCGATGTGATGTGATGTGATCTTATCTTATCTTATATTATATTATCCTATTTCAATACATTGCATGCCTTTTGTTCATTTTTCATTTTATCCCACTTGGGGGCACTCGAGATCTATTATTCGTATCTTCTGCAAAAGATTTATGGCAGCCAGCTTACAGTTCACCAGACTGAGTTACAGGAAATCACATGGTTGTCTGGTTGCCTGGTGAAAAGGCATGAGATAAGCACGTGGGGTGCTGTTGCTCTTCATCACAACTCTGTTTTTAGTAAATGATGTCACTCTCCCACCATACTGCTGGAGACTCCTGACATCCTGAGAATCTGACTGTCCTGGTGTCAGTTTAAACCTCTTTAACTGTATTGATAAGACAGTGTGGCAGTGTGGTGGTGAGAGACTGTCTTGTAACTGAAATTCAACTGCGTCAATCCGCCCAAACTGCCAGTTTTCTTTCCCTGTTAGAGTGTCTATGAACAAGTCAGTGAGGTCTCTGTATTTTAAATCTTCTGCTAAAATACACAGATCTTGTACAGTATGTCTGGTGACTCATGTAATCTAAAACAAATAACAATATTGATTCTTTAACCAATTTATCTGTGGCAACTGTCACCCCTCTGCACAAGCTTGTGGTTTCCTGTGGATCTGCACACATGAAGAGAGCCACTGCAATGCAAAACCTACGCTGTTCAAAGAACTGAAAGTACTGCTGCATAACAATATTGCTGTTAACCACTTCTCAACCCTTGGTGGTTTAGGTGTCAGGGGTGGTTTTGTCAGTAGCAGTACTGTTTTGTTGCTCTAGATGGCAGTCAATAGCAATGATTCCATCTTTTGCTGGGAATCCCTTAACTTTTACCAATCTGCCAGGTCAACAGCTTCCAGGAAATCACATGGCTGTTGGTAAAAGTGCCAAATACAACCAACTGGGGCGCTGTTACACTGCCTTAAAAGCTTTATCACAATACAAGGTTTGTAAGGTTTTTTTTTTAGCTGACATAAGATCAGTTTCGTTCACCCAATTTTGCTCTCGGAAGTCAAAAACAGACATCAGATCAGCGTTTTAGTATTAACCTTTGTCCTAAACTGGAACTTTCCTCAGCTTCCTCAGCTGATCATGTGGTGTGTGATCGGGTGTTTTTTCTTCATCATTAACTGAGGAAACCACAAATCAACTGCTTGATGCCTCAGAGCTACTCTCACAAACTTGTGCTGCAGTAAATGTTGTAATTGCCAGACTCCCCAGGGGAAGTCAGGGGATTCACAAAAAGACAGTGGGGGTTTACCTGGCTGTAAAACAATACTAACGCTCTTTTAAAATGACTGCACAGTGGAGATGTGTGTGGTTACTTTTACCTCAAGCAAAACAGTATATTCAAAATATTATCATGTGACTTATCAGAATCACTTTATTTTCCAAGATCAATAATTGCACGTGATTTTTTTAGGTGTTATAAAGCAATATGTTTCCCTTGTCTGTTCTATTCTATTTTATGCAAACTCATTTGTCAAACATCTGTCAAACAATATGAGATGAGGTGTGGAAAAGAAGCTACAGTGGTGTCATTTATGTTGTGCTTTATGCTGCATCAGTTCCTTTATTACTTTTGGTTTAAAGAGGAGTAGAGAAGCAAGTATGTTACAGTGAAGCTAATCAAGAGTCAAGTGACCCTTTTTCTTCCTAAACTCTCGAGTTACTTTTGATTTGTTCAGTAGCCAACACAGAGGAAACTAAACTGCAAATATAAAATAGGTTTAACATTTTATTACAAGTTATTACTTTGATTCTGTTGCACACGTGACCTAATTAAGGGATGTCTGTTTTCATGACTTAAGTGAAGCAGTTGTAGGAGAGCAGAACTGGAGTTAATATTTGCAGTGGTGGAAAGTAACTAAGTACATTTACTCAAGTTCTGTATTTGAGTACATTTTTGATGTACTTGTACTTTACTTGAGTATTTCCATTTATGCTATTTTATACTTCTACTCCACTACAATTCAGAGAGAGATATTGTACTTTTTACTCCACTACATGTACATTTACACATATAGTTACTAGTTACTTTACAGATTAAGATTTTACATTGAAAAATGTATAAAATAAATTGTGACCCCTTACAATAAAACAATGTCATGGTTAAACTACCTAACTGTATATAAAATAGTTCAAACTACACAGTATTAACAATCTAACAGTCTTATATAATAATATATTATTCACAGGGGCAAAACAAGTCATTTTACTTTGATACTTTAAGCACATTTTGCTGATAATACTTATTTTTTACTCAATTTTACTCAAGTAGGATTTTGAATGAAGGACTTTTACTTGTAATGGAGCATTTTCACACTGCATGCTGTATTGGTACTTTTACTTAAGTAAAGGATCTGACTTCTTCCACTGTATTTGCAGGATAGCCGGCCCTATGGCACTGATAAAACTTGATTTTAAATATTCTATAAGGCTTGGTGGAAGGAGATGATATCCTGTAATTGAAAGGTTTGATTAATTCTAAAGTCAGTGTATCTCCATCAACAGCCACTTGTCCTGTCAAAGTGTTATTGGTAAAGACTAACTATAATTGGATTTTCTGTCAAATGCCTAACTGTTAATGAAGAAAATTTAGAGAAACATGCTTACAGTCCAGTGTTGCCATATGGCAGGCTGTGTGGCAGATGTATTGTATCATATCAAAGATAATCACTGTGACTGCTGAAAACAATCAACACAAGCTGCATACCTAAAAGTAGAACAGTGTCATAACCAGAATGCTTTCGGTCTCCAGACTTTGGGCTTGGCTGGGGTTTGGTTGAGTCAGGCATCCACTGAGTACACAACACAATAGAGAAAGAAAGTGAAAGAAAGAAGAGAGGGGACTTTCCAGCTCGGCAGTGGTATGGTGCAGAGCTGGTTAGGCAATAGTGTCACGGCACATATGCACATCCAAAGACAATACACACGCATACTGTCTATAAAGGTGCACACTGAGGTTTGAGGAGGCACATGACTCTTTTCTATTACACCACAGTGACAAATACAGCCACAGGGCCATTATATTAACCTTCAATTTCTCCTTAATACCCCACATTTTCTGACTTTCTATGCACGCTGTCGGCCATTTTGTGTCTATGTTTTTGAAGGTCTCACCCTAAGATGGCGGCAACTTTTGGCATTTGCTTTTCCGCTTTGTGCCCTTCTCCCTTTGTAACCCGCAGGCGGCACGCAGTTGCTGATGGGAAGCAGCCAAGTTTACTGATGACTCATGGTGCCTGATGTAAACCTTGTATCTCCAAACTGTCTGGTTTTTTAAGAACAGTGAGAAATAGCTCTGTTTTCAGCTGGACCACCACACATTGTATTCGTTCATCCAGAGGATGTTAAAAGTGTTTTAAAAAGCACCATCAGTAAACAGTAGATCAATTTTCACCCACGGAGGAGCATGAAATCTTCAGTTAATGTTAAAACATGAAAATATGTCATCTAAAGTTAGGAGACATTTACATAAGGACAGGTGCAGTTTAATATTATAGAGACATGCAAGCAAAACTTATTGTCTACTTTTCTACTTCTGTTTAGTCAGTTTGCACATTTTTGCTCCTTTTCCTGCTCTTTTCTTGTCTTTAACACGTCATTTCAGATACCTGCCGTTCCCCACCTGCCCTGTAGTTGCCCTCAGTGTGTTTCTGCCAATCCCAGTCACCAGACTCCCTCATTATCTCCCCTGCATATAAACCAGCCCTCTTTCCCCAGTCATGTGCCAGATCATTAAATGTGCTACTCAGTCTTAGTATGCCAGCTGTGGTTCCTGTTTCCTGCCCGGTTTTGCCTGTTTAGTTTGCCCTCGCTGACTGATTCCCTGTTCCCGAACTCTGCTTTGAACTCTTACCAAGTAAACGATCGACTGCTTTCAACTGCTCTGCCTCTGAGTCCTCTGAGTCTCTGTGTTGAGAACAGTTACATTTATGTAGACAAACTATTCTTGAACTTGACATGCTTTAAGTGTATTGAAAAATAATACATACAGCTGTTTTAGTGTAATATCCTAATGCCAAAGTGTGAATTATGCAGCTCTCTCCTGCAGTTTGGGTCTACATATCACTGCCCATATTTATTACAAATCACTCTTAGATACTTTCAGAACAGCTGCACTTCAGAATTTATGTCACCTGCTCTGGTACAGTTGCACAGTGCAATGTGAATTTAAGAAAGAGACAAAAAAAGAACATGGATACAAACAGTTTTAAAATTCTTGAAGTCATTAAAATCCAGGAGAAACAAATGCCTAACATGTCTGAGGCGCGTGACTTCAGTCACCATTTTGTGGATGCACACGTCTTGACAAAATGGTGACATGTAGCCTAAGCTGAGCCTGATCTTTGTCGATAGGGGGGGTTGGTGTTTTGAAATAATGCTGCAGATCACTTCACTGTACCTTTGGTGTTTATGACACATATCACCAGGCAACTTTCCAAAAAGAAAAAAAAACATGTTGGTGATCAGGGACTTTCCAAGTCAGCTCTAACAATAAAACCCAACCCCCGCTGTACTGTACAGTCAAGTGGCTTAAACCCAGAAATACAATAGATACAACAGACGCTGATATTAGAAAAACCCAAAGGCCTCAGAGACTAACAAATTCAGAATTTCCATGCTCAGTAATACTTGAATAATTGTCATTTTTAAGTGACAACTTTCTCTTCTTTTTATCCATCGAGCCGAGCCAATTGGACTTGTATAAACCCTACAAACTCTGAATGTTCACTCTGGGAAAAGCTACACAGAAAAAAGCTAAACTAATTTACATGCACATTCTTGCATAGAGCATAACATCTTGATCTGTACTCTCATTTTGGAGTATTTTTTTATTATCTCTACATCCGTGTAGTGGCTTTTAGAAAATTCTTTCCCGACCATCTAATTTACGTTTTTACTCTGTGTGGAACAAATCTCATCACATGCTGGCTGAAGCCTTTGTTCTCCCTGTTTATTCGATTTTTAATTTATGTCATTTGAATCTCCTATGAATGTGTTTGGTGAAAGGACTTTATAAACATGTGACACAAGGCTTGGAAAAAACAATCCATGCAGATAAGGTTTGACAGGAGTCAGCTGAGGTCATTGACTATGATCCAAAATGCCTGATGCTGTTCAATCTTTTATTTGGGACACACCCATAAAGCTTTGGCCACTCTGATCATAAATTAAGTTTTACAGTGTCAACTGTGTGCTGTCGTGTCAAACATTTATTCATCTTTACCACAGACCAGGACATGAAATGGAAAACTTATACAGTGGAGATACAGTCATCAGAAGAAATTCACTTATTTCATTTGATTTATTTACAAAACCTAATGTTATTTCAACAGTCTGCCAAATAAATAAGAACAGATGTATAATATTAGAGCTGTGAAGGTGCTTTTTAGTCCACATATTTTAAAATACTGAAACACATTTGCTCATATTGTTTAATCTATATAAAATATGTACATAAACTCCAGCTTGTCCTCTCACATTTTTATCAGGTTGGCCCTGCTGTCTAACACATGCAGCACCGTCATACAGAACAATCCTCTCACAGTATACATTGAGCTACAGCATCAGCAGCTTGTCGCTGTGGCGAGTTTCCCTCGGTGAAGAGCTTCTCTCTCAGTTTGTAGTAGCTCCCCTTCCTGTCCATCAGTTCCTGGTGAGTCCCTCGCTCCTGAACTCTGCCGTCACCGATCACAACGATCTGATCTGCCTTCTCAATGGTCTTCAGCCTGTGAGCGATCACCAGCAGGGTCTGGTTGGGACAACTAGCCAGGGCCTGCTGAACCTGTGCAGTCAATGACACAAATATTTATTATTTTATTATCTGGTGTCCGCCAGGTATCTCTCTTTTTAGGTGGAAGCAGAGTTAAAGGATGTCAGAAGAAACATTTAGATATATTCTTTAATATGTACAGAGTAAAATAAAAAATAATACAAAATAAAACAAGGAGTTACATAATTTCAGCAGAAGCTTTGCACTTCAGTAGCTCTATTCAGAAAGTACTGTAGTGCTGATTACGGAGATTTTAAAGGAGTATAAAGAAAAATGTCCATGAGCACACAGAACATGCATGCAAGACCAGTGACCAAGAAGTCATTAAAAACAGGTTAAATTTTGTTATTTATCAAATGCATTAGATCACATGTCTTCAAGATTAAGTAGTGAAAGACATTCGGATTGCATGACTGACAGGCCCTATTTGCCATATCCTGCACATTTTGCTATGTAAATACCCCACATAGTGGCCTATATCTTGCAATATTGACATGGAAATGGTTTAGAGCAGGGTGGACACACTAACACGTTTACAGGAAGCACTGCACAACAATCTTTTTTTGAGACAAATTACTTTTTTGTTGAAAGTTGACCTGTGTTTCTTTTCTTTTAGAGCGTTTAGAGCTCTGAACACTAAAAACATGTGAAGATTTCCTTTCTGTCAAGTATTTATTATCCTGCTCATATTCTTCACATTGCCTGGTTTTATTAGGGTAATTCTTATTGATTAAATGAGCAATAAAGTGTGAGCACATTTTTACGCTTGTGCAACACTTCCTCTATATACATATTAAATACTGACAGTATGTTTTTTGTCAGAACTGACTGCCTGTTGTTGGGGCCATAGGTGAACAGACAACCAATCAAAAATGTATTCACTCTAGTGATAAAGAGTTCAGGTCTTCATCCACATATTACTCACTATTTAACTGATGGTTTAAAACCTGTTTGAAGTATAAACCTTGAGGCTTCTGGCCCTGGAGGGCACATGATTGGACACCGCTGTGTTAGAAGTTGCGACATACCTTATTTTCACTCTCAGTGTCCAGAGAGCTGGTTATTTCATCCAGAATGAGGACCTGTGGCTGCCTGACCAGAGCTCGAGCAATGGCGATCCGCTGCCTCTCGCTCTTGGATAACTGGCCACCACCCTCACCCACCTCTGAGAAATGGACAACATTATAAAATCACAACAGATTGAGGTTCAAGATGTAAAATAAAATAAAAAAACAACAAAATGCAGAAAGATATGAGGATTTGAAAACTCAAATACTAGAGGTCAGGTCAGCACTAACCCCCCACAATACTGCATGTGTATATTTAGCCTTAATAAGCACAAACTACATAAATGTTTAAGATAAATAAATAAAAAGCAAATTATATTTTCTTCCTTCATTCACCCAACCTTTCATCTAACTTCTAAAGCAGGTTTCTTTGTACATTCAGCCACATAAAACAGCATGAAGGGCGGTTAAAAGAGTTTACCTGTATCATAGCCTTTCTTCATCTGCTTGATGAAGTTATGGGCGTTGGCTTTGCGTGCTGCTTCCTGGATCTCATCCAGTGAGCAGTCAGCAAGCCCGTAGGCGATGTTGTCTCTGATGGAGCCAGAGAAGAGCACAGGCTCCTGGTTCACCACTGCAATCTGTTAAACACACTCTCATCAGCTTCACTGAACGAATAACTCATGTTACACATATAAAAGTAAAATTCACACTCAAATCTTTTTACACAATTAGATATATAATTAATATAATAAATAAAGATTGTTGAACATATAACAACAATTTAAACAGATAAAAGACAGAAATTCTCTAAGACAGGAGGTCAAAAACAAAGAATAGTGTGCATCATCGGAAAACGAGGTAATGGTTAATTACCTTCTTGTGGAGGAAACGGTGGTCGTAGGATTTCAGTGGTTCGTTGTCCAATAGGATTTCTCCATCCTGCTGCTCATAGAATCGCTCCAGCAGACTCACACAGGTGCTTTTTCCTTCTCCGGAGGGACCCACCAGTGCCGTCATCTGACCTGACTTCAGCTCCAAAGAAAAGTCCTGAAGCGAGGAGATAACAATGGCTGTAATAATTTAACTGCAATATTCAATATTAGACAATCAGAGAATTTTTATCAGAGCATATTTGGTTCAAATTGAGTTTTGTGTCTCTGTAGTTTAACATACATATATTGCAACTTTCTATATTCACCTTGTTTTTTCCATTTTCATTTCAGTGTTTTTTTTCATGAACTGTCCAAACTGAAACCAAAGAATTCCCTCTTGTCTACCTGCCGTTCAGACCTCACCTGCAGCACTGTTTTGTTGGGGGATGCAGGATATGCAAAGTTGACATGGCAGAAGCTGACGTGCCCTTTCAGCTGATCAGGTTTGAGTTTTCCCTCTGTGCTGACCTGAGGGTTTCGGTCCAGGTACTCAAACACTTTCCCAGAAGCCCCCACCGAGTTCAGCATGTCACCGAAGATGTAGGTGAGTGTCTGGAAGATGGCAGTCACAAAACAGACCTCTTAATAAAACGTGTTTTCATTTATAGGGTCAGAGTTGCAGTATATTAAATGTGAATATCTTTTCAAGCAGTCATATGTTGTTAGTGGTTCTCCTTAACTTCTTTATTTACGACATGCTAACAAATGCTAATGTGAAGCACATTAACTTTTCCCTTGTGTATGAAACATGCTATATAAATACAATTTGCATTGCCAACTGCTAAACTGTCTGTTAACTAACTTAAAATCTGCTACTTTTAGGTGCTTGCAATCATCAGCCCTGACTGACAACAATCCGCAGAGCATTATGGGATACCCTGATGTTGTTTCCAAGGTTTGACTGGTAGAGGATGAAGGAAACCAGGTTGCCAGTGGTCATCTGTCCACTCCGGATGAACAGCCTGCCGTAGTACAACATGAAGACCTGCATGCCCAACCCTGTCAACTACAGACACACACACACACACACACACACACACACACACACACACACACAGGAACACATACTGTTAAATAAGGTAATATGCAATGATATGCTCAACACCTGATCTCCAAAAAACACAATTTTACAAAACAATGACAAACATCTCACCCTCCGTGCGAGCAGGTAAACAGCCCTGACAGTGTCCCGGCGGGTCTTGAGAGTGTGCGTGCCCATCAAGCGGTTGTCATAGCGACGGGCCTCTTGTTTTTCCGTGTTGAAGCTCCGTACCACATGAATACCAGATACTACCTCATTCGCGGCTTCATTTGCCAGAGCCATTGAGCCCTGCACTGCCAGGGACAACCGCTGAGGAAGGAACAAAATGTTACGTCAGTACTGCAGCAAGATGTAAGTTGTGTAAGTCGAAGATACACAGAAGATTTAATTTTAAACTTCATGATTACACCAGGCAGCAATACAGCTCAGGCACAACAAATGGTTTAATATTAGTTTAGTTCATATTTGGACATAAGGACATAAGGACCTATCTGCTAAATTATGTTAAATTAAGGATTTTTTGATCAATTAAATGACTAAGAATTGTTTCTTGGTAATGGATGTCATCTACATATGAGTCTGTTGATCTCAATGTTAATCCAACATTTCTTATAAACCTGCTTTTACCTGGTAGTGTGTGTCGTAGATGTTCTGAATGAGGCCAGTGATCGGCGTCTCCATCAATACGAGGAATGTGAGCTTCCATGAAAGATTCATCATCAGGGAGATCATGCCCAGTGTCTTGATGAATGTCCTCAGCAGCACATTGACGTTCAGACACACTGTTCTTCCCATCAGGGTGGTGTCTTTAGACAACCTGGATGTGATTTCACCTACACAGAAAATGAACAGAAATGATCTTCTCTCATGTTCTGCTCTGGTTTGTCTTATTCTGTTACATCCTCTCTTGTCCTGCTTCTTTTATCTTTTCTTTTCCTGTATTGTTATGTCTAGCTTGACCTGCTGTCTTGTCCAATTTGTCCTGTCCTGCACTGTCTTATTCTGTCTTGTCTTGTCCTGTCTTTATATATGTAATGTCTGGTCTGTACCTGACTTGTTCTGTCCTTCATGTGCACTGACAAATTGTTCATTATATAAGAGCCTTACCTGTCTTTGTGGTCTCAAAGAACCCAATTTCCTGCCTGGTCAAAGCCCCAAACAGCTTGACTTTCACACTGCATGTGAAGGCACTGATGGTGGTAAGTAAGAGTCCCCCTCTGCAGCCTGCACTCACAGAGCTAATCAATCAATCAAAGAGAACGTCAGTCAGATATTACCTGCGAGCCACAGAAACATGCTGGTGGATGAATGTGGAGGGAAAACATTGTCCCATACCTTCCCAGAGAGAACAGGCCCATGAAGAGGAGTGCAGATATGAATTCATTCGGCTGGTATTGACTGCCAAGGATGTCAATGACTCTCCCAGTGTAGAACGGGATGAACATCTCACCTGAGACACACACACACAGGTACACATAATCAGACATATACAGAGAGATGAAGATACATCAGCCTGGCAAATCAACATCAGATTATCATCATCATCATCTTTATCATGAATGCAGTCCTCTGTATCCAAGGCTAGTGTTTCCATTCCCACACTGAGACTCAAGTTTTAAAAATATATGCTGATAATGAGAATCAAAAGGCCTTTTAAACAATACTTTCCATTGTTGTCATAACATCTAACATCTCTACCACCTTCTTTACTACTGAAATAATCTTCATCATTATCATCATCTTCTTCTTCTTCATCATCATCATCATCATCTGCTGTACTTACAGATAACAGCCAGCGACAGGAACACAAGCCCTCCAAGCAGCAGGCGATAGTAGGGTTTGTACAGGTGGAGGACTCTCACAAACAGCACTCTGGCTTTCTGCTTCTTCTCTTTACCGGCGGCCGCATCGTCGGTGTCCGGGATGGTGATTTCCCAAAACAGTGCAGCAGCCAGCGACGCTCCGGTGCACATTAGCCAGCAGCGCGTATCTGGCAATAAGCCACACTGGGTCTCCTCATGGTAGAGCGCTTTGGTACCGGTCTCAAACACCGCGGGCAGGAGACTGTGCGTCGTTATAAAACGAATCAGCAACGGTTTTAGGTCTCCAAGGCCGAACAGAGTTACAGCAGTCAGTGCCAAGCACCGGAGAGCCGCAGAAACCCAGATACCCGTAAGATGTCCAAAAACGCTGTGAGTCACAACAAATCCAGATGCGTAAAACAAGGAAAGGTCGACGCAAACTGCTAAAATCGTAGCAACGACTTTGCGGATTATAGTTGCTGTATTGCCTGCCATTTTCCACTAACTGTCGTCCTCGTATGACCTGCTCTGCCTCGCGACCAGTGTTTTAGTTTTCATCTACTTTCAGTTTCGTTTTCAAGCACGACCAGGGGTTTCCCTGAAACCCAAACAACAGAGCACACAACTAAACTTTAAAGAAGGACAACTCAGGATTCTTAAACTGAGTGGTTACACAATTATTGGTATCATCATCATCTTCTTCTTCTTCTTCCTCCTAACTAACCACCTGGATGAAAACGTCTGTTGTCAGTGTCTGAGGCAGCATTCTCCCTTACAACATAAAAACAGTGATGGTTCACTGTAAAGAAGAGAAATCAAAAAGAAAACTTTTCACACTGAGCTTTTATTTGAATTTAAAGGTTCACATAATTGACTTTAAAGCATGTGTGGGACTCATTGTGAATGTATCCACTGTCGTGGTGCATATTCAAATTTTCATTATGTCCAGTCTAAATCATGTAGGCAGGTGACCAACCATCAATCAGGCACCTTAATCTCGTTTTAATATGATGAAAAACACACTGTCAAGTGCAGAAAAAATTGTGATATAATCCTGTGGTGCTGCAACAAATTTGACTTTCACTTTTTGTTGACATGTTTCTCAGACAGAATATCTCACACAGACAACAGCTGCTGCTAATGTTAGAGAAAGTGTTTCTGCAGGTATTTATAGAGAGGCTAAAGAGAGGTTCTGCAGATTTTGTCAAATTTAGGTACATTTACTTTTATTTACTCTGCCACTCAGGACCATTAAAACATAAATCGAGTTTAAGATAAGGAAGTGGCCTCAGATGACCTGGTGGCTAGAAAAACAATCCATTTGATAGACACGCGACAATTTCTATGTCTAACTCTGTGAAGCTGTCCTGAACCTGGTCAAGTGATGCAGCTAACAAAATGTTTACCATCACCCCTCTGGTGACACAACCCTGTTAAAATTACATGGTCTCAATGAAAAACCTAGTCTTTGTAGTTTTACTGTCAGCTTCTTCTTTGTTGTATCTCAAAGTCTCTTAATGATAAACTAACACAAAGGCCACAAGATATTACAATTGAAATAGCTTTGGGAATTATAGAGCAATGCAAGGATTTTTTTTCCTTTTATTGAAATTATTAGTAAAAGTATTCTTGTCCAATATTTTATTTTACTTTACAAGCTGGATTCGTTGACAGCTGAGCCAAAAAGTGTGTGTGTAACGGCTCTTGTGAGCAAAACAAATATCTAATTGCATCCTGCACAACAGTGGCGTGGCAGACTAGAGAGAGAAAAATTATACATTGATCACTGATCAAAGAAGGTGGGTAAGTCATTTCCTAGAGTGACTTTCTCCTCTGTGCTGTGTTCGTCGATGGTAACAATGTAGGCCACGCCGCCACTGGAGCCATCACGGTTCATTGCCAAGGAGAGAGCTACAAGAGAGAGCAAGAGAATAAGAGAAGGGGTGACAGGTGATGAGACTGAACTAAATGATTTAGTTTTTATAAGACAAAATATTTTATATGACAAAACGGAATGATAGCTCTTCTCAGCAGTCAGTAAAAGAAGCAGCAAACATCTGGTTTCTCTTTCACCATCCAACAATCTGCCTGACAAAAAAAAAAAAAGGTTTCTGTGGAAAAAAAAAAACTTACTGTTGACAACTAACTGCTGACACTCCTCCTTGCTCATGCCCCTGCGATACTCAGCATCAACAAACCCATAAACATATGAGCTGCCAGAGCCACCAACTGAAAAAGGCTGCCTTGTCAGGAGACCATTCAGGGTTGCAAACACCTGGAAGAGGTCAAAGGGCACAGGTGATCTTTCTTGTTTAAAGCGTGGTTTCTTCCCTCCAGGCTGCAGCCAACTACATGTGTTTACTGACCTGTCCTCCATTTCTTCTGTCCCAGCCGGCCACGATGAGATGCGCTGACAGCTCCTCCTTGTACTTGTAGGAGATGTTTCTCACCAGAGTGGCAGCTGAGCGAACCTGGGGGTCCTCACCTATCTCAATACTGACATAAGACGACATAAAAGAAGATAAAATGTTTTTATTACATTTCTACCCTTAAAAGTTTCCAGTAAATGTAAGGAAAGTAAACTAATTAATTTCTGTCTGTTACAAGCCTAACATGCAAATGTTTTAAAATGAAAGGCAATTCAGATTCTAGTCAATGGATTAAGGATCCATCAAGATCTTGCAGTTTGGCATTAGAAAAAGTGACTTATACTGTATGAATGAGCCGACTGTGTTTAGATGCCTGATCAGACAAGAATCAGACAAAAGATGACTGGATTGCACACTCTGACTTTTAATACTATTGTTCATCTAAATATATATTTTTTTAAATATATTTTTACTTCTTGTATGCATCTACATAAATATTACTTATTATTTTTCCCCTCTATAATTACTTACTTCTTTAAATAGAATATTATGCTTGTTAAGTTTATCTTTTTATAGTGAATGTTGTGTTATTGGAGATGGGAAGGAGGACTTTTGTAAATGTTTGTTCTGTTTATTCAGAAGGAACAAAAAGCCAGTAAACATAAAAACATACTGTGACAGAGTATGTCTGCAGAGTCTCCCATAAACAGAGAGCGAGACAAACGCTGTGCATTGTGGTTCAGACTCATGGACACTTTTGAAGGCCAATAAAATACTGATATCATAAATTTAAGCTGCCACTTGGTGAAACTTTGTGATGAATGTTTAACATTTTTAAACTTTTTAAAGTCAAAATATTTCACTCAGTGTTAGTATTTCAGTTAAATTTTCTGTATTGTTTTCAAAGTTTTCTAATTTTATGTCCGTCAGGATGAGAAAGCTTCAGCCTTTACACCGTTAAGGGACACTATTATCTGAGCAATTATGTGAACATATAAAATGTGCGAAATAAAAAGTCTTTGCTCATTTTATGGGCTGTTTTTATGTAGATGGATTCAGGAAGGCACCTCAGAGCTGGACTCTACCTTGCCAGGATGTGATGTTTAATAAAAGGGTACCAACTCTGTCGACCTACTTTAACTGCGTGTTTACCTGTGAACGTCTAGCTGGTAGTTGACCATCTCAGCGATGGTCTGAGCGTCTGCTGCAGAGCCTGACAGAGCACAGTAGATCTTGTCATGGAGGGGAGACAGCTTGTTCATCACCCTGTTCACCACTGATGCCCTGGATGGAGGGATGAAGAAGAGTGTGTGTGTAGGTAGGTGTGTGTGTGTGTGTGTGAGATTGTGGGGTGGATAAGTTGACACAGAGGGAGAAGAAGAAGAGGACACGTATGTAAAAAAACATGGAGAGGTAGAAGGGTAATTATGCTTCATAAAGACACAGTGCGTGCAAACACACCCATACGCACGCTCTAACTTACCCTGCAGACACCCGGGAATCAGACCCCAGCACGACCCCTCCATTGTACTCGATGGCAATGATGGTGGTCTACAAACAGACGTTTATGATTTATTCCGCATGTGGCCCAGGAGTAAACTACATGTTTCCAGCGCTGCGCAGCAAGTCTCTCAAAAACATTAAAATCTGATACTTACTCCGGTTTTCACCTCTTCAGACAACCACTCTGGCCCCGTTTCTTCCCCCAACATGCTGCTGCGCTGCAGAGACTCCGGTAACGACAACAGAGACCGTAAACGGAACCGTTCAGTCGAGCAGTTCCGGTGCTAAGATAGTTTTCTTGTTGCTGGAGACCTTCTTTACTGCTCTAAAACTGTTTTCGACGCGTTTGGTTTAACAAATCCTACATGAGACGGACTCCATGTTTTCCTGAATCAAATCGAAATTGAAAGTTCAGCTGTTCCTCCTCTGCGATGAGCTGTGGACCCGTGGACGGTCTGAGCTGTGTTTCACTGCAGCTAAACTCTCTTTAAGTCTGCATTAGACTTTGTGATGGGATAACATTAAAACACTGAATACTGTACATACAGAATATACAGCACTAAACATGTTTATAATATAATATGGGACAACAGCAACAAGACCTGTCATTTACAGACCACATCACAAGTCACTGAAGATATTTTGAAGCACAGAACTCAAATAATGAAACAGAGGTTTTGGAAAATGTTTTGTTTTATTTATATTTATTTCCTCACATTAAAAAAAAACTACACAAAACATGATCTGGACACATAAAAAGGCAGAAAAATAGCCTACCATATTTTCTAATGGAAATGATTATGTTCAAAGAGCTGAGTTTGGAATTTTCTAGTTTGTAATATGCGTCATATTTTTTAGTTTTTACACCACTGTGTTTCCACATAAGATTCACAAGTTTTTCATTAGCAGGCGACCAACTCATTTTTCACGTGTTTGACTTGTTCTTCAGGTGAGTGTGTGTATCATTTGTATAATAATCCAGATCCTACACAGAGCAAATTAGTGATACAGCTGCAATGCAAAGTTATGCAAAATAAAAATCAAAACAATATTTCATTGGTTGTTCAAACGTAGTCCTGCTGTCACTCATCATGGAACTTGGGCAGCTTGTCACCAGGGACAACCACATGCTCCACCCCCGCTTCCGTGATCACCACCAGGTGAGCCACGCCACCGCTGACGTTGTCTCTGCCCATGGCCAGAGCAAGAGCTGTGAGCACGAGGACAGAGGGATGAAGCAAAGGGAGGGCAGAGGAGGAGGGCGGAGGGAGGAGGAGGAGGGCGGAGGAGGGAGGAGGAGGAGGAGGGAGGAGGGAGGAGGGCAGACAGGAACAAAAAGAAGCAGGAGAAATATAGGTGAAGCACAGATACGCAGTTTGTAACATTTATACAGCTCCTAACTACAACTACTGAGTCACCAACAAACATTTTATTGTGTTTAAAATTTGATTTTCATTTAACTCTTTCCCTTAATTGCAAACAGAAACCTTCTTCTAATAGAAGAGGTACATGCAACACTGCAGATCCTTGGATATTGAGTATGTAAGAACAGAAACATCCTCTAAGTCTGAATTCCTTCCTCTGAATATAATCTAACCTCTTATTTCAGGTTCAATTTCCATCCTTAGGTCACCTGATGACAACTAAGTCATCTCCATGACAACCAAGCAAACTCCATATGCTGCTGAAGTCCCTGAGATGTTGTTGAAAGTTCTGGAAAACCTTAAAGTTAAGATATTTATGTCCAACTCTCATTTTATATTTTTAATGAATACATGCCGAGCATGAATCCTCATTTTCTATTACACCCTTCATTCATATTCACTCATTTTCATGGAATCACAACCCAATTTCCCCCCAAAAACCTTTTCAAATCCTGACATGAACTTCTTGACCAAACAAATACAAACTTATTTAAGTTTAATATAATACAACAGTACCATTAGTGGCAAACTGCAGGCATTCCTCTCTGCTCATGTTGGGTTTGTATTTGGCGTCAACGTAGCCGTAGATGTAAGTGCTGCCTGAGCCACCGATGGTAACCGGCTGACTGATTAACATCCCGCCTAGAGACACGACGTACACCTGGAGAAGGGTGGAGAATATCAGTAATGTAGCTACATGCAGCATGGTGGCCTTATATCATCATCACTGCTTCTCTGATGTATGACTGTCTTCACAGTCACTACCTACCTGTGGTCCTTTCTTCCTGTCCCAGCCTGCCGTGATGAAGCCGGCCTGTAGCTCCTCTTTGTTTTTGTAACACAGTTCTTTCAGCACCGATGCTGCTGATATCACCAGAGGAGGCGTCTCCATCTGGACACTGTGGATCAAGAACAATCAGGGAGAGTCAAATTTTAAAGTTTGTGCTGTTGGAAGTCGAAACTATTATGTTTTGTCTTGGATTGTCTGGATGTTACATGTGTGTTTACTGTGTGACAGTTGGAGCACATACAGGATATGTGTTAGTTTGCATGCACACAACTGTGCATGACTGCCCTTGTCTAGGAGTCATGGAGGAGTAAAAGCCAGTCTGGAAATTTTGGTGGAAAATAACCAAAAGGGGGATTAATAAAATATTCTTTCAATGTGAAATGTGATGTGAAAATGACATTTTCTCTGTGTGCATATTTAAGTAATATGTGCCGGTGTATTCATATGTGTGTGTGCGTGTGTGTGTGTGTGTGTGTGTGTGTGTGTGTGTGTGTGTGTGTGGCACCTGTGGAAGGACAGGTGGAACTTTGCAGTCTTGGTGACGGCCTGAGCATCTGCGAGTGAGCCCGCTATGCAGCAGAAGATCCGGTCATGAACCTGAATCACCTTGTTGATTGTCTTTGATGATACATATTCACTGAGGAGAGAGAGACGAAGGATGCAGATGAACAAAGCCATAATGCAGAGAGACCTCTCATATAGACCCATTTACAGCAGGGAGAAGAGAGGTTGTTGTTTAATCTGTGGCTGGAGGTGCTATCATTGAGCCAATAAGCTCATTATAATATAGGAATAAGGTCCCACACATGTTTCCAAATCGGTAATGTAGTTATGCACTATTCACCATTCAGCCAAATAATACACAACCCTCTTATTTAGGTTGAAATTTCTGCATATGCAGGATGAGAATCCAAGTTTTGAATTTACTTGTTGCCAACAATGAATGCTAGCTTAATCAGTGGCGGAGGAAGAATTCAGATCCTTTACTTAAGTAAAAGTAGCAATACCACACTGTAAAAAGATATTATAGGAGTCCTGCATTAAATGTTATGTAAGTAACATTAGCAAATGTACTCAACGTACTTATGTAGAATCTTAATTTGTAAAGTAACTAGCTGTCAAATTAATGAAATGAAGTAAAAAGTCCAATATTTCTCTCTGAATTGAGGAGTAGATATAAAGATATGTATAAATAGTAGATATAAAGTAGCATGAATGGAAATACTCAAAGTACAAGAACCTCAAATTTGTACTTAAGTACAGTACTTGAGTAAATAGTTACATTCAACCACTGAGCTTAATAGAACAATACATAAAAATGTAACTGAAGAACTTTTGTAGTTTAAGTAACGTAGTTTTTAACTGGATCGGTGCAACATGCAGGATGTTACTGGAGCTACTGTGGCTTTGAGAAGTTGCCATGTTGCTTAAAACACATTATTATTAGTAAATTATGTTTGCAGTTTGTAAAATTGCAGGTTGTTTTTTGGGTGTTATGGGAAACTGTTGGCCTTTTGTGCTTACAAAACTTTGCAACCCTTTTTTACGCTTAAAATATCTTTGTTTCTGTGTATCAACTTGAATTTGTGGATTTTATATATTTTTATAAATGTTACCAATCAGTCCCTCTTCTGTATGAATGTGTTCAACAATAAAGGCGACTTCAGTGCATCCTCACAACATCCTCACCCTCCGATGGAGGCCCTGGAATCTGACCCAATCACGACCCCTCCATCAAAAATAGCAGCCAGGATGGTGGTCTGAGGGAGGAGAGACACGTTTATATTCTCCAGCACCGAAAAAGTCCTTGGCCAAATATGACAGAAGACAAATATAACACTGGGTTACACAGCCTCACAGGCACACTTATTTCTCATGCATCCACGTTCATTCATGCAGACTGAACACAGCTATGAATTCTGGGATTTAGAGTTCAGTGAGGAAATGGGTTTTTAAGGGGATAGTAGCTGAAAATGAAACTGTAGCCGGTCGGATTCTTTGTAGAAATGTGAGGAATAAACTCGTTCAGGGCTAACAAGTAAACCATTCACTGATAATAAAACACGTGGAATGTTCAGTCGATGAAACTTCACTTTGTGTTGAGTCACTATTCAGGTACAGCATCACCTGTTCATCCGCGAAATCGGTTATCGATCGTTTTATGCGTAATAGGATTTGGTGCTGCACGGGCAGAAAAAGGTACTTGTGAACCGGTCCGGATTTACTCACCCCTGTGCTGACTCCTTTGACGTGTGAGTCCCTGCAGTGTTTCTCCATTTTCTCTCCAAAATCGAAAGAGAGGAAGGCGAGGTGACGCTCAGAACAGCGACCTCAGGCGCACCGAGACGCGCAGAGAAGCCGCAGCCAGATCCACTATGGCGCTATCAAATGTCCTGGAAACTCCTGCTGCTGGGTTTAATTTCGACAACGCGGCGAGGTATGAGCTTCTTTATGTCTTCCGAGCAGCAGACTGTATTAATAATAACACAATATAAAATGAAACTGACGGTTACGTTGAGCTTTCAAAAGTGAAAGTAACTTTTTTTCCTGCTTGTTTGTCAGTTTAGTCAATGAAACAATATGGTGATGATGTGTTCACGGTTATTACTATAACTATAACATATATTCACCAGTTTACCCCCCCTCCCCTGTTACCCCCTCCTCCCTCATTCTCTCTCCAGGAATGCTGCATTAGAGGGTCTTTTTGAGGGAGGACAGGCACCTAAACCTCTGAAAACAGGCACCACGATAGCAGGAGTGGTGTTCAAGGCGAGTGTAAAGCTGTTTAAACTGCACTGATAAAAATATTAAAACAGTGACTTTGTATGTTTCAGTCAATGAACTATACATTTGATTCTTTACATGGTAAAGAAGGGTGGTTTTTCAAAGCATACCAGATTGTTTTTTACCTTCCAGGCAGCCAATGTTTTGCATTAATTAATGTATAATTTAAATGTAAACTTGCAAAAACATATAACTGCCTTAAAAAAATAAAATCAAAGTTACTTATCTTGTATGATTCTGTAGTTGTGAGCACAGATTCTACCAGGCTCTGCATTCAAGGCCTCTCCAACCTGCAAATGGCACTCCAGTTATGTTGCTGGGTAAAAAATCCAGAAGACAAATAATAACGTGGACATCACTGTGAATTTGGTATTTTCTTGTTTTAAAATGTTGATGTTTAACAGGCAACTCATAAATGTCACACACCTGGAGCATCTATGAACACAACAGGGAAAGTTTTTTTATAAAGTTTTTGTTTGCACCTGCATTATCACAATGTATAACACAATTGTTTTAACTTTGACAACACACTGTCAGTGCAAAGAATGTCCACTCTGATGGAATAACTAGGTTAAGGTAGTTTAAAATATCTGCAGTTATTTTCATCCTGACTCTGTCTGGAAGGTAGGAAATGTTTTCTCATGGTTCTGTTTGCTTTGGAAAACAGTCACCAGTAGTGTAAAATGTCCACAGTTATAGTTATTGGGCTGAAGCATGCAAACACACTGGTACGGTCCTTTAAGTGGTTATACAGTATGTAATGGAAGCACTTATCTATTCCGCATTGGGTGGTGTGTTTGTGTGTTATCTTTCTCAGCAACATAACATGTCATTCATTCATGCAATTGCACACATTTTCACATGGGAGCTGCCCAGTTCATCCACTGCTGGTGTGTAATAAACTGTGTTGGTGCAGGATGGGGTGGTGCTGGGAGCAGACACAAGAGCTACCTCCAGTGAAGTGGTGGCCGACAAGATGTGCGCCAAGATCCATTACATTGCTCCAAATATATAGTAAGTCTCATACACGGTACACTGAAACTATGAGCGGAGAAATCTACCTTCAAATATTATCATCGATCATTCTGTGATGTTCAGTGCTATTCCAGTTGTTTTGCAGTGAAGTGTTATCATTTTCTTTTTTGGTGCACTGCACATTCAACCATAAACTCCTTTACTTAGATTTAAGTGATTTCCTACATACCCCAGACTGCAGTGACCTTGTATTAAGGTTTGCCACAGTCCTACGGCGCCTTCTTGTTCAAACCAGAAAAATCTACTCAAGAGAGACACAGTAACACGCCGTGACAGATTGCCCAAACTTCAAGTTGTGGTTGCATGGCATTCTGGGCTATTGAGGCTTCGCAGTCTCTCTAATTCCTCTCCCTCTTTCTCTCCTCCCAGTTGTTGTGGAGCAGGTACAGCAGCAGATACAGAGAAGACCACAGAGCTTCTCTCCTCCAACCTCACCATCTTCTCTCTGAACAGCGGCAGGAACCCTCGTGTCGTCATGGCCGTCAACATACTACAGGATATGTTGTACAGGTTTGTGTTACACACGCACCTGTAAATGTGTCTAGAGGTGTGTGAATGAGTTAAATATTAGTTAAACTCAATGTTCATTAAAAAACCTTGGTGTTCATCGGGCTTCCTGTGTTTTGATCTCTGTGGCCTTCAGGTATCACGGCCAAATTGGTGCCAATCTTATACTGGGAGGAGTAGATTGCACTGGGAACCACCTGTACACAGTGGGGCCATATGGGAGTGTAAATAAGGTGCCTTACCTTGCAATGGGTATGTGACATAACACTATTCTACAGCGTTACTGTTACTGTGACGTGTTTTTCTTGGATTCTCTGCTGGTGGAGTTTGAGTTTCTGTGACGCTCTTTCTGTTCAGTCGGGCAGGCTGTTAACGTTCAGGCTAACCACCTGGGTCTCGTTCTTTATGTTTCAAATGTGCTCTTTTGTGTATAAAATAGGTTTAAGTTGATATAGATTGATCAACTATCAATGCCAGATCAAATCAGAACATGCTCTATTTTATATGAAAGACCATTACTTTGTCTTTAGTTTTATAATTTGCCAATATAAATTTCATTGTACGTTTTAATTTGCTGCAGTTATGCATTTTATTCACTCTCAGGCTACATCCAATCCGTTTCATCTGACTTCACTTTGTGTTCATGCAGGATCTGGTGATCTGGCTGCTCTTGGGATCCTAGAGGACGGGTTCAAACCTGACCTGGAGGTAGGCCACCTGGACAGCCGTTGTTACATATTGTGACAATGAAGTTATCTGCTCTTTTCATATAGAGCAGGTCTAGACCGTACTCTTAATAATAATATTATTTACAGATACTCAGCAGTTTCCCTGATTTCTCTTGACTCTCTCAGCTGGACAAGGCGAAGGAACTGGTGCGTGTTGCCATCCACGCAGGAATCATGAGTGACCTCGGCTCAGGCAACAACATCGACATCTGTGTCATCACCAGACAAGGAGTGGACTACATCAGACCCTACCAGGAGTCCGAGTACAAAGACAGCAGGTAGGGACCACATTTGAAGGGATTGTTGGTGAGTTTTTATGTTGAAGCATGAATAAGATAATCAGATAGCATCGAATCACACTGTTAAACAATGACCCCCTCTTCAATCTTTAACATGCTACTTTTGATAAGTCCCCCCCCCCCCAACTTTCCTCAACGCTGGCACCTATAAGCTTAGAAAAACACATAGTAGTCCACTTTTGTCATGCAGGGACCCAAAGTAAAGGCTGGTTTTTGGTCACATGTTTTGTGCATACAAAGATTTTTCAACATACCAAGACTGAAAATCTCCAAATATGGAGGTTAATGTAGCCAATTATGATTTGTTCTGTAAAACAACAAAGTTTAATGATTGATCAAACTTCAACTTTTCTGATTGAGTGTCAAAGATAAACTCCACATTTAATTAAAATCTATCTATCTATCTATCTATCTATCTATCTATCTATCTATCTATCTATCTATCTATCTATCTATCTATCTATCCTAGGAAAATGAAATACAAATATCGTCCAGGCACGACACCGGTTCTGACAGAGAAAGTAGTCCCCTTAAAGCTGGAGGTTGTACAGGAGACCGTGCAGCAGATGGATACAGCCTGAGCCACGACGCACAATCACACCACAACATTTAGCAGTAAAAGGAAAAGTCTTTAATTTCATTACATTGTTATTCACCAGACTTTAAATATAAGTAGTGAAACATCTCAGACATTTTGTTTCTACTCTGCTGCTTTGCTTCCCTGTGATGTGGAATAGTTCAGAAACTGTAATACTGCAGGTGGTTACTGCAGTATTACAGTAAGCAGGACGACTGTAACATGTTTTCACAATATGGAATAATAATTAAAACTCATTGAATAAAATTCAGTTTGACCCCAATTTCTTTTCATGTTTTGTAATTATTTACTGACTCACTGTAATATTTTAATCCCACACAGCAGCTGGTATTTATGATAACGCAATAAAAAGGAAGGCTGCATGTTATATTAATTATATGCCATACTATGTCATTAATTTATCATTAGCCAAGCTGCATCACATAGTGTATTTTTTAATATAATTTTGAAATGTGCCAACATTAATAATGTCATTGACCTCTGCTGCTCTTCCCCAAACCCAAAAGGAGTGTTACATTTCCTCTTAGAGACTGATGACGAGACAAATACAGCGCTCTCCGATTGGTTCATGCGGTTTTGAGCCATCTTTTTTATTTAAGCTGAATATCACGGAGGTCTTTTATGATTCTTAGGTTTTTTATTTATTTATATCAATTAACTTTTTGACAAAAAAACAGTCAGCACTAGCCAAATGAATAGTTGCGCATCGGTTTTGTGTGGCGTGTTATTTTGAGAGGACACGACTACAGAAAACTCGTTTTCACTTTCGAATTCTTTGTCACGCACAAGGAAATTATCCTTAACGCGTCGTCAATCACCTTCGTCGTTTCGGAAAACGCAACACCTAAACTATAGAACACAGTTATAATATAGTTTATACACTTTAATACGCGATGGCTCTTTTCGACGTAAGTGGTTTTAAGACTTATTCTGAACTCCGTGGGCAGATTCTCCCGGCAGGACGGACGCATCTCGTCGACCGAACCAACCACTACAATTTCGGGACCAAAAATCAAGAATTTGCTGTACCTCTGGGTGTAGACGTGAGTATCATTTCACCACGTTTTGGTAAGAAATGAATATACTGAATCCTATCCGGTAAACCTGCCGCAAGCATGAAGCGTCAGACGCGGTCTGGTTCAGGTTATTTTACGCGTCTGTGGTTTTCACTATGTGGCGCGTGTTTGCTTCTTATGAAATATCATATCATGCATTCATCTTAACTATCGAGTTATTGTCAAAGAATATTAGGTTATGATAGATACCCCCCCCCCCCCCTCCACACACACACAGTGCTATTACACCTTATGCGTCCCACTGAGATCCCTTCTTTGATTTCATTTTAGCCCTCAGGGTTTCTGAAGTCCTGCAACCGTGACGGAGGTGTGTGTATAGAGCTGAACCACGGTACGACCACCCTGGCCTTCAAGTTCAGACATGGAGTCATCGTGGCTGTGGACTCCAGAGCCTCAGCTGGTCGTTACTTAGGTAAATACGCATGTCTGGAAAAGTATGGAAAATGTGTTATTTCTCTTCCAGACCTGGACAAGGTTAGAAACGGTGGGACTGCACAAGATGTTGGGCAAAGTGTGAGAAAAAAACATGACCCCGTCAGTCATACTTCCTAGCCACCATCCATCAATATACTGTACGTCATCATGTCAAAAAGATCACTTAAGGAACAAAGGTCTCAAAGAGGTGTGGAGCTTTGGAATGTAAAATTTAGGAACCATGAACTAGCCCATGAAGTAGCCCAGTGAAGCAGCCAAGGTGCCGCTACACTGGGCTACTTCATTCTGCAGTGTTGACATGCTTCAACCTGTAATCTTGGTCACTAAATGTCTCCTTTTCCCAAATGTGTCACGACTCTGCAGCATCCAACGACGTCAACAAGGTGATAGAGATCAACCCCTACCTGCTGGGCACCATGTCGGGCAGCGCTGCAGACTGCCAGTACTGGGAGAGACTCCTGGCCAAAGAATGCAGGTCTGTCGTGCAGGGGTTTGAATGTTGGTCCCATTGTCTGTCAGTCCCTTTTGTCATTTCATTTTCTATGCATCTGTGTATCTGGGTTTGGTGATGTATTGGATACGGCTTGTATGCTATGTAAAATGCTCAAACCTTTTATCTGGTTCGTTTTATGACTTCATGGCCCTAATATAAATAAAGTGTAGCAGTTGTGTTAGGAAGCTGGATACATAGCAGAGTAATATCTGATCAATAACAAGGAAATACACTGGAGAAAGCTCTCTGATTTACTTTGTCCTATTTGAGAGAAGCAAAGAGGTTCAGCGGTTAGGACTGTGACTTCACAGCAACAAGGTCCTGGGTTTGAACCCCACATTGGCCTACTGGGGCCTTCCTGTGTGGAGCATGAAGACATGCATGTTACACTAGGTGTTATAGAACTTATCAAAACAGAAAGTTTTGTTTTATTCCATTTTTTAAAAATGAAAATTTGCATAATATACTTCCACCCAAATAAAATAAAATAAAATAAAATAAATGTATCAAAAGTCAGTGTTCGTATAAGCCCAGGAGTAGTATCATGAGTATTTTTTCTATTCTTAATTGATTTGCTTATGAATTGATTGGTACCTTGTTTTATTATTATTTCATCCAGGCTGTACAGGCTGAGGAACAAACACAGGATCTCTGTGGCTGCTGCATCCAAGCTGCTGTCTAACATGATGCTGGGTTACCGAGGCATGGGCCTCTCTATGGGAAGCATGATCTGTGGATGGGACAAACAGGTAAGCTGTGGGTGTGAGTCTGATAATCTGCACTGCTCTGCATAATTTTTTTTATTCCTTACCCCCTGTGAAGCAGAGCCTCATATTGTATCCTATCTACTGGGTAAATTAAATCTCCTCATTGTGGTAGCCTAAAGTTGTGGTTTGCAGAACGAGCCAGGGGAGTGTAAGGGTGGGGCAGGACTCTTAAATTGGATGTTTTCTGTTTCTGTTAATATCTGGCTGTATTAAAAAATAATCATTATATTTACTATTAATGACACTCAATGACAAGAAGTCACTTTTTTTAGATTTTGTTCTTGGCACTTTATGCCTTTGTTTGATAGTGATAGTGGAGAGAGACAGGAAATGTAGGGAAAGAGAGTAGGGGAATGACATGCAGCAAACAGTCCAGCCAGCCAGGACTCAAACCAGGGACTCGCTGCTCACGTGGTATGTGCCCTAACCACTTGGCCATCAGGTCTCAAGGAGTCACTATTCATATTCACAGGGCCTTCATCATTGTAAAAACTATTAAAACATAGACACCACTTAGTAACATAGAAACACGTGTATCAACTTAAGATAATAGGCTGCAAACAAACATTTATTAAAAGCAACCAATAAACAAATAGTGATCACAACAGGGAAGAGGGTACAGACTGTAAAAAATGTTTGCACAGTTTACAATATGTTACATCTGGAACAAACACATAAAACCACAATATATTCAAATATTGACCACATGTCAATATGTCACATAAAAGGTACCATGTGGTTCCAAAACCACCAGCTGACCTATACCTCAAAAGCCATGCATTAAAGTTTAATTTCTTTAACAAGTCAGGTATACCATGCTGAAAAAATTAGCTGATACAAGTGTACGCTGCCGACATCACTGATGAAAAGACATGTAAATTGTAATGTTATTATTGTCACACCTCTGTTTGGAAGTACTGTTGTATTCTGTGATTGGATCAGAAACTGTGGCCTGTAAATAAAATAATATGTTTCCTGCAGACCATATGATGACTGTGTGCTCTGCAGGGCCCTGGTCTGTACTACGTGGATGATAATGGGACGCGTCTGTCCGGCCGTATGTTCTCTACCGGCTGTGGAAACAGTTACGCCTACGGTGTGGTGGACAGCGGTTACCGGGAAGACATGACGGTAGAGGAGGCCTATGACCTGGGCCGTCGGGGCATCGCTCACGCTACACACAGGGATGCTTACTCTGGAGGGGTGGTCAACAGTGAGTATACGCTGAGAATGTTTCACATTTTGTTTTAGATTCAGTGTTTAAGTACATCTTTTATCTCTATTTAAGTTGTCATAAAAGATGGTCCAGACTGAAATCTTAATAACTATTGGATGGATTTCCATGAAATTTGGTACAGACATTTAAATGTCCCCCTCAGGATGAATTTTAATAACTTTGACTTTTCATCTGTCACCATCATCAGGTCAAAATTTAAAATTGTCCAAATACCTTCAAAACTAATGACAATTTCATCACCCTCAACTGTTTAGTGGTGAACAAAAACATGGAGATTAACAGACATTTAAACAAAAATAAATACATAAATAATAGTAATGATAATAAATATAATAACATCAACGAGAACACACACATAAGGGCTCTCCCACAATCCCAAACCACACACACTATATCTGTTGTATATCATCTGCACAAAACTAACAAAAATAACTCTTCCAAATAAAATAACATTATGTCAAAGTACTGAGCCTACCTATAAACTAAAACAAAGAAAAACTAAACTGGCCTAGGGGTTAAAGCGCATCCTGGTTCATGTCATGTTGTCCCCGTCTCTCTCTCCCCTCGTTTCCTGTGATGTCTCTACTGTTACCTATCAAATAAAAGCATAACGTGCAAAAAATTAATTTGTGTACATTTTCTGTGTACATTTGTGGGAATATGTGTGTGTATGTGTGCTCATCATGTTTGTTTGTGTGTGTGTGTTTGTCTAGTGTACCACATGCAGGAGGATGGCTGGATAAAGGTGTGCAAGGAAGACGTATCAGAGCTGATCCACCGCTACAGGAAGGGAATGTTCTGAGTCTGACCCCCAAACCCAGATCAGCCTGAGCACTCTGAATACGGTCCAATGACGCGCTTCTTTCCAAAATTTGTGTTTGGTCCATTTCTGATTTTGGATCAATGAAATGAAACGTCAGAGCACGAAATGCTACGTAGAACCATTTCTTTCCTACATATGAAGCTAAACTTTGCAGGATCAATTTGTTATCATTAAATTGTTAAGATCTTTGTTTGGTCATTGTTCTTTATGTTATGTAATGTAGGGACAGTACATGTTGATACTATAGCTCTCCAAGCTGACATGTTTCAGTGTAGTAATTTGTGTTAACCAGACATCCTGTCAAAATAATCTTACCAATACAACACAGCTCCAAATAAACACTGTTGTCCAACTCACTGCTTTGTCCTGTATTGATTAACCCAAACTGATATATTATGTTGCTTTATGTTATAAAGTGTCAGGTACAAAATTGGTAGTATGTCACTGAAAATGAGAAGAATTATATTTATTTATTTTTTAAACAAAGCAAGGCATTTTCAGCCACTAGTGAAAAATATGTTGACATATAGATGATGTGTAAAACAATAATATTCCAGTTCTTCGTGTCTCTGTCCATGTTTACTGTAAACCATAGTTATTCAATATGATCATGTCATCACATTTTCACCGGAAGGTTGAACTATGTTGTAGTTTTTAAAAATATTTTTATTATAAATGTATTTTAAATATATGTTTTATTTCTATATTAAGCTGTGGAAGAAACATTTTAGATGCTGAAATGTGACTACAAACATACAGGAGGCACCAAACCTCCTTCAAGATCTTGCAACTGGCAACAATCAGCTCCTAAACCTGTTAGATCAGATTTCTGAAGCCATCGTGTTCCTGATAACTGGTGATACAGTATCTTATTAATGCTGAAGAAATTGAGTTATATAACTTAATGTAAATAATACTTTTGTATTTGTATGTATGGTTTATTATATAATTTATAATTTAAAAATATAAGTTGATAATGCAATGAAACAATTTTTTTTGGTCAGATAATGAAACACTGTAGTGGCAACAGCTGTGGTGTCATCTGTTTCCAGGCAGAACTCAGCCACATAGGTTTTGCCCATGGCAGTATTCAATTCAATTCAATTCAGTTTTATTTATATAGCGCCATATCATAACAAAGTTATCTCAGGGCACTTTTTCGAATAGAGCAGGTCTAGACCGACTCTTTATATTTACAGAGACCCAACAGTTCCCACCATGAGCAAGCACTATGCGACAGTGGCAAGGAAAAACTCCCTTTTAACAGGTAGAAACCTCGAGCAGAACCAGGCTCAAGGTGGGCGGTCATCTGCCTCGACCGGTTGGGTTGAAGGGGGAAGGGGGGAGCGGGTATTGATCTTCACCATGAAAAAAGCAGGTCATTTAATCAATTAATTACGAACCAAAGTATATTTTTTTGGCCACATGATTTAAGAAATAAACACAAATGTTATCACAGCTATTATTAACAACTATATAATATATAGTCGGTGTGTGTATCTCTTTGGGGTATTTTACACTGTAGGTATAACCAGCACATCACATCTAATTAGAAAAAGAGTCGAAGGAGCCACAGAACCGGAGAATTTCTTATGTCATCTGTTGCCAGGCAGATTTCAGTGCAACAGGTTTGTTGAGGGGAAAACCAGGTGAGCCTGGAAATGTGCAGCGTGAAGAGCTGAGTGGATCTCTTATACAAATTAATAATGTATATATAATGAGAAATAGGAAAAACATGAATCAGCAGTTTTAAACATTAGCATTATTTTTCCTCAATCTTTTGTTATTAAGCTTAATATGCCTCTTATTATAAACAAAACTTCATTTTGTTAAGACCTTTCATATTAGAGACAACAGTAAACCATACGAGCGACGTCTCATGTGAAAAGTCAAATTTTCCCTTCAGTTATAAGAATCACAGGTTTGCCCAAATCATTTTGTTCTTCCTGCTTTTTGTAGTTTAACATCTACAGGTAACGTTCATTTGGTCTCTGTGACATTAGTGAATCATCAAGTAATATTCATTTAATTGTAGCTACAGTCACATATGTGTAAGTATAAAAGTGAAATCACAAAAATACACAGACATTTGGAATTTGGGACTTTATTGAAAAGCAAAACACCAGTACAAAAGGGATGAAATAGCAGAGCAACTTAATTTGACATTCATCTAAGTAACCCATCACAAAGTGATTCTGATCATAACTGTTCAATTTCTATTTTTATAAAACTAAGAGAGAAAACATCCCTAAATACTAACAGATAATATTTTCAAGCAGATTTCTATCAGTGTGCTGAGGAGCTTCAAACATCCCACAACCTTTAAGAATCAAAGCTAAAATTAAACTATAATAATGTTTCAGAACAGATCAAAAATATATTATGAACCAAAAACAACATACTCCTGATAAATCCAGAAAAACCTCAAATACATAAATTATCATTTGCTCTAAATATTTAAATTTCATCTGTAAAGAAATATGCAAACAAACTATTTACACAACTGGAAAATTAATTTGGTACTGATGATTATATTTTGTGTGTGTGTGTGTGTGCGTGTGTGCATAGGGCTGGGTGACGTTGATACAACCTATCATTGTATTTCATGTTGGGATAGTAATATATATATCATGATGTACACTTTCTGGAAATTGATTTAAGAACCTTTTAGAGGTGTAGTAGAAACCAGATGGAAATATGTGTCTAATGAATTACGTACAAATCAAGATAATTCACCACAGTGATGTTAAACTCCATCCATCCATTTACAGTTTATCACCAGGAGTAACACAGATAGACGACCATTTAAACTGACACCTGCAGGCAGTTTAGTTTGTCCAATTTACACAGAATGTTTTCGTATGTTGCTGATTGATTTGCAGTATTGAACCAAAGAACGGCTTTCTCTGTATCAATAGTACAGAAAACTCTACTGGTTGACAAACATCTGTTATCTCAAGGTCTATATCATCATATCACCAGACCCTAGCAGAATGCACGAACGTGGATGTGTTTGTGTCAGTATATGTATATTTACATTTGTATTACCAATATTGATTTTAACAGAAAACCCCATCACCAGTAACTACGGTGGATTTGTTTTAGATGAACACACACATTTTTAAATCAATTACGTTTGTATGAAGAGTTCTGTGATGATTTCATTGTTTTCAATATTGTGTTTTAATCCTCTTCAAGAAAAAAATATAAATCCTCATTTGATTTACCAACATTTGAGAAAACATTTTATCAGAGGAAATGCCACTTTTTTAATTGAAACTAATTGATGAAAATAATTTAATGTCACCATTTATGTCTCATAATATTTGTAAAATATTTCTCAACTAATTTTTCAATTTTATTTCTTTGTATTCCAATCAATAAACATCTGCTACCAGATTCCCAACCTGTTCTATCAGTTTATGGTATGATGATGAATAACCAATGAATTCCCAGTTTACGGAGGAGGATGTGGTGGCGCCGCTCCTTGTTCCAGATAAAATTTATCCATAAACCTAAAGAGACAAAAGAAAAAAATACATAAAACAAAATAATTTACTATAAATATTTGGGGAGTTCAATCCCACAAAGCCACATATACAGTATCATTTAGACCTAAAATATCCAGGATTCACTCATTTACGTGTTAACATTGTATAAACCAAGTATTTACCTCCTTTGCTTTTGAAGAACAGTCGTTTGTTTTAATTTGGTTCAACACCATTTTAATAAATTGGTGTCACTGTTTTTCTAAAGGTTAATATTTGAGTTCTTAATTTTACACTTTATCTGACCTGCTGATGTGAAGCTTTCTGAAAGCATCTGAGCCTTTCCCTTAATAATCTCATTTAACGTCATATAAAACAGTTTCACCTTTACTGTAGAAAACCAACTGAAAGTCAAACTAAAATGTGTCACAGAAGTTTTACAGTGGATAAAGAAACAATCCCAGAAGTTCTCTTGCACATATGAGGCAGCTTTGTTTAGCAACAGGTGTAAAAATCATATTTATGGAGAAACTCACCGTGTTCAGGGTGGTGTGTTTGTCATTTAGGCATTTGGATTCAGTTCCTCCAGGACCTCAGGGTTGTATATAGCTGTAAGGTCAGAAACACATCGTCAGCCCACATCCTGCTCTGATCTGACACTGTGTTTTACACACAGCCAACACTGCAGGAAACAGTCCTGAAAACGTTCTTCAGCACAAAATCCAGAAACTCTTTTTAATCTACAGAGTGCATGTCAGGTCAGAGAAAAGAGAATAAAAACAGGTTTTACTCACGAGATGGAGGGCGTTTGGCTGAAATAAAAAGAAAAGACAAATTATTAATGTTGCAGTTAAAATGCCAGACTTCTTTCCAGTGATGATCCTCTCTTCTACTCACTCAAACTGATAAATAAATCCCTTCTACCTTTAGTTTACATCTTTCATTATTTCTTTTCCTGTCACCTCCCTTACATCATCATGCTACAGTCATGAAACTGTGGCTCTGAGGCTAACAGCACTTACTGTTGGTTGAAACTGATTTTGATGTGCTGGGATTTGAAATTTGTTTCACTTTTTCAATCTGAAAAAAAAAAGACACAGCCGTTTCTGTTTTGGTCTCTCACCATTCTTCTTTTTGTAAATGAAGAATCCAGCGGCAGCGATGAGGACGAGAGCAAGAACAACCACTGCAGCGATGATGATGATGATGGTGATCATGTTCCCTGTTGAGCAGAAAACAACAGAGTCACAACCTGTACAGATGAAGCAGGTTAGAGGAGAAGAACATCCACCAACCAGACCTCCATCCTGTAAACAGACACTTTGTTTGTCCTGCTGTTGTTCATTTTTATCCCCACATGAACATAATTACTGTATCTTTGATTGTTTATCTTTGTTGGTTTTTGTTGGCCAATAAACTTTATTCTGACTGATTTACTGATCAATACATACATTCATCCAGTTATTAAATAATTCCATCTACTCATCTTCTAAAACTGACCAGTAGTTAAGTCAATACACTGACCTATAACCTCTGAACTGTGGTGACACATTAAAATGGTTACACATGGTCTCAAAAAAAAAAAGACCTCCCAAACATTAAGTATTTTATTTACAATGATTTACAAACTAAAATACAAAATAAATAAAATAAATTAAATTACAAAGGTGATAAAACCCTGCACCTTATTTCAAAATACAAAATGAAACCAAAAAACCTGATAAAATTGTGTTTTGTATGTTTCATTATTGACATTTTTCTGTATTAATCAAAAGTAAGTAAACAGTGGACAGACAGCATAAATTAAAAAAAATCCTTTACAGTACTTTAAACTTTGACTTTAAGTTGTCAAGTCTTTACATTGTTTAAGGGATTTGTTGATACACTTGTCAAGGTCCAGAGGAGGACACGTGAATTAGTTTAATACTAATCTAAACCTTAAAATTATATATAAAAGAATTGATGAAAGAAACTGACAACAAAACAATAAGAGGAAACAGAACTTCATCCAACACACATAAAAACACATGAACTGCAGGACTGTTACAGTAAACTAAACGTGTGTTTCCCACCTTCATCACTTCTGATTCCAGTCTTACCTTCGTTGGTCCTGATCTCTGCTTTGTCCAGTTTGGTGACGATGTCGTCCTTCACACCAGAGAGCTGAAACACACATTCGTACCTCCTCCAGTCTTCAGGTGTGACTGATGAAAGCTGCAGGTCGACACTCATCTGGAAGGATCCATCGTTGTTGGGGAGGATCTCTCCGTGGTCCACGTTCTCATGAAGCTCCTCTCCATCTTTCCTCCAGAACATCACGGCTCTGTCAGGGTAGAAACCTGTAGCGTGGCAGCTGACTGGAGAGGAGGGAGTCTTCTGGAGGAGAGACACTGAGGGAAGGTCTGGAGAGTAAAGACAAAGACAGTTTATCGGATCTTTATTACGATGTACTGCATATTAATATTATTATTCCTGTTTAATGTGAAGTATTTTAAATGCCTCAATAACACACACACACACACACACACACTATATATATGTATATGTATGCAATGCAAATAAACCTCACTGAAGTGTAAATGAGAAAAGAAGAGAGGAACAGACAGGAAACAAGACAGATGAAGAGAGGTGAGGGGTGGGTGAGGTAGAGGAGGTGTGAGGAAGACGAGAGAGAAAATTGAGAGACAGAAAGGCAGCAGAGAGAAAGAGAAAATGGGGTAAAGGGAGAGAGAAAGAAATGTGTGTAAACTGAGTCACAGTGGGTCTCTGTATGTTGGTTAATATTCATTGTAATGTTACTGTTGATTAGAAACAGAGGTGAAATATGAAGATTGTGTCCATGAAACTACATCAGGTCATGTGACTCTACCTGTTCTCAGCAGAGAGCTCCTCCCATAGTCCACATACTTCTTCAGCCAGTCAGGACAAATCTGGGTGAGGTAGTTCTTTCTCTGTGCCATAAAAGCTTTGTCATTGTCCCACTTCTGTTTGGTGACGACAGCCTGTGGTTTTGGAGCGATGTATGTCTCTGTCTTCAGGTCAAATGCTATGAAATCTTTTCCATCATAACCGTACTGATGAAAACCATTAACCTCTCCAGTCTTATCATCCCACTCACAGCCGTACATGTTCTGGAAAATGTGGACACCTGAGAGAGAAACAGAGACAGAGACTGCAGTGAACCAGATATCACACCTTCACCACAGAGACACACTGATCCACAGACACCAGAACAGAGGATCTACACCTCCTGCTGTTATTGGCTCGATGGAAGCTGCTCACAGCCAATCATCATCTGGACAGAGTGGACGACTTAGAGACAGAGAGGCTGCTGGGAAACAGAGTGAGATCCTAACACAGTTCATATCCTCTTTTTTTTTTTGCCTCCACTGAGACCAACAGTTTATCTCCACTGTTGAAGGTGGTGCTGCAGGAACACACACACAAACACACACACACACACACACACACACACACTAGGGCTGCCACAAACGATTATTTCGATAATCGACTAGTCACCGATTATTTTTGCGATTAGTCGACTAATTGTACCTAAATTGCAGCTTATCGCACCAGCAGGCAGCTGCTCTCGTATAACCATCATTAGCTTCCAGCTTCAAGTGTTTAAGGTGTGTGCTAACTAAAAAATAAAGACAATGAAGACGACGGTCCATTCAACTTTTCATGAACTTTGCAGCTTGTAGCAGCATTTCAGACATTTTTAATGTGCAAAATAAAATGAAGGCACAACTCTGGCCTTTAACATTTGTAGCTGCACTATGAATACTATGCACTCGCAAGAATACTAAACACCAACAAAAAGATATTTCACTCTTCTCAGGCAGTAAACAAATCTTTAAATGCAGCACAGAGTGCAAACGGCTGAGTAAAATAAGGAAAACAAGGCGCTGGGCTAAAGAAAACTAAAACAGTTGTCCGTCCAAGAGCAAAGTATGTTTTTAGCACCGTGACGTAGCGTTGTAGAACATTAGCGTCATCACACGTCACATTCAAACGCGTCACACGGCATTTAAACACGCGACAACACGGTCATGTGACCCACCGCTTTGACCAGCAGCAGCTCGACTAGTTAACCAGCGTGACCGTTTCTACCGAAACGAAACACAAGTCAAACACCAGGCGACCGACCGACTGCGTCGCTAAACGCGTTCTCCGTGTGAGCACGGTGCGGGTCCGCCATCACAGCGGTCCCGATACCGTTCAGTTCACTCGATCCTCATAAACGACACGTCAAAGTAACCAAAACTCACGGAATCACCCGTCGACGAACAACGAAAACAAACTTTCCTTCGTACAGTTGCAGCTACAAATTGTGTCTCACCTTTGCCGTTTTTGTAATCAAAAGTTGTCTGGTCGCATGAAACCACTAGTAGCGGCTGCTCCAGTGTCTCCGGGTCACTTTGTGTTCACCTGCGCGTCACGGGGACGGAGCTGCAGCAGAGCGGCGCACCAAGCTCACTGTTTTCTACAGGTCCTGGCCTTTCAATAGAGGGGTGAACCGCCTGAATCGACCAAGGGGATCCCGAGATATTGATGCGCGTGGCAGACATACGCACGCCAGTGTGGGCTCGGGTTAGTTTAGGTCATTACGCAGCAGAGCGCACACAGCGGCTGCGTCTCTTGTTCCGGTGATCAGTCCACAGCGTTTTCAGGCTAAACGAGGCCAATCACAAGGCAAAGCACGGACAATAACATGCTATAATAACATTTTACAGTTTCTGGGTTCTAAACATGACTCCACCAAGACCTCTCTGACTTTGCTCTGCTTCACTGTGTGAGACTCGATCTTGGCACAGGTGATGTTCAGATGCTGTACTATGGTTTTCTGGAGGCTTTGGGCTGCAGCTGCATAATTCCAGGGGGATATTCACTCTAAAAGTGTACAATTTTGTTGGGCGGAAATGAAATATGTCATTTTTTCTCTGTTCCATCTCCATTTACCCTGACCCAGTAACATCTATACTGATGCTTACACCTCTGCAGAAATCTCACGTGTGTTATCTTTATTATGATACCTAGATTCTTCATATAGACCTTGTAGTTGCAGAGATATCCTCTATTAATTTTGGGCATGTAATTTTCGAGCAGCGGACTGAGCCAGAGGCCCAGGGATTAAGAGGTTAAATCTCTGATCTGAATGAGACATTCAGCACGTCGTCCTGTCAGCCAGCTTCATTAAAACATGCTGCTCCTCCTCTCACATGGGGACCCAGCAGAAGCAGCCTGCGTCCCGTTTACAGTCCCGCTCCGTAGTTTAAGAAACCAGGCGGTAACGTTCCTCTATCAGCTGTGTGTTGTAAAACTGCAGAGATAAACAGGTTCCTGCAGCAGAGTTATTATGGACCAACTCGCTGTGGGCAGTTCAGTAGAGTTATTCTGATCTGATCTGGTGTTAATGATCTCTGTTGGTTATTATGGGATGGACAGAAACACTGTATCAGCATCCAGTCGTCTCAGTCTCAGTAATGTTTCTGTTGAGTCTGACTGTGTTTCAGCAGAGAAAAGCCTCCATCAAACATTTAATCTACGAGAATAAAACACTCCTGACAGATGAAGAGTGTGTGTGTGTGTGTGTGTGTGTGTGTGTGTGTGGTAACATCTGTTTACTAAATTACAGGATGAAAATATAAACAACATTTTATCAGGAGAAAGTGAAACATGAACAAACCTCCAGTTTGGTTGAAGCGCTGCTTTGCAACTTCAATGTTGGCTTTGAAGGTCTGCTGGTGACCCATACGGATCTGAGTCTGACTCTCCCAGTACTGAGGATCATCTGCTGTGACTCTGCTCATCCAGTCCTGTTTGGGTACATCTCTCCTGGTGTTACTGTCATAGTAATTTATCTGAGCTTCATCAACCAACGCAAGAGCCACAAACTCTGGGAAGTTTGGGACTCCAGAAGATCCAGTGTAGAAAATCTTCATAGAGTGAGTCACTGTAAGAAAAAGTTCATGAGATCATTTCAGATTTTATATCACAGTTTTGTTTAGTTTAAAATGTGAAATCACAAACCTCTGATCAAAATATATACGCTGCATGTGATTCTAATTTTATTTTCTATATTCAACAGATTGAAACTTCTTCTATTTGATTATATTACGTCACTTATGGTCTCTATTTTAACTATAAATTGTGACCAATGACAACTCATGTTTCTTCTTCTGAGGTTTTGAATTACAAATCTGAACTCTGAGTTTCTTGAAGATAAATCCAGCAGCACTTTTCATTATACGCTTTCAAAGTGGGTCGTTTTGCTCTTTTCTGTTGCTGCTGTCGTTTCTCAGTCAAGTAATCACTGATTTCATTTTGTTGTCAGAGGGTTTGTGGATTTCAAATGTTTGAATATAAAGTTTTTTTTAAATCTTCTGAACGTTATGACAATCCAAGATAAATATTAACTTACACAGCTCTATATTTAATGAAGTAAAGTAATATTTTTATTTCTCATGGAGTCGTTCTGTACAGTTTCTATTAGTATCAGTTGTTTCTGGAATAACAGCCGATTTTTTTTTTAACTATGAAATCCTTTTGTTAAAGGCATCAACTGACGTTTATTCACTTTTAGTCCTGATTCTAAAAGTTTATTTTACATTTTTTTTAAATGTTTTAACAGAGTAAACTTTCTGCAGGTGTCTGTGAGTTTTTTTGCCAGTTAAATTATTGATCATTTCAGAACCCTCCACTGTCCTCTGCTGTCTGAATGCATGTAGATCATGTTTCTGTGTTAAGCTGCACTTTACAGATTCTGCACTCGTCACATCAAAACTGTTTTGCAAATCTGTCCAGGAATAAATCTTTTCCCTGTTAACAGATCAAATACCTGAACAGTTTAGCCCTGCTGATGCTGGATGTTTGAGGCCAACACTGATCAATATTTGGGAGTTTTTCTGTGACCAAGAGACACACTGAGCAGGACATTTCTCAGTTTCTAAATAAACCTGTCAGCGCTCTCTTGTGGACAAACTCTGTAATGGAGACACTGTTTCTAAACGACCTCAAACCTGTTTGGCTTTTCTGTTCTTCAGTTTCTGGTTACTTATCGGCCACATACACACAGATAGAGATCAATCTGCAATAAGCCAATATCAGCTGATCTATAGGTGGCTGATTTATCGGTCTAGCTCTACTAAACAGCACGATATTGTACATTATATCAGTAAATGTAATAACTATCAGTATGGACGTACACGTTAGAGCAGATGTGTTTTTCAGTATGTGCAGGGTTTGTACAGCTTTTAAGAGTAAAATTCAAGAACTTTCAAGGTACCTAAACCAAAAACTTCCAGACTCTCAAAGCCTTTAACTGTTTCTATAAATTCCAGGAAACAACAAACAAATATGAAGACGGATCGTTTCATTTCAAATATTAAATTATTTTTGGTTTACATGAGTGTCTGTTTAGATGATGAAACACCAGATTATGTTGAAAATCAAGCATTTTTCAAGGACTATATTCGAATTCAAGCACCTTGAAAACATAACAGTTAAAATTAATTAATTTTCCAAACTTTCAATACTCTGTACAAACCCTGTGTGTGGAGTCAAACTGTGTAACTCTGGGGAATGGATTAAAATATATACTTTTATATATTATATAATTTAAGAAAATATATAGAGGTCAAACAATACAACGATGTGAAGTTAATATTTATGTTCAGTAGGTTGTCATTGATTATGTGTGTTTTTCTGTGAGCACATAATTGTGTTAATTGTACATAATTCAGATGAAATGCAGTGACGTGTTTCCAGACTGTGAAAATATGTTAATTATTCCTAATGAATGAAATAAACTAACTAAATATAAAACTCTAAATTAACGAAAAGACACTTTTTATATAAATCTGTCATGAACAAGTTAAAGGTTGAATCTGACAAGTGCAACAGAAACAGTTTTGGACAGAAACGCTGTTTTATCGCCGTGTTTTCATGTTTTGTCCTGTTTTCTTTATTTCTCTCACTGACTGTTGGACTGTTTCGCTGCCATTTTAGCATCAAGATCGATCAGACCGTATCGATCTTAATGGTCCTGATATTGTGATAATAATTTACCAAATAACGGAGAAGAAAAGACAAATAGACTTTTTAATCTCCGTGTTCAGGAACAGACTCGTCTTTCCTTCTAACAGAAACTATTAATGAGGTGAACAGACAGGATTTACTATCGTGAACTTTAAGATAATGGGTTTGTTACTTTTCTGACATTTCTATAATCTGCGAGGAGCTAAACATCGAAACTATCAAAAGAACCATGAATTCATATATATACACTATATAAAGACGTGAAGCAGTTTTTTCCTTTACAATAATTATTTTCTTAACTCACCTGCCGCCGCGCCATGCAGGACTACTCCCAGGAGAACCATGGAAATACAGATCTTCATTGTGACCTGTGCCATCTGAAGCTTTGATGAACTAACAAGTAATATGTTTCTTCTTCAGTCAGACTCTGTCCTCACAGCTCGAGCTTCAGGGGCGATATGAGGGAAAGAGAAGAAGTGGCGCAGACATCAACCTCCACTTCAGCCAATGGGAATTCAGGCTGAGCGTCAACGTCACTTGTAACTCGGTAAAACGGACCTGCAGAGGTTGTTTAACGAAAGTGAAAGTAAAGTCAGCTTGTGTGTGAGAGGGCGGGGAGACCTGCGGGCCTTTACTTCAGCTCCTCGGCTTTGTTCGCGTGTGAAAGGAGGATTAAACCCTGTGCTGCTCAGATCTGCTGTCATGTTTTGCAGGCTGGTGTGATGAAATGTGCAGGAGTGTGTTAATTCTCTGGGAGGTCAGAGGTCGCTGTCGGCTTGTGGGGGTGCAGCAGTGTCTTATTGACCTTCTGTCCTGCGTGGCTGCCCTGGGATGGAAAACAGTCCTGAGACAAACATCAGCACCAAACAACGAATCCAGGTGTGCTCTCACTGATGTTGTAGTGAGTGAATGTGGTGAGGTGCTCCCCCCAGCGGTTCAAACCTGCAGGTGATGAGCAGCAGTGCAGTTTCTCAGCGTGGACTCTTGTTACCTGTTATTTTAAACACACCTGTGTGCATTCACACCGTCTGGTTATTAGATGAGATGGAGGGGAACATCTTAAATCCTTTCTGGAGTCCATATCCAATAAGGTATTTTATTTATGTGTCAGTACATGAAGTATTTTGTGCAGTTTCAGTGCAGGTACACGCAGGTCTTTGCACACATTAGAGCTGCTGTCAGGACTGACGACATAATAAAACACAAGACAGTTTCCATGAAGCGACATTTCACCTCAGTGTTTTACTCTGAAATGAAAACAAGAAGCAAAGACATGAAACCACAGCAGAAAGAGAGTCAGAGCTTCTTAAACACAGACACCAGACCAGCTCTGGAGCTGTGGACGCTGAAAACTGCTGCAACCAGAGAAATCTAACACCTCTGTTGATGTTTGAACCTGATGCTGCTTTTCATTTTCTCTGTTTCAGTCCTCACTTTATTAAAGCTTTTACAATTTATGTTTAGCTGGAAATAAATATCGATTTAACTCGTTTGTTCTCACTTCTTCAGCTGAGACAGTGTTATTCATGACTGATACACGAACAAATCAATATGTGTCACAGTATTTATATTGTTTGTGACACTGAGGCTTGAACTCTGGCTGACAGTTTCTTCCTGCTCACTGCTGATCAATACCTGAGTTGATCACTGAGTTCACCTTCACAGAGAAGTGTGACAGCGCCCCCTGTGGACGAGTTGTGTATCTGCCTTTGAGGATGTTACCTGATTTTCTGTTGGTGTCAATTTGTCCAAACATTATAATCCATGACTCTGATCACATGTACTGATCAAACTAAGAACAATAAAATAAAATAAAATGAATCTAGAATGTATTTAGTGTCGATGAGCAGCTTCACTGCTCCCTGAAACCTAAAAAAATACCTTTAACAAAGAAAAATGCTTTTACGTTATGAAACAACTATGAACCTCCAACAAACAGGTAACTCTTAACTTTGGTTTTCAGAAGGACTTTATTCATTTATAAAACAGAGGAAAGTTAAAAGCAGTAATGTCCTCAATAATCCCCCCCACACACACAAACTGTAATGCAACATCATTACTGACAAATAAATCTGAGCCATAAAAAGAAGCTTTGAGACAAAAGAAATAAATAAAATAAACACTTTAAAACTCCAGATTATACAATTATTTTCAGCTTTGTAAAAAGAAAAAAAACAACTAACCATTTAAAGTCGATGTATTCAGTGTGATTCTACCTGCAGATGCGGCGCGGCAGAAGACAAAATAAATTCTTGCAATTTAATTTGATTTAATTAAAAATAAAAAGGACAAAACCCCCCCACCACCACCACCAATTTACATGACCATCACCATGTTTCACAAACTTCTTTCTTCACCTGGTTCTGACCAGTAGACATTCAGGCCTGATAGTAATCACAAACTCTCCTTCGACCACAACACGCACAGATATTGATTATTGATGGAAAGAGCAGATCACACAATATATCAATATATTTTGAAAGAAAATATATTCAGTGTATTATAAACACTCAGTATAGTATAAACACACAATCTGCCAATTTTCTTTTTTAATTTAGATGCAAAATGTCACAGAATATATCTTTGTCTTTATAAGCTGGTTATTATTTTGTCCTTTATCATTTTACAAACCAACTGGGGAACTCAGGAACTGACTGATGAAAAGGCCTCAAATCAAATCAGCATGATTTTCATGTCAAGAACATAAATGACTTGAGTTGCCACAACTTTGCTCAACTTGTTTTGTCCTTCCTGTTCTTTTTCATTTCATATCTTAACGTCTGCACTTGGAGCCACTTCATTAAGTCTCTCTGTGAATAGTTACTGTAACTCTCACCAAAAAGTCATCTTGAATGTGACATCTCTATATTTACATATTTAGACATTATTTTGTCCACAGTGGAGTCATCGCTCCTTGTATTTGAATGAATTGTTCATCATTCACACATTCTTTATGAACATTCATGTATCATCATGGGTATACATATTTATATGGATGCGTGTAGTTTTAATGTGGCAAAAACACATAAACATATAAAAATATTAATTCATGTGGCTTTAAAGCCTGGGGGCACTGCAACATTTTGACCATATAAATGTAAAAGATATTCAATCCATTCTGGTGGTGTGGTGACCCTTTTGTGTATGTCTGGATTACAGATTGTGTCTTTACTGCAGTAAAACATGTTTTCTTCTCTTACAAAGCAGAAGCATTCAGTTAAAGCAAGTTCAACGTTGCAGATTTGTCACTGAGTGGACTCCTCTTCCTCATCCTCCTCTTCAAACTGGACAAATAAACAAGCATTCATAAATGAACAGTGCAAAAAGTGACGATGTGTCAATAATGTATGAAAAATGAAAAGGTGTGAAACAACCATGTTAAAAAAGCAACGTCTGTAAATTCTCAAAATGTGCAGAAATACTAGAGATATATCAGACAGACAGCACCAATACAGAGACATTAGTTACCTTTGATCATTGGCGTGCTGCTGTCTAGACTTTCTGTAGAAGAATTATCAGAACTACTTGAAGACCCTGAAGACTCTGAAGAGAACAAAATACAAAATGTGAACAACAATCAAGTAAAGGACAAAAATGTGTGTAACTGTTCCAGAGACATGTTTGATTGACATGTTTCTGTCATAAATCCATGATTATTTGAGTTCACACAGTCATTAGAAATTGATTAATGTAATATAAATAAGATGTTAAAAGGGTAACATTGACAAAAATTAGTCTAAAATATACCACCTTAAAATAACTGTTGGTTATAAATGTAGTGCTCTTCATGTAAGGTGGTGTTTTGATGTAGAGTGTAACGGGTCACATGACCAAAGTTTAGTTAAGAGCAGAACTGTGGCATTATGGGTAAGAGACGACATGGAGGCAGAGGAAAGACGTAACCAGATTCTGCACGTGGTCCAAGAGGCGCACACGGTGATTGTGTTCATTTGGTTTACATTTGTGAATAATGTTTGTTTGATTTCCCTTTAAATGGACAGTTTGATACGTTTCAGTGATTCTACTTGATTTTATCACATTTCTGGGACCGTTAGCTAGCTTTAGATACTTTTATTTTTTGTAGTTTTCATGGTGTCTGATGACGAGAGAGAGAGACAAACTAAATCTTTAAAACACATCTGTATGCAGCGTGGCCATTATTCTATTGGACCAGTGTAGTTACAATGCCTAAGACCTTTAGAACGGAGTTGAGCTGTGAGGCATTTTCTTTGTACCATCACAATTTGAGTCTAGATAAAATTTTAATTCTCAAAGAGCCCAACAAGACAGCCCTTCTCCACCTCCACCCCAACCTATGTGTTCCTATGTAAGCATCTTTCACTTTCACTAAATAAACAAGCATTCATAAATGAACAGTGCAAAAAGTGACAATGTGTGACAATGTGTGAAACCACCATGTTAAAAAAGCAAACGTTTGTAAATTCTCAAAATGTGCAGAAATACTAGAGATATATCAGACAGACAGCACCAGCACAGAGACATTAGTTACCTTTGATCAGTGATGAGCTGCTGTCTAGACTTTCTGTAGAAGAATTATCAGAACCACTTGAAGACCCTGAAGACTCTGAAGAGAACAAAATACAAAATAATGTGAGCAACAATCAAGTAAAGGACAAAAATGCCTGTAACTGTTCATGTAGCTGTGAGGTATTTTCTTTGTACCATCACAATTTGAGTCTAGATAAAATTTTAATTCTCAAAGAGCCCAACAAGACAGCCCTTCTCCACCTCCACCCAACAAATGTGTTCCTATGTAAGCATCTTTCACTGGACTGAATCTTGGCATCAATTTGTTTGACTTGTCTCACTTCAGAATAAAGGCAGTTCCTGACAGTGGTGACATGAGTATCTACTCAAAGTACATTTTAAATACAATAAAATCAACTTCTACTTACTGAGTGGAGAAGATTTAGCTGAAATAAAAGGAGAAGACATGTTATTTCAGATGCCACAGTTGCAAATGTCACAATATCTTCTCTCCACTAAATCTGACCCCTCTCCTACTCACTTACACTGGTTAAAATACCTTCTACTGTTGTGTTTAGGTCTTTATTTCTTTTCACATTACTTCTCTCTGACATCGTTAAGCTAGGGTCATATTATCATGACACAGTGGCTCTGAGACTTTCACTACTTACTGTTGGCTGCTTCAGACTGTGGTGTGCAGTGAACCAACACTTCAATACTGCAAACTGTATAAGAGTTTCAACTTAAAGACTGAAATCAAAGAGCTCAATATGCTCCCTGTTTGCAACTTTCAAGTGAACAAATGTGGCACCAATAGAGGTGTGTGGTATGGATACAATCTTATCACAGTTTATCCAATATTATATCATGATATCAATATATATGGTCTTATAGTAACATTTCTGGAAGCTCAGATGAAAAACAACATTTATAGATAAGATAACCAGACTGTAATATTTGTTTTGGATGAATCTAAAGAATTAAATACCCTGACAAATTAACATATGTCCAACATTGCCATAAAGCGGTCCTATCATTGATTTGCCTCCACTAGCCTAATACAGCCAGAGATCTCACAGTATAAACAACATGGTAAAACTTGGGATATTTCTGTTGTCTTACGATTTAAATTGTCATATCGGCCAAACTTAGGCTGGGACACATTATCCAGTTCTATTAATACATCCTTGATGTTGCCCCAACGCAACCCATGCAGCCATTATTCACTTATCACATTGATTAAACAAAAAAACATTTGACAGATCCAGCATCTTTGATGAATTTAGGCAGCTCATCAACATTAACACAGACTGTGTAAACTACCTGAGAGAGCTCCTGTATGATCAGAAGACATGAGTAACTAAACAGCAGAGGGCACTGTGGCTCTGAGCCTTACATCCATATTTCTTTCTTAAAAAGAAAGAAATATGTATTTTGATTGTTAATATCATTACTGTGTGCTGTTCTGATATCTTAAAAGGTCTAGTAACACAAACATGATGTTGTGCAAATAAGATTCTGTTATCTGAACATTAAGTATTTTAAACAAGACATATAGATAAAATGAAAATGTCAAGACTTTGTCACCTCTTTCCAGTGATGATCCTCTCTTCTACTCACTCAGACTGATAAATAAATCTGTTCTACCTTTTGTTTAGATCTTTCATTATTTCTTTTCCTGTCACCTCCCTTACATCATCATGCTACAGTCATGAAACTGTGGCTCTGAGGCTAACAGCACTTACTGTTGGCTGAAACTGATTTTGATGTGCTGGGATTTGAAATTTGTTTCACTTTTTCAATCTGAAAAAAAAAAGACACAACTGTTTCTGTTTTGGTCTCTCACCATTCTTCTTTTTGTAAATGAAGAATCCAGCGGCAGCGATGAGGACGAGAGCAAGAACAACCACTGCAGCGATGATGATGATGATGGTCATGTTAATGGAGTTCCCTGTTGAGCAGAAAACAACACCGTCACAACCTGTACAGATGAAGCAGGTTAGAGGAGAAGAACATCCAGCAACCAGACCTCCATCCTGTAAACAGACACTTTGTTTGTCCTGCTGTTCATTTTTATTCCCACATGAACATAATTACTGTATCTGTGCTTGTTTATCTTTGTTTATCTTTACTACTCAATGTGGGTGCTAACCGAGTGGTTAGCTAATTAACACGCCACCACTGAAGTTGATGAGGGATACAGATGGTACATGATGCATATTTCTGTTGACATGATATCAGGTTATGATATTTGTTCTGACGATTGTGATGTAGATGATGTGATTTATATCTTTCTACTGTAAATATGCACAAGGTTATTTACAGCAATTGGAACACTATTGTATATCCTGCATCTGGGTATAGATATATATGAAAGATATTCACAAGACTAAGAAAGAGAAGAAGTTAAGGTCATGTGATGAATAGAGAGATGGTAATACTGATGATGTTTTCTGCACTACGCGTGTAGATTGGTTTCTTTGCCGGATTAGGAAAAGACCATTCTGATTCTGAACCCTTGGAGGTTCAGTGGCGAGCCAGGAAGAGCGAGCGACTGCGGACTGAAAGGAAGCACGGTGTGGCCAGCCGTGGGATCCACTCCGGAGAACCACAGACCATCAACTCACTTCACTTTCTGACACAGATAAGAATTTTACACTACAAAACCTACCCGGGTAGTCATATGAACATTGAACACACAATACAGAACTGAACTCTATCTCCTAACACAGAAGAAGGGACACTTTTATTTGAACTTTATTTTTCCTATATTTGGAAGAGCTCTATTTTTTTTGTATTTTATTTTCATACATTGGAAATTATTCTTGTGAGGCAATAAATTGTCTATGTTCAACTTCATGCCAACCTCGTGGGTTATTCAAATAATTAAGGAGTCCAACTTTCCGAACCTAATGGAATGTGGTATGTTTTCTTCCAGTAGGGCTGAAGGTGCTACACTGACAATAAACTTTAATACAATGCCTATAACCTTTGAACTGTGGTTCCTCATGGTCAGAAAACAGAGCTCCCAAACTGTTGTACAAATATTTCAACACTTATTTAAAAAGTTAAAAAACCATTTACAAAAGGTGGCAAACCCCCCCCCCAGCTCATTTTAAAATACAAAACTAAACCAAAAAATGTAATAAAATTGTGTTTTGTGTGTTTCATTATTGACAATGTTCTGTATTAATCAAAGGTAAGTAAACAGTGGACAGACAGCCAAAAAAAAAACGTGGTGGTGGACAATAATTCCTTGAAATCACTTTAAAACTTTGGCTTTAAATGAAGAAAAATAACGTTTTTTTAGGGATTTGCTGATACACCTGTCAGGGTCCAGAGGTGCATTAGTTTAATACTAACCTAAACCTTAAAATTTATATATTAAAAACTAGAAAGAAACTGACAACAAAACAATAAGAGGAAACAGAACTTCATCCAACACACATGAAAACACATGAACTGCAGGACTGTTACAGTAAACGTGTGTTTCCCACCTTCATCACTTCTGATTCCAGTCTTACCTTCGTTGGTCCTGATCTCTGCTTTGTCCAGTTTGGTGACGATGTCGTCTACACCAGAGAGCTGAAACACACATTCATACTTCTCTGAGTACAAATGTGTGTCGGGTGAAACTTTCAGGTCAACACTCATCTGGAAGGATCCATCGTGGTTGGGGAGGATCTCTCCGTGGTCCACGTCCTCATGAAGCTCCTCTCCATCTTTCCTCCAGAACACATCGGCTCTGTCAGGGTAGAAACCTGTAGCGTGGCAGCTGACTGGAGAGGAGGGAGTCTTCTGGAGGAGAGACACTGAGGGATGCTCTGAAGAGTAAAAACAGACAGTTTATCGGTTCTTTATTATGATTTACTGCATATTAATATTATCATTCCAGTTTAATGTAAAGTATTTTAAATGCCTCAATAACACACACACTATATATATGTATGCAATGCAAATAAACCTCACTGAAGTGTAAATGAGAAAAGAAGAGAGGGACAGACGGGAAACAAGACAGATGAAGAGAGGTGAGGGGTGGGTGAGGTAGAGGAGGTGTGAGGAAGACAAGAGAGAGAAAATTGAGAGACAGAAAGGCAGCAGAGAGAAAGAGAAAATGGGGTAAAGAGAGAGAGAAAGAAATGTGTGTAAACTGAATCACAGTGGGTCTCTGTATGTTGGTTCATATTTATCTAATGTTACTGTTGATTAGAAACAGAGGTGAAATATGAAGATTGTGTCCATGAAACTACATCAGGTCATGTGATTCTACCTGTTCTCAGCAGAGAGCTCCTCCCATAGTCCACATACTTCTTCAGCCAGTCAGGACAAATCTGGGTGAGGTAGTTATTCTGACCGACTGTTAAACCTTTGTCATTGTCCCACTTCTGTTTGGTGATGACAACCTGTTGTTTTGGAGCGATCCATGTCTCTGTCTTCAGGTCCAATGCTATGAAGTCTTCTCCATCATAACCAAACTGCATGAAACCATTAATCTCTCCAGTCTCATCATCCCACTCACAGCCGTACATCCACTGGAAAATGTGGACACCTGAGAGAGAAACAGAGACAGAGACTGCAGTGAACCAGATATCACACCTTCACCACAGAGACACACTGATCCACAGACACCAAACAGAGGATCTACACCTCCTGCTGTTATTGGCTCGATGGAAGCTGCTCACAGCCAATCATCATCTGGAAAGAGTGGATGAATTAGAGACTGAGAGGCTGCTGGGAAACAGAGTGAGATCCTAACACAGTTCATATCCTCTTTTTTTTTTTTTGCCTCCACTGAGACCAACAGTTTATCTCCACTGTTGAAGGTGGTGCTGCAGGAACACACACACACACACACACACACACACACACACACACACACTAGGGCTGCCACAAACGATTATTTCGATAATCGACTAGTCACCGATTATTTTTGCGATTAGTCGACTAATTGTACCTAAATTGCAGCTTATCGCACCAGCAGGCAGCTGCTCTCGTATAACCATCATTAGCTTCCAGCTTCAAGTGTTTAAGGTGTGTGCTAACTAAAAAATAAAGACAATGAAGACGACGGTCCATTCAACTTTTAATGAACTTTGCAGCTTGTAGCAGCATTTCAGACATTTTTAATGTGCAAAATAAAATGAAGGCACAACTCTGGCCTTTAACATTTTTAGCTGCACTATGAATACTATGCACTCGCAAGAATACTAAACACCAACAAAAAGATATTTCACTCTTCTCAGGCAGTAAACAAATCTTTAAATGCAGCACAGAGTGCAAACGGCTGAGTAAAATAAGGAAAACAAGGCGCTGGGCTAAAGAAAACTAAAACAGTTGTCCGTCCAAGAGCAAAGTATGTTTTTAGCACCGTGACGTAGCGTTGTAGAACATTAGCGCCATCACATTTCCTATTCAAACATGACATCACTGTTATAACGTTACAGCAAACACATAACATGAAACCGTCACCGTTAATGTTAACGTTTACAGCTTTCAATACAAGTAAGCAGCTCACTGTTGACGTTAATGTGAGCAGCTAACTGTCCCTCTTCGTCAGAAACTGGATCAGATTCAGCTACAACAACGTGCTTTCTTTTCAAATGCTCGTGCGTCGCTGTAGTGCTCCCATGGAGGGCAAGTTCTGCCTCGCAGATTTTGCATCGCACATTCTTTTCATTTCTTTTGATAAAACGCTCCCAAACCTCTGAGCTCCGTCTGCAGCTAGCCGGTGACATCACGGCTGACCCCGATTGCCACTACTGCGCATGTGCGTCAAGGACAGGAAGGCAGACGAGGCAGCGGAAGTTTCGAGAGAAAAACTTCAGAAGATAAAAAATAAATTATTAAATTAGTCGTCGACGATTTTGATTGTCGACGTAATCGTGACTAGTCGAATAATCTTGGCAGCCCTAACACACACACACACACACACACACACTGAGGTGGAGTCCTGACTAGCAGGCACAGATTAAACCTGATCCTGGACTGAACGTCACACCCGCTGAGACCCTGCAGCCAGTGGATCAGTCCAACAACACCCTCTTCCTGTGAGAAACTCCAGACTGGACTGTCCTGAGGCTGCTCCACAAGCTTCCACTGAAGGAGAGTTTCAGTCCAGGATCAGTCGCTGGACTCCACCTGCTCAGCCGGGACCGCGTGTCCTGTTCAGCAGCGTGTTACTACAACTGGTCAGAACAAGGCAGAGACCAGCAGGACCACTATGGAGACCGGGAGGCAGTCTGTGAGTCCTGATTGGTCCGTCCATCAGTCAATCATTCAATACAACCAACAGCTGTTTCCACCTGCAGATGTTGGCTTGATGCTGCCTGCTGGGACGGACCGACACACTGTGGTCAGTCCAGTAGAGTTAATCTACTCTAATCTGTACTTCTACTGTGTATTTGGGGCCGAAACTGATGATTCTTTTCACCATCAATTATTCTTTGATTAATCGATTAACCGTTTACTTATTTTAAAATGTCAGAAAAAGGTGAAAAATGTCCATCACAAGTTCCCAGAGGCTGAGGAGAAATCTTCAAACTGCTTCTTCTGTCCGACCAACACTGAACACTATTTCATTTATAACGATAGAAAACAGAGAAAAGCAGCAAATTCTCATATTTGAGGAACTGGAACTAGAAAATGTTTGGCATGTTTTGCTCAATAAAAGACTTAAATGATCATCTGATTATCAAAATGTTTATAAATTAATTTTCTGTCAATCAACTAATCGATTGATTGATTGTTTCAGCACTAAACATGTTTATTATGGCAGAGACTCACTGTGGTCAAGTAAAGTTAATCTAATCTGTAGTTCTACTGTATATTTATATTATGGGATGGACAGACTGTGTGTCAGTACAGTAGAGTTAATATAATATAATCTGCATTCTGCTACATATTTAGGGCTCAAACTAATTATTCTCGTCATTATTGATCATGTAATGACTATTTTTCGATCAATCAATTCATTGAAAAGGTGAAAAATGTCCATCACAAGCTCCCAGAGGCTGAGGAGAAATCTTCAAGCTGCTTCTTTTAGTCCGACCAACACTGAACACTGTTTAATTTATAACGATATAAAATATAATATAAAAATAAAAATCTCATTATCCAAATTGTTGTTGATTCATTTTCTGTTGATCAGCTAATCGATTGATCGACTAATCGCTTCAGCACTAAACATGTTTATTATGGCAGAGACTCACTGTGGTCTGGTAGAGTTAATCTAATCTAATCTGTAGTGCTGCTGTATATTTATATTATGGGATGGACAGACTGTGCGTCAGTACCGCCTACGCGTGAGCAAACACGTGACAACACGGTCATGTGACCCACCGCTTTGACCAGCAGCAGCTCGACTAGTTAACCAGCGTGACCATTTCTACCGAAACGAAACACAAGTCAAACACCAGGCGACCGACCGACTGCGTCGCTAAACGCGTTCTCCGTGTGAGCACGGTGCGGGTCCGCCATCACAGCGGTCCCGATACCGTTCAGTTCACTCGATCCTCATAAACGACACGTCAAAGTAACCAAAACTCACGGAATCACCCGTCGACGAACAACGAAAACAAACTTTCCTTCGTACAGTTGCAGCTACAAATTGTGTCTCACCTTTGCCGTTTTTGTAATCAAAAGTTGTCTGGTCGCATGAAACCACTAGTAGCGGCTGCTCCAGTGTCTCCGGGTCACTTTGTGTTCACCTGCGCGTCACGGGGACGGAGCTGCAGCAGAGCGGCGCACCAAGCTCACTGTTTTCTACAGGTCCTGGCCTTTCAATAGAGGGGTGAACCGCCTGAATCGACCAAGGGGATCCCGAGATATTGATGCGCGTGGCAGACATACGCACGCCAGTGTGGGCTCGGGTTAGTTTAGGTCATTACGCAGCAGAGCGCACACAGCGGCTGCGTCTCTTGTTCCGGTGATCAGTCCACAGCGTTTTCAGGCTAAACGAGGCCAATCACAAGGCAAAGCACGGACAATAACATGCTATAATAACATTTTACAGTTTCTGGGTTCTAAACATGACTCCACCAAGACCTCTCTGACTTTGCTCTGCTTCACTGTGTGAGACTCGATCTTGGCACAGGTGATGTTCAGATGCTGTACTATGGTTTTCTGGAGGCTTTGGGCTGCAGCTGCATAATTCCAGGGGAATATTCACTCTAAAAGTGTACAATTTTGTTGGGCGGAAATGAAATATGTCATTTTTTCTCTGTTCCATCTCCATTTACCCTGACCCAGTAACATCTATACTGATGCTTACACCTCTGCAGAAATCTCACGTGTGTTATCTTTATTATGATACCAAGATTCTTCATATAGACCTTGTAGTTGCAGAGATATCCTCTATTAATTTTGGGCATGTAATTTTCGAGCAGCGGACTGAGCCAGAGGCCCAGGGATTAAGAGGTTAAATCTCTGATCTGAATGAGACATTCAGCACGTCGTCCTGTCAGCCAGCTTCATTAAAACATGCTGCTCCTCCTCTCACATGGGGACCCAGCAGAAGCAGCCTGCGTCCCGTTTACAGTCCCGCTCCGTAGTTTAAGAAACCAGGCGGTAACGTTCCTCTATCAGCTGTGTGTTGTAAAACTGCAGAGATAAACAGGTTCCTGCAGCAGAGTTATTATGGACCAACTCGCTGTGGGCAGTTCAGTAGAGTTATTCTGATCTGATCTGGTGTTAATGATCTCTGTTGGTTATTATGGGATGGACAGAAACACTGTATCAGCATCCAGTCGTCTCAGTCTCAGTAATGTTTCTGTTGAGTCTGACTGTGTTTCAGCAGAGAAAAGCCTCCATCAAACATTTAATCTACGAGAATAAAACACTCCTGACAGATGAAGAGTGTGTGTGTGTGTGTGTGTGTGTGTGTGTGGTAACATCTGTTTACTAAAATACAGGATGAAAATATAAACAACATTTTATCAGGAGAAAGTGAAACATGAACAAACCTCCAGTTTGGTTGAAGCGCTGCTTTAAAATGTCAATGTTGGCTTTGAAGGTCTGCTGGGTACCCAAACGGATCTGAGTCTCCCTCTCCCAGTAGTCCGCTCTGTCTGCTGTGACTCTGCTCATCCAGTCCTGTTTGGGTACATCTCTCCTGGTGTTACTGTCATAGTGATCTATCTGAGCTTCATCAACCAACCCAACAGCCACAAACTCTGGGAAGTTTGGGACTCCAGAAGATGCAGTGTAGAAATACTTCAGAGAGTGAGTCACTGTAAGAAAAAGTTCATGTGATCATTTCAGATTTTATATCACAGTTTTATAAATCACTGAACAAAGTTATTTTCCTGCACACAGAATCAAAAACATCTACAGTTCATTCAGGACATCCTAATAATCTGCTGTGCTGTCAATCAATACATAAATACATTTATAGATAAACATTTGGCTCCAGAAGCTCTTTTGATGATTTTGTCTTGAAAATGTATTTATTCTGAAATAAAATATTAAACGAGTCAAATATTTAGGTCATGCAGTCGAGTAGCTGACTTTCATTGATAGAAAGCAGTTTGTAAAAACAGTCGTCATCTTTTTTTTGTTTTTCTAGTGTTGAATATCTGAATGTGAAGTGAAACTCCAGTTTAGTTTCCAGTTAGTCGACTCATTTATTCTTCAGGATGCTTCATTAGCAGCTTTCACTCCTCATTATCAGATTAGTTTAAAATGTGAAATCACAAACCTCTGATCAAAATATATACGCTGCATGTGATTCTAATTTTATTTTCTATATTCAACAGATTGAAACATCTTCTACTTGATTATATTACGTCACTTATGGTCTCTATTTTAACTATAAATTGTGACCAATGACAACTCATGTTTCTTCTTCTGAGGTTTTGAATTACAAATCTGAACTCTGAGTTTCTTGAAGATAAATCCAGCAGCACTTTTCATTATACGCTTTCAAAGTGGGTCGTTTTGCTCTTTTCTGTTGCTGCTGTCGTTTCTCAGTCAAGTAATCACTGATTTCATTTTGTTGTCAGGTGGTTTGTGGATTTCAAATGTTTGAATATAAAGTTTTATTTTAAATACAACCAACAAGAAAAAAATATCTGACCCAGTCCCTTGTTTCCTATTCATATAATTATTTTATATTTTAACTCCCAATCTTCTTTAATTTATGACAATCACAGATAAATGTTAACTTACACAGCTCTATATTTAATAAAGTTCTCTTAAGTAATATTTTTATTTCTCATGGAGTCGTTCTGTACAGTTTCTATTAGTATCAGTTATTTCTGGATTAACAGCAGATTTTTTATTAACTCTAAAATCCTTTTGTTAAATTCAAACACTCCCTCCACCATCAACTGATGTTTATTCACTTTTAGTCCTGATTCTAAAAGTTTATTCTACAATTTTTTAAAGTTTTAACAGAGTAAACTTTCTGCAGGTGTCTGTGAGTTTTTTGCCAGTTAAATTATTGATCATTTCAGAACCCTCCACTGTCCTCTGCTGTCTGAATGCATGTAGATCATGTTTCTGTGTTAAGCTGCACTTTACAGATTCTGCACTCGTCACATCAAAACTGTTTTGCAAATCTGTCCAGGAATAAATCTTTTCCCTGTTAACAGATCAAATACCTGAACAGTTTAGCCCTGCTGATGCTGGATGTTTGAGGCCAACACTGATCAATATTTGGGAGTTTTTCTGTGACCAAGAGACACACTGAGCAGGACATTTCACAGTTTCTAAATAAACCTGTCAGCGCTCTCTGGTGGACAAACTCTGTAATGGAGACACTGTTTCTAAATGACCTGGAACCTGTTTGGCATTTCTGTTCTTCAGTTTCTGGTTACTTATCGGCCACATACACACAGATAGAGATCAATCTGCAATAAGCCAATATCAGCTGATCTATAGGTGGCTGATTTATCGGTCTAGCGCTACTAAACAGCACGATATTGTACATTATATCAGTAAATGTAATAACTATCAGTATGGACGTACACGTTAGAGCAGATGTGTTTTTCAGTATGTGCAGGGTTTGTACAGCTTTTTAAGAGTAAAATTCAAGCACTTTCAAGGTACTTAAACCAAACATTTCCAGACTCTCAAAGACTTTGTTTCTATAAATTCCAGGAAACAACAAACAAATATGAAGACGGATCGTTTCATTTCAAATATTAAAATATTTTTGGTTTACATGAGTGTCTGTTTAGATGATGAAACACCAGATTATGTTGAAAATCAAGCATTTTTCAAGGACTATATTCGAATTCAAGCACCTTGAAAACATAACAGTTAAAATTAAGCATTTTCCAAACTTTCAAGACTCTGTACAAACCCTGTGTGTGGAGTCAAACTGTGTAACTCTCTGGGGAATGGATTAAAATATATATTTTAAATATTATATAATTTAAGAAAATATATAGAGGTCAAACAATACAACGATGTGAAGTTAATATTTATGTTCAGTAGGTTGTCATTGATTATGTGTGTTTTTCTGAGCACATAATTGTGTTAATTGTACATAATTCAGATGAAATGCAGTGACGTGTTTCCAGACTGTGAAAATATGTTAATTATTCCTAATGAATGAAATAAACTAACTAAATATTTACATCATTTCTAAAATAACAGTCAGGATTAAAACTCTAAATTAACGAAAAGACACTTTTTATATAAATCTGTCATGAACAAGTTAAAGGTTGAATCTGACAAGTGCAACAGAAACAGTTTTGGACAGAAACGCTGTTTTATCGCCGTGTTTTCATGTTTTGTCCTGTTTTCTTTATTTCTCTCACTGACTGTTGGTGTTTAGAGGAAATCTGATTAAACAACATGTATCTGGAAAATGAGCTCTAAATATACAGTCCCTACAATAAATACAACATTATTACTTAATTAGAGGAGCATAAATTAATTCTTAATAAACTCGTCCAGAAACATTTGGGGTTTTATGTTCAGCAACCAAAGAAAGATGGTGTTTCCTTCCGCTTTAACGCGACAGTAAGTTATCTTCAAAGTACAGTTACAGCCACCAAACGGTTTTAGTAAATCTTACCTGCAGATGCAGAGTGGCAGAGAAGCAGCAGCAAAACCACCTTCATCATCTTTGATTTGAGAAAGGATCGAGAAGAGAACATTTAAATGTAAAATACTTTGAACAGGACTTGCTTCTCCTTGTTGTTTCTTCCACACAGCCTCGATGAACGCAAAATGCGCAGTGACTCTGACCAATAGGAGCTCAGAGCTGGTTGTGCGTCACGAGTAACTAGGTGGAATTGAAGAAACGAGGTTGTTGGTGGAAAGTGAAACTAAATTCATGCAGAATATGAACAAGAGACGAACATCTCCACGAGGTTAATGCACACATATATAATCACAATAACCATAATAATCCTAAACGTGACTTAATTAAGTGGTGGCAGGTTGTCTTGACGTTATTTAACTTCATCCTAGACGTGTTTACAGTTTCTAGAAGCCTTTTACAGATACAATACAGATAAAGTACCAAACAATCCACTTAGACAAGTTGCATGTAGGTTTCATGTTGCAACTTATTGTGAACACTGAAGAAATGAAATTGAAAGAATTGATCACTCAAGCAGTCGCCACTTGACAGCAGTGGTGGAAGATGTACTCAGATACTCTACTTAAGTAAAAGTATCAGTACAACAAACAAAAATACTCCATTACAAGTAAAAGTCCTACATTCAAAATCCTACTTAAGTAAAAGTTCAGTAAGTATTTATTTAGTATTTAGTATATGACTGTTTTTTTTACATGACATTATGAGATTGTTAATACATCAATGTGTAAGTACAAGACAAGTACAGTTCTGTAGTTTAGTCCAGTGGTTCCCAACATAGGGGTCTGGCCCCCTTCAAAGGGTCGCAATATAAATCTGAGGGGCCGTGAGATGATTAAGGGGAGGGGGGAGAAGAACAAGTAAAGTTCTGCTGCATGTTTGTATTGTATTTTTTAGCCTTTTGGTGAAATATTGTATAATTTAACTCTTTGGGCCTTAAACAGTTATTTAAATGAAACCATCTGAGAAGTTTAGAGAGAAGGAACTGCTAACAACTCATAGACATTTGAAACATGACAAAGTTCCCCAACTAGACACAATTTGTTTTTTCACTTTTTCCACAAAGCAAAAAGGTTCTGAATGACTGGTTTAATCTAATTTTTTTTGTAAAATTGTAACCTGAAAAGTAACTAAAGCTGCCAAATAAATGTAATGGAAAGTCAAATATAAGTACCTCAAAAGCATACTTAAGTGTAGTACTTAAGTAAACTTGAGTACTAAATAGGAAGGACAGACAGTGACAGAGTTGGTGTAGGAGGAGCAACCACTGTTGACTCTTTGGTATATGAAGGTTAAACGTCACCAGCAGCCAATATTTAGTGCTGACATTTATTATCTTTACGTTCCAAATATTCCAGATATTCATTATACACTTGTTAGCTCAGAAAAGCCTCTGAAACACCATTTAGACCCCACAAGAATTCAGTTTGAAACTAGATTAAAGAAGTTCTTTTAAAGCAGATCAGTAGCTGCTCCAAACTTTTTCACTGGTGGAGGAAAAAGAAATAATTTACACAAAACATAAATGGACTGTAGCATGAAAACTACAAACGGACCGATTCTGTCTCTCAAACTTTAAAAGAACCAAGTGATTTTCCCAACAGTCATTTGGATATTTAATCTGTTTATTGTTCAGTGAAGCTTCTCGTGTCTGAATAACAGCTTCGTGTCATTTTCTCCTGCGTGTACAGTGTAAGGAATCATTGTGTGTTTCTAAGCTTTGTCTGCAAATGAAACATCTCTCACAGCAGAATAAGGAATGAAAACTTAAAGAAGATTCCTTTTTTTCACTGAAAAAATATAGCAAAGCTCTGCAAGACTCAGTGCTGTGTGGTTTTGTAAAGTTCCCAAGCTAAGATGCACACAGTGGCCTGTATGACGTCCATGCAAATACATAAATACATGTTTGTGCACGTTGTTATTTTGTGTCTTCCTGTGTAGTTTTGAAATGGCAGACACTCAAACTCTCTCTCTCTCTCTCTCTCTCTCTCTCTGGCAAGTTGGCCGTCAATATTTGATTCTAATACACAGACCTTATTATTTTACCCAGTGGAAATGTAAAGAAGTTACCCAATGTTTTGTGCCCTAATGATCAGGGAATAAAAGAGAACTATTACCTTTAAAAGAAACTATTTACAGTATTTACATTACAACTCCTGAAACAATTAAACCAGATTTGTAACTAGATTAACAAAGACAGTCATCTAAAAACTGAGGATGTGATTTTCATCATTCAAGTTTGTTTGAGACATTTGCAAAAGTTTTTAGAGCCTCAAAGTTCGTCGAGTATAAATTTTGTAATTGTCTGTTTTAATGTCCAGTTTGTTTGTTTTTTATCTTATTTGTATTTATATATTTATTTTATATTTATATTTTAACTAGACTCTGAGGTACCTGTCACGTGACTTTCTGGTCGGCTCACAATTTGGTAAATTATCATTGTAGCGACTTCTCAACACCACCATAAGCCGCTGAGAGGCTGAGGCAGGGAACAAGCAACACTTTTGTATGATGCGCCCTTTGAATGATCCAGTTCCACTCCTGAAGTTATGTGTTTTAAAATGTTATTGTCCAACAGAAAGATATCCAATACATGAAATGATATGTGCAAAAATGAACATGGATGATGAGATTTGCAGTGCGATTTGCGGTCAACAGAAAATGTGAGAACCCTGCTCACCCCCTCTCAGTCATGCAGGTGAACAGGTGAATAAATAGACAGTGATTATTGCCAGACCAACCCACGTGACGTCATGCCATACGTAATAGGTGAGATGAGCAATAAACAAATGATGTAAATATACATGGCTCCTATAATCATGATACACAATCTGGTCTGTATATGCATTCAAAGTAGGAGAAATTAAATAAAACAAAGTTAATTAAAGGTAATTTGTGCGGAGTCAGTGAACTTTTCCCACTGCTTCTTGAAAGAGTGTAGAAGTAGGGGAGGAGAAATCTGGAGGAGGAAAAAAGAATGAAGCTCATTGGCTTGAACTGAACCAAACTGGAAGAAGAGAGAGATGATGATGATGATGAGGGTGAGACGGGTAAAGAACGAGCGGAGAGAGCAGAGAGACAGATGTGTGTAAAGTGAAGAGAAACAATGGTGGAAGTGAGGTTTGTTTCTGTGTGTAGATATTTCTCAGTTGATTTAGTCCCCCTACCTTTCCCTCTTTATGATCCACCTTCTGCAGGTTCGGGTCTCATTCATTAAGCCTCTGTGAGAGCAGCAAACACTCACTCTGTCCGTCTCTGTGTCGCTTCTCTCCAGCCACATTCCCGCTTCTCCAAACCTTCATTGCCATTTTCCCTCCATCCACCAGATGCCCTCAGACTTTCCCTCCTTTCCCCATCACCTGACTGCCCCGCCCATCTTCACACCTGTTCCCTCTTCCCTCTTCTGCTCTGCAGTTGTCTGGCCTTCCCGCCCACCTCCTCACCTGCTTCTCATTCCCTCATCAGTCACTCACTTCATATACGATCCATTTCCATCCTTGTTGCTATCTTGCCTTGTTTTTGCTTTCTGGCTTCTGTCACCTGAACCCGTCTGTCTACCTGTGTTGATACCTGCCTGTAAGCCTTTCTTCATCAATAAATCACTGAAATCATCCTGTCTGCACTTGTGTCCTTCCCTTGTTGCCTCTCTCCCTCACTGTTGTAACAATGTCTAAAAAAAATGTTCCATGTCCCTAAATTCATGTAATTATTTCAAAATCAGTAACAAATTTCAAAGACATGCTGAAAAATGTATGAATGGAAACACCTCACATTTTATTTGATTATTACTGTCATTCCTGTGTGCTGGTATTTTAAAAGGTCGAGTAACACAAAAAGTATGTGGCGCAAATAAGGTTCTTTCTTCTGAACATTAATAAGCATTTTAAACAAGACAAATTAAAATTAAAACCTTTCTCTGCAATGTACAAGAGTAACTATTGACCGAAACTGAAGTAATCAAAGTCAGATGCTAATAATCACAACATAGAGAAGATCAAACTGTTTTTCAGCCAAGTCAGGGTTTCTTCAACCAGGGAATAAAAAGGGTGTCAGTGCCATTTTTTGTATTTTTATATCATTATGATGAAAATGTTACTAAAAAGTTGCTAATTTGAAGATCTCTTTATAAAAACTATTTCAGACGATGTGAATCATCCATATTGTGTAACTCACGTGTCCTTCATATCAATAAACTGAAGGTCACAAAGTTTACAAAGAGCAGTAAAAAACTAAACGTAGCTGCAGTCACAGACGTGTAAGATTATATGTATATTTGGAACATTGGGAACTTTATTGAAAAGTAAAACAACAGTACAAAAATAATGAAACAGCAGGAAAACTTCATGTTACATTCATCTACAAAACCCAACAAGAGGTTTTGAAAATCGCTGTTCAATTTCTATGTTTACAAAACTAAGAGGAAACGTCCCTAAATACTAACAGAAAATATTTACAAGATTTCTATCAGAGTGCTGAGGAGCTTCAAACATCCAACAACTCTTTAAGAATCAAAGCTAAAATTAAACTATAATAATGTTTCAAAACAGATCAAAAGATAATATGAACCAAAAACAACAACATACTCCTGATAAATCCAGAAAAACCTCAAATACATAAATTATCATTTGCTTCGGCCGGTTGGAATCAAAACAAGATCTTTTTTATATACAAGCAAACTATTTACACAACTGGAGAATACTGTACATTTTGTACTGATGCTTATATGTTGTGTGTGCACAGGGCTGGCATTTAGAGATGTAGTAGAAACCAGATGGAAATATGTGTCCAATGAATCACGTACAAATCGAGATAATTCACCACAGTGATGTGAAACCGCTCATCCTGCTGAGAGTCACGGGGGACTGGAGTCAATCTCAGGTGGAGTACAGTTTATCACCAGGAGTAACACAGATAGACAACCAATACACTGATTGTTCCAGTGCAAAATTGATCCATAAACCTAAAGAGAAAAAAATAGTAATAGAAAACAAAATAATTAACTATAAATGTTTGGAGAGTTCAATCCCACAAAGCCACATATACAGTATCATTTAGACCTAAAATATCCAGGATTCACTCATTTAACATTGTGTAAACCAAGTATTTACCTTCTTTGCTTTTGAAGAACAGCCGTTTGTTTTAATTTGGTTCAACACCATTTTAATAAATTGGTGTCACTGTTTATCTAAAGGTTAATATTTGAGTTTTTAATGTTACACTTTATCTGACCTGCTGATGTGAAGCTTTCTGAAAGCATCTGAGCCTTTCTCTTAATAATCTCATTTAACTTCATATAAAACAGTTTCACCTTTACTGTAGAAAACCAACTGAAAGTCAAACTAAAATGTGTCACAGAAGTTTTACAGTGGATAAAGAAACAATCCCAGAAGTTCTCTTGCACATATGAGGCAGCTTTGTTTAACAACAGGTGTAAAAATCATATTTATGGAGAAACTCACCGTGTTCAGGGTGGTGTGTTTGTCATTTAGGCATTTGGATTCAGTTCCTCCAGGACCTCAGGGTTGTATATAGCTGTAAGGTCAGAAACACATCGTCAGCCCACATCCTGCTCTGATCTGACACTGTGTTTTACACACAGCCAACACTGCAGGAAACAGTCCTGAAAACGTTCTTCAGCACAAAATCCAGAAACTCTTTTTAATCTACAGAGTGCATGTCAGGTCAGAGAAAAGAGAATAAAAACAGGTTTTACTCACGAGATGGAGGGCGTTTGGCTGAAATAAAAAGAAAAGACAAATTATTAATGTTGCAGTTAAAATGCCAGACTTCTTTCCAGTGATGATCCTCTCTTCTACTCACTCAAACTGATAAATAAATCCCTTCTACCTTTAGTTTACATCTTTCATTATTTCTTTTCCTGTCACCTCCCTTACATCATCATGCTACAGTCATGAAACTGTGGCTCTGAGGCTAACAGCACTTACTGTTGGTTGAAACTGATTTTGATGTGCTGGGATTTGAAATTTGTTTCACTTTTGCAATCTGGAAAAAAAAGACACAGCTGTTTCTGTTTCGGTCTCTCACCATTCTTCTTTTTGTAAATGAAGAATCCAGCGGCAGCGATGAGGACGAGAGCAAGAACAACCACTGCAGCGATGATGATGATGGTGATCATGTTCCCTGTTGAGCAGAAAACAACAGAGTCACAACCTGTACAGATGAAGCAGGTTAGAGGAGAAGAACATCCACCAACCAGACCTCCTTCCTGTAAACAGACACTTTGTTTGTCCTGCTGTTGTTCATTTTTATCCCCACATGAACATAATTACTGTATCTTTGATTATTTATCTTTGTTGTCTTTGTTGGTTTCTGTCCCCTTTCTGACTGTCAGCATACTGATGTAACCCACATGGTTACTAAACCCATGTATGTAATTTGAGTGTCTCGCCACAAGGTGGTAAACTAGCATTGTACTCATTGTCATGATCACTGGGTACATTTCGCGCGCTGATCTAGGATATAGACCAGAGAGAGCACTCGTCACCGAGCGAGCCGACAAACCTGGAATGAGTCTTGTTACTATATTTAACGAAATATTGAAATATTGAAAGTATTTCAATATTTATTGAAATACTTTAATGAAGCCAGTCGGAGTTACAGAGACGTTATCTAATGTTTTAACCCAATGTGGTACTATTTGTATCATTGTTATGTGTAAAATGACTCGAGCGAGATCGCTAGCTAAGTTAGCACGATGCTAACGCTAGTCGCGGGCAGCGCTAGCTCAGGTGTTATCTTTACTACTCAATGTGGGTGCTAACCGAGTGGTTAGCTAATTAACACGCCACCACTGAAGTTGATGAGGGATACAGATGGTACATGATGCATATTTCTGTTGACATGATATCAGGTTATGATATTTGTTCTGACGATTGTGATGTAGATGATGTGATTTATATCTATAAATATGCACAAGGTTATTTACAGCAATTGGAACACTATTGTATATCCTGCATCTGGGTATAGATATATATGAAAGATATTCACAAGACTAAGAAAGAGAAGAAGTTAAGGTCATGTGATGAATAGAGAGATGGTAATACTGATGATGTTTTCTGCACTACGCGTGTAGATTGGTTTCTTTGCCGGATTAGGAAAAGACCATTCTGATTCTGAACCCTTGGAGGTTCAGTGGCGAGCCAGGAAGAGCGAGCGACTGCGGACTGAAAGGAAGCACGGTGTGGCCAGCCGTGGGATCCACTCCGGAGAACCACAGACCATCAACTCACTTCACTTTCTGACACAGATAAGAATTTTACACTACAAAACCTACCCGGGTAGTCATATGAACATTGAACACACAATACAGAACTGAACTCTATCTCCTAACACAGAAGAAGGGACACTTTTATTTGAACTTTATTTTTCCTATATTTGGAAGAGCTCTATTTTTTTTGTATTTTATTTTCATACATTGGAAATTATTCTTGTGAGGCAATAAATTGTCTATGTTCAACTTCATGCCAACCTCGTGGGTTATTCAAATAATTAAGGAGTCCAACTTTCCGAACCTAATGGAATGTGGTATGTTTTCTTCCAGTAGGGCTGAAGGTGCTACACTGACAATAAACTTTAATACAATGCCTATAACCTTTGAACTGTGGTTCCTCATGGTCAGAAAACAGAGCTCCCAAACTGTTGTACAAATATTTCAACACTTATTTAAAAAGTTAAAAAAACATTTACAAAAGGTGGCAAACCCCCCCCCCAGCTCATTTTAAAATACAAAACTAAACCAAAAAATGTAATAAAATTGTGTTTTGTGTGTTTAATTATTGACAATGTTCTGTATTAATCAAAGGTAAGTAAACAGTGGACAAAAAAAAACGTGGTGGTGGACAATAATTCCTTGAAATCACTTTAAAACTTTGGCTTTAAATGAAGAAAAATAACGTTTTTTTAGGGATTTGCTGATACACCTGTCAGGGTCCAGAGGTGCATTAGTTTAATACTAACCTAAACCTTAAAATTTATATATTAAAAACTAGAAAGAAACTGACAACAAAACAATATGAGGAAACTTCCCATCCAACACACATGAAAACACATGAACTGCAGGACTGTTACAGTAAACTAAACGTGTGTTTCCCACCTTCATCACTTCTGATTCCAGTCTTTCCTTCGTTGGTCCTGATCACTGCTTTGTCCAGTTTGGTGACGATGTCGTCTACACCAGAGAGCTGAAACACACATTCATACTTCTCTGAGTACAAATGTGTGTCGGGTGAAACTTTCAGGTCAACACTCATCTGGAAGGATCCATCGTGGTTGGGGAGGATCTCTCCGTGGTCCACGTTCTCATGAAGCTCCTCTCCATCTTTCCTCCAGAACACATCGGCTCTGTCAGGGTAGAAACCTGTAGCGTGGCAGCTGACTGGAGAGGAGGGAGTCTTCTGGAGGAGAGACACTGAGGGAAGATCTGGAGAGTAAAGACAGACAGTTTATCGGTTCTTTATTATGATTTACTGCATATTAATATTATCATTCCAGTTTAATGTAAAGTATTTTAAATGCCTCAATAACACACACACTATATGTATGTATGCAATGCAAATAAACCTCATTGAAGTGTAAATGAGAAAAGAAGAGAGGGACAGACGGGAAACAAGACAGATGAAGAGAGGTGAGGGGTGGGTGAGGTAGAGGAGGTGTGAGGAAGACAAGAGAGAGACACTGGGACAGAGAGAAAAGCAGCAGAGAGAAAGAGAGAAAATGGAGGGAAAGAGAGAGAGAAAGAAATGTATGTAAACTGAGTCACAGTGGGTCTCTGTATGTTGGTGATATATATTGTAATGTTACAGTTGGTTAAAAACAAAGAAAGCATATCAACATTGTTGTGTCCATTAAACTACATCAGGTCATGTGACTCTACCTGTTCTCAGCAGAGAGCTCCTCCCATAGTCCACATACTTCTTCAGCCAGTCAGTGCAAATCTGGGTGAGGTAGTTCTTCTCCTGGGCTATCTCAGCTTTGTCATTATTCCACTTCTGTCTGGTGATGAAAGCCTGTTGTTTTGGAGCGATCCATGTCTCTGTCTTCAGGTCCAATGCTATGAAGTCTTCTCCATCATAACCATCTTGAAAATAACCATTAACCTCTCCAGTCTCATCATCCCACTCACAGCCGTACATCCTCTGGACAATGTGGACACCTGAGAGAGAAACAGAGACAGAGACTGCAGTGAACCAGAGTGAGATCTCAGCTCAGTCATCCATCATCAGTTCATATCACACCTTCACCACAGAGACACACTGATCCACAGACACCAGAACAGAGGATCTACACCTCCTGCTGTTATTGGCTCGATGGAAGCCGCTCACAGCCAATCATCATCTGGACAGAGTGGACGACTTAGAGACAGAGAGGCTGCTGGGAAACAGAGTGAGATCCTAACACAGTTCATATCCTCTTTTTTTTTTGCCTCCACTGAGACCAACAGTTTATCTCCACTGTTGAAGGTGAACAAATCTTTAAATGCAGCACAGAGTGCAAACGGCTGAGTAAAATAAGGAAAACAAGGCGCTGGGCTAAAGAAAACTAAAACAGTTGTCCGTCCAAGAGCAAAGTATGTTTTTAGCACCGTGACGTAGCGTTGTAGAACATTAGCGTCATCACACGTCACATTCAAACGCGTCACACGGCATTTAAACACGCGACAACACGGTCATGTGACCCACCGCTTTGACCAGCAGCAGCTCGACTAGTTAACCAGCGTGACCATTTCTACCGAAACGAAACACAAGTCAAACACCAGGCGACCGACCGACTGCGTCGCTAAACGCGTTCTCCGTGTGAGCACGGTGCGGGTCCGCCATCACAGCGGTCCCGATACCGTTCAGTTCACTCGATCCTCATAAACGACACGTCAAAGTAACCAAAACTCACGGAATCACCCGTCGACGAACAACGAAAACAAACTTTCCTTCGTACAGTTGCAGCTACAAATTGTGTCTCACCTTTGCCGTTTTTGTAATCAAAAGTTGTCTGGTCGCATGAAACCACTAGTAGCGGCTGCTCCAGTGTCTCCGGGTCACTTTGTGTTCACCTGCGCGTCACGGGGACGGAGCTGCAGCAGAGCGGCGCACCAAGCTCACTGTTTTCTACAGGTCCTGGCCTTTCAATAGAGGGGTGAACCGCCTGAATCGACCAAGGGGATCCCGAGATATTGATGCGCGTGGCAGACATACGCACGCCAGTGTGGGCTCGGGTTAGTTTAGGTCATTACGCAGCAGAGCGCACACAGCGGCTGCGTCTCTTGTTCCGGTGATCAGTCCACAGCGTTTTCAGGCTAAACGAGGCCAATCACAAGGCAAAGCACGGACAATAACATGCTATAATAACATTTTACAGTTTCTGGGTTCTAAACATGACTCCACCAAGACCTCTCTGACTTTGCTCTGCTTCACTGTGTGAGACTCGATCTTGGCACAGGTGATGTTCAGATGCTGTACTATGGTTTTCTGGAGGCTTTGGGCTGCAGCTGCATAATTCCAAAGGGATATTCGCTCTAAAAGTGTACAATTTTGTTGGGCGGAAATGAAATATGTCATTTTTTCTCTGTTCCATCTCCATTTACCCTGACCCAGCAACATCTATACTGATGCTCACACCTCTGCAGAAATCTCACGTGTGTTATCTTTATTATGATACCAAGATTCTTCATATAGACCTTGTAGTTGCAGAGATATCCTCTATTAATTTTGGGCATGTAATTTTCGAGCAGCGGACTGAGCCAGAGGCCCAGGGATTAAGAGGTTAAATCTCTGATCTGAATGAGACATTCAGCACGTCGTCCTGTCAGCCAGCTTCATTAAAACATGCTGCTCCTCCTCTCACATGGGGACCCAGCAGAAGCAGCCTGCGTCCCGTTTACAGTCCCGCTCCGTAGTTTAAGAAACCAGGCGGTAACGTTCCTCTATCAGCTGTGTGTTGTAAAACTGCAGAGATAAACAGGTTCCTGCAGCAGAGTTATTATGGACCAACTCGCTGTGGGCAGTTCAGTAGAGTTATTCTGATCTGATCTGGTGTTAATGATCTCTGTTGGTTATTATGGGATGGACAGAAACACTGTATCAGCATCCAGTCGTCTCAGTCTCAGTAATGTTTCTGTTGAGTCTGACTGTGTTTCAGCAGAGAAAAGCCTCCATCAAACATTTAATCTAGAGAATAAAACACTCCTGACAGAAGAAGAGTGTGTGTGTGTGTGTGTGTGTGGTAACATCTGTTGACTAAAATACAGGATGAAAATATAAACAACATTTTATCAGGAGAAAGTGAAACATGAACAAACCTCCAGTTTGGTTGAAGCGCTGCTTTGCAACTTCAATGTTGGCTTTGAACCACTGCTGGGTACCAACAAAGTTCCCAGTGTTTCTCTCCAAGTACTGAGGATCATCTGCTGTGACTCTGCTCATCCAGTCCTGTTTGGGTTCTGCTCTCCTGGTGTTACTGTCATAGTGAATCATCTGAGCTTCATCAACCAACCCAACAGCCACAAACTCTGGGAAGTTTGGGACTCCAGAAGATGCAGTGTAGAAATACTTGTAAGAGTGAGTCACTGTAAGAAAAAGTTCATGAGATCATTTCAGATTTTATATCACAGTTTTATAAATCACTGAACAAAGTTATTTTCCTGCACACAGAATCAAAAACATCTACAGTTCATTCAGGACATCCTAATAATCTGCTGTGCTGTCAATCAATACATAAATACATTTATAGATAAACATTTGGCTCCAGAAGCTCTTTTGATGATTTTGTCTTGCAAATGTATTTATTTTGAAATAAAATATTAAACGAGTCAAATATTTAGGTCATGCAGTTGAGTAGCTGACTTTCATTGATAGAAAGCAGTTTGTAAAAACAGACGTCATCTTTTTTTTGTTTTTCTAGTGTTGAATATCTGAATGTGAAGTGAAACTCCAGTTTAGTTTCCAGTTAGTCGACTCATTTATTCTTCAGGATGCTTCATTAGCAGCTTTCACTCCTCGTTATCGGATTAGTTTAAAATGTGAAATCACAAACCTATGATCAAAATATATACGCTGCATGTGATTCTAATTTTATTTTCTATATTCAACAGATTGAAACTTCTTCTACTTGATTATATTACGTCACTTATGGTCTCTATTTTAACTATAAATTGTGGCCAATAACAACTCATGTTTCTTCTTCTGAGGTTTTGAATTACAAATCTGAACTCTGAGTTTCTTGAAGATAAATCCAGCAGCACTTTTCATTATACGCTTTCAAAGTGGGTCGTTTTGCTCTTTTCTGTTGCTGCTGTCGTTTCTCAGTCAAGTAATCACTGATTTCATTTTGTTGTCAGAGGGTTTGTGGATTTCAAATTTTTGACTATAAAGTTTTATTTTAAATACAACCAACAAGAAAAAAATATCTGACCCAGTCCCTTGTTTCCTATTCATATAATTATTTTATATTTTAACTCCCAATATCTTTGATAAGCAATATTTTGTTTTAAAACTAAATCTTCTTTAATTGATGACAATCACAGATAAATGTTAACTTACACAGCTCTATATTTAATAAAGTTCTCTTAAGTAATATTTTTATTTCTCATGGAGTCGTTCTGTACAGTTTCTATTAGTATCAGTTATTTCTGGATTAACAGCAGATTTTTTATTAACTCTAAAATCCTTTTGTTAAATTCAAACACTCCCTCCACCATCAACTGATGTTTATTCACTTTTAGTCCTGATTCTTAAAGTTTATTCTACATTTTTTAAAAATGTTTTAACAGAGTAAACTTTCTGCAGGTGTCTGTGAGTTTTTTGCCAGTTAAATTATTGATCATTTCAGAATCCTCCACTGTCCTCTGCTGTCTGAATGCATGTAGATCATGTTTCTGTGTTAAGCTGCACTTTACAGATTCTGCACTCGTCACATCAAAACTGTTTTGCAAATCTGTCCAGGAATAAATCTTTTCCCTGTTAACAGATCAAATACCTGAACAGTTTAGCCCTGCTGATGCTGGATGTTTGAGGCCAACACTGATCAATATTTGGGAGTTTTTCTGTGACCAAGAGACACACTGAGCAGGACATTTCACAGTTTCTAAATAAACCTGTCAGCGCTCTCTGGTGGACAAACTCTGTAATGGAGACACTGTTTCTAAATGACCTCAAACCTGTTTGGCTTTTCTGTTCTTCAGTTTCTGGTTACTTATCGGCCACATACACACAGATAGAGATCAATCTGCAATAAGCCAATATCAGCTGATCTATAGGTGGCTGATTTATCGGTCTAGCGCTACTAAACAGCACGATATTGTACATTATATCAGTAAATGTAATAACTATCAGTATGGACGTACACGTTAGAGCAGATGTGTTTTTCAGTATGTGCAGGGTTTGTACAGCTTTTTAAGAGTAAAATTCAAGCACTTTCAAGGTACTTAAACCAAACATTTCCAGACTCTCAAAGACTTTAATTGTTTCTATAAATTCCAGGAAACAACAAACAAATATGAAGACGGATCGTTTCATTTCAAATATTAAAATATTTTTGGTTTACATGAGTGTCTGTTCAGATGATGAAACACCAGATTATGTTGAAAATCAAGCATTTTTCAAGGACTATATTCGATTTCAAGCACCTTGAAAACATAACAGTTAAAATTAAGCATTTTCCAAACTTTCAAGACTTTGTATGAACCCTGTGTGTGGAGTCTAACTGTGTAACTCTCTGGGGAATGGATTAAAATATATATTTTAAATATTATATAATTTAAGAAAATATATAGATGTCAAACAATACAACGATGTGAAGTTAATATTTATGTTCAGTAGGTTGTCATTGATTATGTGTGTTTTTCTGAGCACATAATTGTGTTAATTGTACATAATTCAGATGAAATGCAGTGACGTGTTTCCAGACTGTGAAAATATGTTAATTATTCCTAATGAATGAAATAAACTAACTAAATATTTACATCATTTCTAAAATAACAGTCATGATTAAAACTCTAAATTAACGAAAAGACACTTTTTATATAAATCTGTCATGAACAAGTTAAAGGTTGAATATGACAAGTGCAACAGAAACAGTTTTGGACAGAAACGCTGTTTTATCGCCTTGTTTTCATGTTTTGTCCTGTTTTCTTTATTTCTCTCACTGACTGTTGGTGTTTAGAGGAAATCTGATTAAACAACATGTATCTGGAAAATGAGCTCTAAATATACAGTCCCTACAATAAATACAACATTATTACTTAATTAGAGGAGCATAAATTAATTCTTAATAAACACGTCCAGAAACATTTGGGGTTTTATGTTCAGCAACCAAAGAAAGATGGTGTTTCCTTCCGCTTTAACGCGACAGTAAGTTATCTTCAAAGTACAGTTACAGCCACCAAACGGTTTTAGTAAATCTTACCTGCAGATCCAGAGTGGCAGAGAAGCAGCAGCAAAACCACCTTCATCATCTTTGATTTGAGAAAGGATCGAGAAGAGAACATTTAAATGTAAAATACTTTGAACAGGACTTGCTTCTCCTTGTTGTTTCTTCCACACAGCCTCGATGAACGCAAAATGCGCAGTGACTCTGACCAATAGGAGCTCAGAGCTGGTTGTGCGTCACGAGTAACTAGGTGGAATTGAAGAAACGAGGTTGTTGGTGGAAAGTGAAACTAAATTCATGCAGAATATGAACAAGAGACGAACATCTCCACGAGGTTAATGCACACATATATAATCACAATAACCATAATAATCCTAAACGTGACTTAATTAAGTGGTGGCAGGTTGTCTTGACGTTATTTAACTTCATCCTAGACGTGTTTACAGTTTCTAGAAGCCTTTTACAGATACAATACAGATAAAGTACCAAACAATCCACTTAGACAAGTTGCATGTAGGTTTCATGTTGCAACTTATTGTGAACACTGAAGAAATGAAATTGAAAGAATTGATCACTCAAGCAGTCGCCACTTGACAGCAGTGGTGGAAGATGTACTCAGATACTCTACTTAAGTAAAAGTATCAGTACAACAAACAAAAATACTCCATTACAAGTAAAAGTCCTACATTCAAAATCCTACTTAAGTAAAAGTTCAGTAAGTATTTATTTAGTATTTAGTATATGACTGTTTTTTTTACATGACATTATAAGATTGTTAATACATCAATGTGTAAGTACAAGACAAGTACAGTTCTGTAGTTTAGTCCAGTGGTTCCCAACATAGGGGTCTGGCCCCCTTCAAAGGGTCGCAATATAAATCTGAGGGGCCGTGAGATGATTAAGGGGAGAGGGGAGAAGAACAAGTAAAGTTCTGCTGCATGTTTGTATTGTATTTTTTAGCCTTTTGGTGAAATATTGTATAATTTAACTCTTTGGGCCTTAAACAGTTATTTAAATGAAACCATCTGAGAAGTTTAGAGAGAAGGAACTGCTAACAACTCATAGACATTTGAAACATGACAAAGTGCCCCAACTAGACACAATTTGTTTATTCACCTTTTCCACAAAGCAAAAAGGTTCTGAATGACTGGTTTAATCTAATTTTTTTTGTAAAATTGTAACCTGAAAAGTAACTAAAGCTGCCAAATAAATGTAATGGAAAGTCAAATATAAGTACCTCAAAAGCATACTTAAGTATAGTACTTGAGTAAACTTGAGTACTAAATAGGAAGGACAGACAGTGACAGAGTTGGTGTAGGAGGAGCAACCACTGTTGACTCTTTGGTATATGAAGGTTAAACGTCACCAGCAGCCAATATTTAGTGCTGACATTTATTATCTTTACGTTCCAAATATTCCAGATATTCATTATACACTTGTTAGCTCAGAAAAGCCTCTGAAACACCATTTAGACCCCACAAGAATTCAGTTTGAAACTAGATTAAAGAAGCTCTTTTAAACAGATCAGTAGCTGCTCCAAACTTTTTCACTGGTGGAGGAAAAAGAAATAATTTACACAAAACATAAATGGACTGTAGCATGAAAAGTACAAACGGACCGATTCTGTCTCTGAAACTTTAAAAGAACCAAGTGATTTTCCCAACAGTCATTTGGATATTTAATCTGTTTATTGTTCAGTGAAGCTTCTCGTGTCTGAATAACAGCTTCGTGTCATTTTCTCCTGCGTGTACAGTGTAAGGAATCATTGTGTGTTTCTAAGCTTTGTCTGCAAATGAAACATCTCTCACAGCAGAATAAGGAATGAAAACTTAAAGAGGATATAAATAGAGCAAAGCTCTGCAAGATTCGGCGCTGTGTGGTTTTGTAAAGTTCCCAAGCTAAGATGTCCATGCAAATACATAAATACATGTTTGTGCACGTTGTTATTGCGCCACGCCCTTCACTCTGAGAGCGTGTGTGCTGCCATTTTGTGTCTTCCTGTGTTGTTTTGAAATGGCAGACACACAAACTCTCTCTCTCTCTCTCTCTCTCTCTCTGGCAAACCGGCCGTCAATATTTGATTCCTAACACACAGACCTTATTATCTTACCCAGTGGAAATGTAAAGAAGATACCCAATGGTATGTGCCTTAATAATGTTTTGGGGCTATTAATTGTTTTATAAAGGCAGAAATGAAACCCTCCATATACCTTGATTTACTCCTTTCTTCTGTCTCTCTGCCAAACTCTGCTGCTCCTATTTCTGGTATGAGGTAGATCAACAAACTACACCTGATATAAACTGCGGCTTTAGTTGCAACACCTCATTGATGGTAGCTGCCTTTTCCCATTCTTGTGTTAGAGCTCCATCACTGGACAGAAGCAGAACACACATCCCTCTGTGGCTGTTTCTGGGAAATCACATGATTGAGTCTGTTAGGTTTCGTTTCTGTGTTTGTGTGTGACTCAGAGATCTGGCATGATTTGCAAAATTGGGCAGGAAGAAGGAGCGAGCCATGGTTGTTACCTCACCTGTCCCTGCCAGGCCTTGTTTTGCCACATTCCCCTGGTGTCGAAGAAAATACTCTCTGCTGAAAAATAATCAAAGGTGAACAGCAGAAAACCTTCAGTGACGTTAGAGTGAAAAGTCATAGATAAAGTGTCTATGATTGACTTTAAATCCATAAGAAACTGCACCATATGAAGGAAAATAACTCATCTGGTGAATATATTGAATGGAAATTAGTTGCACTTATCGTAAAAACAGAATTTGCATATTAAAAACACAAAACATGCTGCCCAGGTTTTGCTCTGTGGATGTGAGGCTCATGAACTTGATATTATATTTAGTTTATATGAATGACAAGATGAGTGTCTGTGAAAAAGAAAAAGATCTTTTTTCTTGCTAAGTTAAAAGGTAGATAAAAAAAAAAACAAAGGTTGTATGCGTGTGTTTGTGCAAGACTGTTTGTTGTTTCTGCTTCTCTTGTCCTCATCTGACCCCTGCTCTCTTCACCGGATTCTGGTCCTGATGGTTTTGCAGCCCCACATGTCCACTTGCTTCTCACTGATCTGCCTTTCCCGGATCAACGGAGTCACGCTGCGCGCAAACCACCTCTGAACCACCGTCGTCGTGATAAACTTCGGCTGCAGGACAGTTGTTTTGTTTTGTTCTTTGCACACGAACAGGCCGAGAGAGCAAAGCAAGGACACACGAAGGCAGAGGAACACGTCCAGACCGAGTCCTGCTGGGTTATTGCTTAGCAGAGGACGCCATCTACCTGCAGGGCTGGAGAACTTCTCACTGTGCGGTTTAAACTATTTCAGGATGTATTTGCTGTCAAGTTCTAATAAAGGCTTTGTCTTTTAGTTTCTAGTTAATTTTATTTTTTAGATATAGGCTTTAACTTTACTTTTGAAGTCACCAAACGTTTATTATTTATTGGTTTATTTTAATTTATTGTTTTTGAAATTATGAACGGAAGCTGGCTAACTTGACGGACTCGTACGTGAAAGTGAAACTAAAATAAACCCGGAGTTGAAGGGGAAAACCAGCGATCTAAACTCTACTTTGTTCGTGAGGTAAAAGCATTAGAGTTTCACCTGGTAGCAAAGGAAAGACGTTCAATCATGACTAACTTCTCTACGATCTACAAACTGTCCCTGGTTGCTGTTATCTGTTTCATTAAAGGTAAGGTTGAGCTCATATCTGTCGACTTTCTTGCTCCGCTGCGGCGCTGTCTTGGCCAAATGCACGAAATATTCTACATTTCTGCATTTCGCAGTACACCTGTAGCCTGCATGCGTGTTTTCACGTTTAATGAAGTGACCCAGACTCCGTTAAAAAATGGGCATAGTTCGTGATAACGTGCATATCGTTAATTGCAGCAAATGTTGAGAATATTAATTAAGGCCTATTGTTTATACCTGAGTCATTAGTAATTTCAGGGGAAAAAAATCCAAATATAGCAAAACAGGTGTCTATTTTAATTTGACAATGGAGGATTACAGTGTGCAAAACCGTAACGACTCCCAACTTTAACTTTACATTTCAGGCTATTAGAATATAGTAATATGTGTTTCTGCGTGAGACATTTACGCCGAATTTAGTATAAGACCCAGCCACTTAATAAAATGACTGAAGTTATTTCCGAGTCATCATGTACTTTTAACTGTAACATAGATCACGTTAAAGTAAGGTATATTTCTAAATGGAGTTTGGTGTGAAGCGTTCAGTGGAGTAGCGCCCTCTCGTGGCCGTAACTGTTGGTGTCTACACTTCAGTTAGTTAATATACAATTAGACAACTATAATCCCCACAACATGGCTAAAAGGTCAACAAAAAACAAAAAAATATATATATATAGGCTGAACTTTCTTAGAAAAACAGATACTGCCCATTTTGTCCAAACATTGACATGAGAATGCAGGATAATAAACTGAAAGCAAGACTCTGAGGGAGTGTGAACAGTCAACCATAACTTACTTGGTTCTCTGAAGAGAATCACAGTTTTATTTTCATTTTCATCTGTCAGGGTTTAACTCCTGCAAGGCCTTATGTAGCATGTTACACTCAGTGCTGCCTCTAATTCCTTCTATATGTTGTATTTCCTTTGACATTAACTACTGCAACATGCCTTATGTATCGTAACTATAGTGGATTCATTCTGTAATAGGTTTTGGAAGGATACTAGACACACAATTATGATGATTTCCACTGAAGAATACAAATTGCTATGGACAATAATATCATGCTTATGTTTCACACTGTTTTTTTTTTATTCCTTGTTAATTTATTGTTATATACTGTATATTGTCTAAAGCCTGCAGCAGCAGCTGTCCAGTGTTGGAGTGCTGGTTTGTGCAGGAGAAGGTGGGTCATGGAGGAGGTTTAACTGCAGCCACAAGCCAGGAAAAATCCCTGCTTCACATCAGAACAGACGCACACAGCCACACTGCAGAGTCCCAACAGGCTCCATCCGACATCAACCCCGACAGAGTCTACTTTGTAACCGGTTAGTTCAAAATGACACTGAACAGGATGCGTAACCGCGTATTTATTTAGGTGTGTTGGAGAGTGAGTGTGCTTCCTGTATATACAAGTTATAATTTTGTGTGAGTGTGGGTCCATGCTCATGTTCAAATTCAAAGGTTCAAATTTAATGTCATTATACGATGCGGGACTGCTCAGTGAAATGCACTTCATTTCTTCATTTCTTTTTTTCCAGACATAAATTTCAATTTGTCAGTTAAAGATTCCATAATTGATTAGGTATTTATCAGAAAAAAAGTATTGGGATTTTATTTTTCTTTTGAAGCAGGCCTAATATTTATCCCTCCATCATCTCCGTCTTTAGATCAAGCTACCTTTCTCTTGTCAAACTCCACGACAATGTATGCATGTTACCCTCCTGACTCCTCTTTCCTCAGACCCAGCTGGCACTCTCTGCCACCGCTCTCTGAACCCCCCCAGAGGCTCTGTCAAGAAGCCCCAGTGTGAGATCAACCCCTTCCTGCCGCAGCCCTCCACACTCAAATGGGTTGCTCCACTCACAGACTCCGCCTTAAGCCCCATATACCTGCAAGCTGATTGGTTTTCGACTGCCCTTCACGGCCTTAACAATCAGCTGACCATTTCCAATATCATGCGTGCTCCCACAGCAACCAAAGAGCACGATGGTAATGATGATCGTCACTTGGGTTACCCACCACATGCTGCTACCATTTCGAGATGTTGTTTTTTTCACAAATCTATAATTAAGATGGTCAAAAATTCAAAAAGTTTATCTTATCTCAGTCATATGTGGTAGTTTGACTCTCCTCCTCACTGTCTGTCTCCTCAGTGATCCTGAGTGTGACCAGTAAAACGGTCTCTGTGAAGTCCAGACTCAGGGAACCAGTGCTGCTGGACTGCGGCTTCTGGGCCGACCCCTCCTCGCCTCTATCCGGGTCGGGTTTTGCCGTGGAGTGGCGCTACCAGTTCAGAGGCGACGGACGGCTAGTTCTGGCTTACGACGGCAAGACGGACCGATTGGCTGATACACAAGAGGAAGGGGCCATGCTGGACTTTGAGGGTTTGCACGAGAAGGGAAATGCGTCCCTGATCCTGCAGGAGGCTAAAGTGCGTCACTCCGGGATGTATATTTGTACGGTGTATCTGCCGTACCTTGTGGCTCAGGTGGCGGTGGAGCTTGAGATTGTAGGTGAGGGAAAACATGGTACTTTTTTAAACAAATTATTCTGTTAGAAAATTAAGAGCACATAGTAAGACTCCATGTCTCATTGTCTCTCCCCCTGTCTCCTCCGACCCAGAACCTCCATCCCTCTCCATCCACCCCTCCTCTCTGCCCCTCGCTGTTTCCGGCCAGACTTTGTCCGTCCAGTGTGAGGCGTCCGGCTTTGCCCCCCTCTCCCTGGAACTGAGCTGGGAGTTTAAAGGCGCTGATGGGAAGTCCAGGCCTCTGGGATCAGGCAGCATAACGGGCCACAGGCAGGCCTGGGATGGAACCTATAGCCAGAGCACCAGGCTAGAGCTTGACACCACTAAGCTGGACCTGGGCAGAGGAGGGGAGGTCACCTGTGTGGCTGTCCATCTTGGAGGCACACGACGAGCCAGCGTCACCCTCAATGTCATTGGTAATGTGGAAGAATTTAGTTGTTTAAGACCTTTATCAAGCTCTTTTGTCGACAACACTAAAAGTTTTTTAAAAGATGAAATGAAATGAAAAGATCTAGCCAGATTGTTGGGTGTTGCGGTGAAAGCGTTCATTATGATGAAAAATATTGTTCCACATGTTTTACTTTTCAGCTTTGAGAGAAACTAAGAGAGTTTATAGTGCATGTTTAAGAGCTGAATGTTTTTGGATCGCCAGTCATTCACTTTTAGCAGCATCCTCCTTTGATAAGCAGGTGAATGTGCAGGTCATCAAGAAACATAGGGTAGGGCCATCTTCAGCCATCTTGAAAAACCAGTGGGTTTGAACTTTTTGTTCCACCATGCTGAGATATTAATGAGTGAATTAGCAAAGGCAGATATATCAGTGTTAAACTGATATGTGTGATATGAGACCTGATATTATTTGGGATTTTGGTTATTATGATACACTGTAGTCTACATGCTGTATTTTACTGGTTTTAAAGGCTGCATTACAGTTAAATGATGTGATTTTCTAAATGTATTTGACTGTTTAAACTGGGTTCACTGAACAGTGAATGTCTCTACCTGCTTGGATATCCAATTAACTTTTTTCAGAGATCATATCACCCACTCCTGGATTCAGTTACGTACAGTATGATACTTTACATGAAAGCACCAGCAGTCACACTCTGAATATCATCATATCAAGTCATTGTGTGTGACTTTGACATATGCTGTAGAGTGACTGGTACTGACTGAGCTAGATTATGGTCATTTTATGCTGTGGGGCAGTAAAAACATACTCATATGAATGCCAAAGATCATCCAGCGGATGATGACACTATGATGATGACACTATGTGTCATGGCTCTGGTGGAATATGTAGCTCTTAAAGGTTGAATGTTGAAGGTTAAATTAATTATTTTTCATCGAGCTTGACAACAAAGGTGCAAGTCAGATAAATGGGAATAAACTAAGACTTGAATTCTGCCTTTTGTCTATTTCAGGGTTCAGTGGCCCCTCCATTGAGGACTCAATGGCAATGGTTGGCGTAGCGCTAGTCCTCTACGGTCTTATCAAGTTCATCTCTTGGACCTTCATCGGCTCAGGTAGCAAATAATCCAAAAACAATAACCAGAAAACATGCCTTGTATACTGACAGAGATAATAACAATTTATTCATTTATTATTTTTCCGCACCCATTTAATCATTTCAAGCTGCAAGAAGGCTTCATACTGTCTCACCATTTGGATACAATAAGATAAAAAACATACTTCAGTAAATTTGACAACATTTCAATAAAGTTAAAGAAACATTTTTAGTATAAAATGAATGCTTTGCCTTGAACACTGTATACTATTTAAAGAAGATACAGTAAAATATTTCAGTTTAATTTCTGTATATGACTTTTTGTCTTTCATTTCACTACACAGGCTCAGATGAGGCTGATAAACAACACAAGGTAATGTTACTTTTTCCAAATGCTAATACACAACATGTATAATTCTAAATGTCTTTACATTTGCATCGGGTGTTTTGCATGTCTCCCCTCAATAATAACTTTCCACTTCTCCCACTTACAGAAAGACAAGTAAAGAAGAACAAAGTCAACTGCTGTGGAAGTGAGATACTGAACCATCAGACTTGTCTGTTTTGATATCTTGGTTTCAGGAGTGACTATCTGTTCAAGCAAACTGTCACATCTTTTATTTTTAAAGCTTGCATAGTGGTGAATGTGTATGAACTTTTACTTTTAGAGTCGTTTTTTTTTTTTAATAGATTCAGAGAGAAACTTGCTTGCGTCAGTTGTTATTTTCATTATTTTGCACAAATAGTTATAATACTTAGGAGTAGACATACTGTTGTGTGAGGGTATCAGCGAGAAGTTTCTTAAAAGGGCTTCTGCTCAGTCTAAACATGCGTGTTGTGATATTTCTTTAATCTTACACTTTAAAGCGATGTTGCTGCATTATCATATTCTCCCACTGTTTGCATAATTTATCTTATCATGAGATGTTAGTGTGTGTGTGTGTGTGTGTGTGTGTGTGTTTAAGAAAGAGAAGGAACTAAAACATCTTTTGTAAATGATCCAGGACAGTAAATTTAATATTAGACTAAACAGTCCAAACACACAAACGGAACCCTATTTTTGTAAATACAAATAATATGATGTATGTATATTGTGACTTTTTTGTTATATGTGTGTGTTTGTGCGTCATGGTAGTACTCTCGTGGCCTTCTGGTAGGAATGGTGCTCTAACAGCCTGTGCTAATGCGAAATGAAACTTACATAGAAATGTAAAGGAAATGGTACAAACTGTGCACATAAATCTACTGAAGGGGAAATTCAAAATGTGTATCAGAGTTTAAAAACCATAATAGAAGTCTGCATTTTAAGAGAAATATACAGATTTCTTAAAACATGCTACCCCCCCCAAGTCCTCTGTTTCTAAATGATCGTCTGCTCTCAAACACGCTGGTGTGCCACATTGTTTAAAAGTAACCTGAAACTGCTCACATGTACATTTATAATATGATAATGGAGAAAATGTGTTTTCTAAGATCGATGTCTACGTAAGTATTGTAACGGTGTTTAATGGCTGTGGTGTTTTTTTTCTTGCTGTCAGATCAGCAGGGATGACGTGTTTCTAAATAAAACCCTTCATAATGACCACACTGCAGTTTGAGTGTAATACAATCCAAAGTGACAACCCTGGTATAAACATAGTATATATCTTATCATATGAGTGTGTGTGTATGTGTGTATATATATATATATATATATATATATATATATATATATATATATATATGTATATATATATATATATATACACCTTATATATATATATATAACATATTATATATATATATATATATATATATATATATATGTAAATATCTGATTGTCAAACCAAGTAATCCAGCATTAATGAGGAAGTGTGACTTCCGCTGTCCTTTTCAGAATAAAAGTTGTTTTAGAGTAGGACCTAACTGAAAATATGTTAGATTCTGAATAAACAGACATAATACAAAGCAATAAAATAATACCTATATGACACAGACCTTTTAATTTTAGGTTTTTATGTAATCCCGATGTTTTTTATTTTATTTTTAAAAACTCACCTAAAACGCGTCAGCGGTACTCCGCCGGAGGAAGTCACCCAATAGCTGACGAGATTACTGACCGTGAGTCCCCCCGCCAACCAATCAGAGGCGCCGTTGCTGACGTGACTTTAGCGGGGACGCCTTCGCTCTCGGGTCGACAGCGCAGCCGCGCGGCCGAGCGTTGTTTTCGGTGAAGAAAAAGTGTGCGGGATTCAGAATGCGGTTTTAGGGAGCGTCGCGGATCCGTTAGTCCAACAGGTTACGTTATTAAGTAAAATAACCCCCCCCAGCATGCGGCCCTTTGCGCGGGTTCGGCGTTTTCTGACGTAGCTCGCTCGGCCAGGAGGCTAACTGGCTAGCCGACGCTAACGTTAGCGGAGTGGGGACCGGGACCGGGGACCGGGGACCGGACGCTCGTAAACGGCAGGTCGGTGCGTGTGAGTGTGACCCCGTGTGTGCACCACCTCCTCCTCGGCGGTGGCGTCTGCCTGATGTGCCACCTTTCTTGTGAAATCATCAAACTTCAGCGCTCAGTTTCGTTTCCAACAAGTCGGAAGCGCCTTGTTGTTGTTGTTGTTGTTGTTGTTTTGTCTCTTAAATCACACACAACCTGAGTGGAGCAAAATTCACAAGCCTAGTCTGTGTGTTGATGCAGGATAACGTGTTTAGGGCAGCTACTAACAAGTGTTTTCATAGCTGAATAAACTAACTACTTTCTCGACAAACCAGTTAAACATTTGGTCTATAAAATGTTAGAAAATAATAATAATAATAGCCCAGAGCCAGAGGTGATGTCGTTAAATTGCTTGTTTTGTCCAACAGTCGGAAAAAAAACAAAAAACAAATCCCCAAAATATTCAGTTAACTATCATATGAGACTCACAGAAGAAGAAAAGCCACAAAGTTGGCCAGCTTTGCTCGAAAAAGCGATTTAAATGATTAATCGGTTGTCAAAGGGGTTGCAGATTCATTTTCTGCCAATCGATGGATCGACTAACTCATTTTACGTTTGTTGTTTCTGTTTCTGCACAGTCACACTTTCTCTTTCACAGATGATTTCGCTGAGCGTTGTTACAGTCATACTGTACCACTGGTTCAGGGAAGCAAACCACATGTAGGAAGGTGGCTTCATTGGTCGGATTTTGAATATAACTTACTCTTACTTCTTTGATCAGATGGTTCCTGATTTAAAATACAATTTTGAATAATTTCAGATCTTGTCCGACTTGTTGTGGTCAGGCATTCTTCTTTTGTTAATTTAAAAAAAAGACAAAAAAAAGAAAAATATGTTTATATTCCTCAAATTAAGATATTGGAAACATTTCAAACCTGTTTCACCACGACTCACCTAGTCTGTTTTACTTAAGGGAACACATTTCAGGTGTACGTGTTGGTGTTACTCTGCGTGGGAAGAACATACACATACTTTATTCCTGCTTCGTCCAGTTTTTCTTGGATGATGCAAAATTGTCTCTGTAATATTTCTGAGCCCTTGTCAGCATGAAATAAAGTACAGAATATTAATGTCAGTTGAAGGCAAAATTTTACTGTCCATCACTCGGGCCTTGGGTCATCAGTACCGTCATTACACCCACCACATCCCTCATGTTACACCAGAACACTGCTGATTTCATATTGACTAATCTCAAGGTTTCAACTCCCTGCTGCTTCTTTGAGCTCCTGCACTTTCAGTTGCCCTGATCAACATTCTCTCCCCGTTTGTATCTTGTGAAAGCAGAAATAACCAACATTTTGGATGGCGGTGGCTCCCGCCTGGATGGCGGATAAGATCATAGTTCTTGATGATGAAGAAGAGGAGAGTCCTCAGCCCTCCTGCTCTGCCTCCACCTCCTCCTCTCAGCATCAAGCCAAAAATGTCTCGCCGCTCAAAGCTCTGCAGCCCGCCCCTACCCACATTACCCAGTCACCTTTTGCCTCAGCGAAGAAGCACACACATGTTCTGCAGGCAGAGAATCGGACGTTGTTCAGTGAGGTGAGCTTACATAAAGGGGCACAAACTGATTGTTTTATCCAAAGTGTCTGGTCATTTCTGACGGTGTTTTTAAAAAAAATTTATTTTGCTGTTCAACAAACCATCTAGATGATTGATGGTTGGTTATTGCAGTAGTAAAGTATATTAGCATTTGGCTGGTAGCTGTGTTAATTTCTCACCCTGAAGACATTGGTGGAATTGTATGACATGGAAATTAATATACACGCTGGAATTGAAAGCTCCCTTTTTGAGGAAGTCATAAAGCCTATTCTAGTGTGGTAATACCCTTTCACTTTTCATTGCATTGATCTTTGTACCCAGCACCTGACCCCCTGAAGGTAGCTGTGCAAACAACCATCTTAACTATTGAGAGTCATAATACCAATAGTTGTAATTATATTGACAATACATTCAAAATGTGCTGTTGCTGTATGTGTTATTTTTTCTTTTCTTTCTCCTCCCAGTTTGTGGAGCACTGCTCAGCTCTCACCCAGGACTGCCCCGAGGTCTTGACCTTCCTCCAGACCAAGCATTCCAAGGCGTCCCCGGACTTCCTGTCATCCGTGGAGTTCAGGAACACCTTGGGACGATGTTTGACTCGCGCTCAGGCCAACCGCTCCAAAACCTTTGTCTACATCAATGAACTGTGCACTGTACTCAAGCAGCATGCGGCCAAGAAGAGACAGACCCTCACCAAGGTTGAGCCTGGGCCTTCTACCTCAACATCAAGTTCTCTCCAGTCTACCTCTGTTATGCTCAAAAGTAAAGACAAGACTAAAGATAAGACTGATGAAGAGGAGGAAGGGGTGAAACCGGCAGCGGAGGATAAGCAAACTTCCACCTCAGGGCTGCAGGAGGACAATAAAAAGGAGGAACAGGAAGCGGAGAAAAAGGCAAAGAGGGCATCCAGGAAACAGGTTAGTTAGGCGTGACTAGTATGGTTTTTGGCTTATTATGACCTTTTAAATAATTCAGCTGCTAATTATAGTTATTAGAAATTCTATTTGTATGTTACTTATCAAAAGTTGCTTCAGTGTTTATGAAGTAATTTTCGTAAAAGTAGAACAGAAAATCAAATCACTTTCGAGAGAAAAAGCAGATAAAAGAGCAATCAATAAATACTGTATGCATCAATAAACCTGAGTTAGTGGATAAAGTTGTAATCAGGTAGATATAAAGGGACGGTGTAAAACTATTACACGTTACATTGTGATGTGTGATCATTTGTAAATATGAGTATGCTCCCGTTTCCTTCAGATCACTGCAGTAAATGGGCTTTTTATGGATTTTTTATGTGTCTTGGTTTTTAATGGCCACATAAAAGCATTAAAATCAGATTTGGATCAGTTCATTCTAATGCTGTAATGCCAATAGTTCCTCACTGAGGTGTAACATCAACATTTGCAGGAGACTCAAAATCAGTTTTTACCTGAAGTCACAGGTGTAACTAACTGTAGCTTACCATTGTAGGTCTGGTGCTGCACACTTGAGCTAAACCTGTGTGTGTTGAAGTTGGTGGTAGCTTAGGAACCATTAACCAATCACAACTAATTCTCATATGACAATGGCCAATCGAATTGTGTTTCATGTCTCCATACTAACTGAAATGCAAGTGTTTTTTCTCCTCCCTTCTTTTTCCTTTCATTCTTGACAGACAACTCGAGAAAATAAACACAAACAACCATACACCTAAACTTTTGACCTGAAGTCTGTGTAGGCAAACACGCCTGACCCTTCATGTCTGTTCCCAATTTCTCTCAGATAGCGTACCTGGAGAACCTACTGAAGGTGTACAACGACGAGATCAGCCGCCTGCAGCAGGCTGAGCTGACTTTAGACGACCTGGGAGCTGAAGAATCTTTATACATCCAGGAGCACAAGCTCAAACGCAAGGTCGGGCTGGAGTTTGCGAACAAATAGTGCTGAAATCTGTAAAAAGAACCATTACACCAGGTTGTGTGACAGCTAATCACACCTCTTCCTTCTGTCCTCTTCTTCCTCTCTTCCAGATGATGAAGATTTATGAAAAGCTGTGTGAACTAAAGGACTGCAGCACGCTAACAGGCCGAGTCATTGAGCAGAAGATCTCCTACAAAAGCACTCGTTATCCTGAGATCAACAGGAGGGTGAGCTGGTTTTTGTTTTATAAGTGTCCTGGAAAGCAACAAGCTGCGTAAAACTTTTGTCTGCTATTAGTGTGACTGGGTCAACATCTGCCATGTCAGATCTTGAGTGTAGACCTCGATCTTGCATGAACGTCATTATTATTACTATCAGCAGGATTTGATGCCACTACAAATCTTTAATATGTAGCTTTTCAAAACATTTAGAGCAAAATTCAAAACACGAAATGACAGAACTTTAAAAATTAGTTGATATAAATAAGTACAATTTAGAGATGTCCCTGGTAAACGTATTCATATCACATCAGTAATTTAATCTTATATAAACTTAATAGTTTTGAACCAGAACCTTCAGTGTTTGGATAAAGTAGCTCATGAAAAATAAGGTTTGCCAAATTTAGTAATCAGCTGTTGTTTCAATGTGTCAGATTAAATGGATCAGACTCGGAACCAACCAATATTAAAGGATTGGGAACTTTAATAGGGACCTCCCTATTACAATCAGTGCTCGTAGTTGAAGGAGTAAATCAGTTTATTTGTGCATTTCTCTAAAACAAGTGCCTGGTGTCAGGATATGGACTGTGTTAGGTTGAGTATATATAATAGTATTACTGTATTTTTATGTGGGTGAATTTGATGTGCTCCTGATCCCATACTCTACGTTCCTTCCTCCTGTCAGATCGAGCGTTTCATCAACAGTCCTGAGGCGCAGAAGAACCCTCCGGATTACCAAGACATCCTCCAGCAGGTGCTGCGTGCCAATGAGCGCCACAACCTGTGCCTGAGCAGAAAACAGCTGAACCAGATCGCCCAGGAGGCTTTCAGAGAGACCGGGAGCCGCATGCAGGAGAGACGTCACCTGGACCTGGTGTACAACTTCGGCTCGCACCTCACTGACCCCTACAAGCCTGGTAAGGCTTCAACAGGGATACAAATTATTCAGTCTGCTGGCGGCTGTGGCAGACCGACTGTCAGACATTATAGACTGACAGGTTATCAACGCAAACATACAGTGAATACAGAAGAGAAGAAACAAACAGAAATGTTTAACCGATGGTTGAAATGTTGACATTTATCTTGGTTTCTTAAACGTGCACATTCCTCTTAAATCATTGGCTTTCTGTCATTTGAACAGCTTTTGGATACATTTAGGTAGTAGTTTGTTTTTGAATGTATAAAACATGATTTGTACAGTTTTAAGATCCACATAATTTCACTAAATTTTAGAGCCTTTAATAAGTGTAAAAATGTATTTAGCATTTAACTGTAAAGCTCCAGAATTTAGTGATATTAGTTGCTTTCTACAGGGACCCCTGGTGCAAAGAAAATGCTTTTTGTTGTTCATCTGTCTTTCTTTCTCTAACTCTAACCCTCACTGCTCCCACACTTGCTCTTTTCTCTCCTCTCTTTTCTCCGCCACCCTCTAAAGCCACAGATCCGGCTCTGTCGGACCCCTCACTGCTGCGGAAGCTGCGGTCGAACAGAGAAGTGGCCCTGTCCCGTCTGGAGGAGGTCATCACCAAGTACGCCGTCAAACAAGAGGACACCGAGGAGCAGGAGAGGACCAAACGACAGGAGAAAGACAGCAAGGAGAAAGAGGTATGGAAGCGATTGGAGAAAAGGGGAAATCATCACAGGCTTCTACACCTGTACAATTGAATGCAATCCAATACAACTGTTCTGCCATAAAGTCTACTTTTGTGGTGCTTATAATGATCTTGATGGTTTTGTGCTGGACTGCATTATACTGAGAGGTGTTTCTAATATTCTGCCCCCCTCATGTATGTAAATGGGCAGGACAAAAAATTAGAAACACCTCCCAATATGATGAAGTTCAGTTCAACACCACCTTTAACTACGACCTCAGTATTAAACATATGAATTTACACATTTCCGACAGTGTCACCAAAAACTGAACATTACAAACTTCGTAAAGGTAGAATTTATGGCAGAGCTGCTGTATTGAATTGTAATAGATTGTACTGGTGTACCTAATAAAGAGGCCACTGAGTTTATAATTACTTGATGATAAATTATTTACCTCACAGCAAGTTGTCGGAAATAAATGTAAACCATTGGCTGCCTCAAAGATAGAAAAATATAATATTTTTTGGAAAATGGTCAGCTGTAATGTAACAACAACTTGTAGTAAAAAGGATAAAACCCATAAAAACACTGGCGTGCTCCCTCAAGCAGCTAGAACACAGCCTCTACTGATGGGGGGTTGGGAAAACAGGAAATTTAAATGCAGCATCATTTTGTTTCACTTAAACCGGAAAGCGAAATCTTAATTTATGGGACCAACACCAGATCCTGCTTCGGACAGTTCTGGTTCATATTTCACACTCCCTTCCTCGTCTATCTGCTCCTGTTTGACCCTCACACGTCTTATTTTCAGGTCCAGAAATCAGAAAATGGAGAAGGAAGTAAAGAGGTGAATGGAGTGGCAGAGAAGGAAGATGAAGAGGTGGAGGACGATGAGGATGAAGAAGATGAATCGTCGGACCCAGACATTGAGGAAGAGATCCAGGCTAGCACTCAGCAGGATGGACCAGGTTAGAGCGGAGACATTCATTCAAATGTTTCTTATTTTCTTTTTCATTCTAAAGTTTTGAACGTGACGGCTCGTATCGTACACTTTACACTGAGATGACGTCATGCACATAAAAGTACCCTCTACCCGCCCACACGAGAGGTTTGTGTCAGTAATGCAAACAAAAAGTCAGGCAGCGAAACCACAAAGCTGACAGTGACAGCAAACGTGTGTGAGAGAGAAGCAGAGGGAACTGTAAACAAAGTAAAAGACCAATAGTTTACACCATTACACAAATCATTTGTTTGCAAGTTATAAGCTTTACTTCTGAGAGGACATTTTGTTTGCTTCAGTGAGTTTTATTCTCTCTCAAATTCTTATTTTTGTTTGATATTTAAGAGGTTTTGTTTGAGTATATTGACAGAAATCTGATTCCAAAGACCTGAATCATAATCGGCTGTTATCAGACGAGGGTGGCAGAGACGGGGAGGAAAGATTACATTGCATTAATTTTCCTCTTTCTGTAGACGTTGATGATGAGGAAGACGACGGTAACGAGGCGGAACAAGCATGTGATGGTATAAACATGGAGGATCAGGCAGGCGAGGTGTCCGGAAGTGTTTCTGCCGGGGAAGTAGGTAGCGTGAAAGACGAGGACGAGGAGCCGGTCACAAGTGGACTCAGTCCTCTTTCTGATGAAAGCAAGTCCCAGATGTCTTCGCTGTCTGACATCCCCTCCCCTAGACACAGCCCCAGCCAATCAGAGCCAATGCAGCCTGATAACCAGAGGCCGCTGTCTAATGGTAACCAGGGATTAGAGGAGCCTGTGGATTCCTCCAATCATGTTTCAGTCGTGCTGGTAAGCACCAGCAAAGTCACTAAGGACCCCACATACGTCTCCCCGGTAGCAGCCAATGGGGTGTCTTTGCCCCTGTCACCAGCAGTCGTATGTGACACACAGACTACCAACGGCACGTCGCCGCCGCCCCGCCCCAGAACTACGAGGAGCCAGAAGAGGAAGAGGGAGGAGATTACATCAGGGAACTCCCGAAATACAAAGCACATAATCGTCCATGACAGGTACTGTAAGGCTTTGCTGGCATGACATGGAGACATGCAGAGTGGATATGATGGAGCACAGTGGAGTACGTTGGAGGGATTTGTTGCAGAATCAGAGACGCACAGGCCTGGTTTCCTGGTGGTTAAACAGGATTAAACAGAACGTAGTCTGGTTCAGCCTAGTCTTGAAGGAAATGACCAGATTTCCAACAGTAACTTGTGTGATCTCTCTGTGAACAGCAACTAGCCAGACAACTACTTATTCACAAGAGCACTCAGCAATTTAACGAAACTATGTTTGCATCTGTATTTCTTGTTTTCCAACATATTATGGACTTTTTTGTTGTTCTAGCTTTTATCAACACCCTAAAGTTAGTGCCTAAATGCCACTTTTAAACCGTGTAGCTATTCTAGATCAAGACTCATATAAAATGTCAGCTGTAGCTCTAATATGCTTAGATTAATAACAATATTATTGCTCTGGATTGATTTATTGGGAAAGTTGTTAAACCGTTTTTTTTCTGATTTGGTTCTACCTCTTCTTTCTCCCTCCATCCCGCTCCACACCCACCCATTGTTCTCTCCTCAGTGAGGTGGATATCCCTCTGGATATGGGCGTTTTTAGCTGCAATTCTCCGCAGCAGGCAGAGTCAACCCGAGCAGACACTCCGACCCAGGAAATGGTCAGCAGCTCCCAGTCAACGCCGCCTCCCAAGAAAAACAAGGTGGGGGCACACAGGTGGTAAATGAGAATTTGGTGATCGTAGTGAGGATTGTATGTTCAAAACCTGGATCACAGTCCCATTTCTAGATTGACGGAACAGTTTTTAGGAGTGCAGATCATCTTTACGATCATATTTGTAAAATTGTACCTTTTTAATTGGGTAGACTTGATCTAATTTACAACTTTGTGTCTCCTTTTTAGACGGTATTTAGCTAAAGAATGTAAAACAAATCGTCTCTTATTTCTCAGGTTGTTCATACAGTATGTTACTTATCTAAGTTATCAAAATTACTGTATCTTGTTTTTTTATATAGTGGATTGTAAATACAGTTTTATTATTATTTACATTGTAAAGATTGAAGTCAAATTTCTCACACAATTGAAGATAATTACAGTTACAGAGGTTCACTACTGTTAAGTCCAGTTATACAGCTCACATTAACTACATTACTTATTGTGATTTTCCATAGAAATATGTTTTTATATTTATCTTGCATCACAGTTTCACTTGAGGCTCTTTTTCTTTGGTTTTTACTGATTTTCTCCCAAAAATGATAATAATTTAAAGGTGAGTTAGTAAGTTTAATCAGTTTCAGACAGATTTGATGTCCATGTCGACCCAAAAATTATGCTTCCAGCAACAAGTAGACCTCGTCCACCACAGTTTACAGCAAAAACAAGGTGTTTTTACAGCGAGGACAGCTCAGAATATGCTCCAGTTCTTGCAAATGGTGTGTTTTTATAAATATTACCTTCATAAATATTAAAACAGATTCTTACCTCCCAGAATGATCTATTCATTTTCTGTTTCATGCAGTTTTCACCTGTTTAACATTCAAATTAAATGGTGATAAATCAGATTTTCAGATTGTGTGTGTGTGTGTGTGTGTGTGTAAATGTGAGAGACTGGTGAGACACATTTCCTAACCGTTCCACTTGTTTGTGTTTCCAGGTCAACGTGGCCACCCAGTGTGACCCAGATGAGATCATCGTCCTGTCAGACTCTGAATGACCTTTCACCTTTGACCTCTCACTGTACTGAAATGTTCTTCCACGTGTCACCTGTATTCTGGGACTGGTTTCCTGAAACACATTTCTGAGGACCGTTCTTGTAACAAGAGGAAAAGGCTCAATCTTTTTTTTTTCCATTTCAAAACTGTGAAATTGCTGATGATCTTAACAGTCAATATCAAATGAAAAACAGGGAAAACTATGGATTTAGTACCTCATGTCACTTGGTTACATACTACCGAACAAAAGCCAATACAAGTGTTTCTGTAGAGGACTTAAATAAAATAATTGTAACCTAACATTTGAAAGACAGCTGCTTAAACAGGACATGTTTTTTTTTTGGAAAATCAAGGTTTTGGGAGTCCTCCTCTTCTGCTGTGTGCACCAGAGAATACATCTGTCATTTTCTCTATCAGAGAAACGTCGTCTGACGTTGACCTCGGCTGTCCTCTCCCTTTTTGGGTGCAGTAAAGATGACCTCATCCGGATCTGTTGGGGTGATCCAAGCAGCCAAACTGCTGTTGCCGTGTTTCCTGCCTTTTGGTGGTAGCACTGAAATTAGTTTTTTACTGCTCTGAACAGAGAGCTAAAAGATACTTCTTTTGGGATGATTGTCCCTTGACTTTTGTTAGTGTGGTTTAGGTAAGAAACCAGTGCCTGAAAACATGTGGCCCAGACGGGGGGGTTTTGTTTTCACAGACACTCGACTGGTGAGAGCCGCGTTAGCTCTCCGCTACTTTGTTTACATTTTTATATTTCAATCGCATTTTGTTTTCCTAAAGGAGAGTGGAAGTGGTGGAAGGAATTTTGAGATGAAATTGTTTTACTTGTTGCTATTTATGCATGATTTAGTGAGCTGTGTGGTGGTTTATGCGCTGCTGTTAGAGAGGTGTGTGGACCTCAGCAGAGATAATGGAGAACATTGTTTTTAATTTTTTCCTTTTTATGTTTCCCCTCCAAACATATTTCTATTTTTAGGTTTGTAATAAAGTAAGTTACTATTTTTTATTCAGACCTGTGTCTGCTGCAGGATAGCTGAATACTTTCCAGATAGCTATTAGTTTGAATGAGGAAGGCTGACAAGGCTGATACACAAGTGTTGGAAGGATAAGAATGTTATTAACTATATTTTTCTTATTGTCAACAAATCCCATGAAAAGTAACCAAGCTTAACTCTGTATCCAAAGCCTGATATATGTTATTCCTCTGTGCTGTAGAGCTCCATTGTCGTCCACAAACTATTAAAAACATATCAATGAGCCACAGTGTTGCACTGGGTGACATGTTCCTTTTATTATAATGAACGTGGACTCTCTAGTTTATTTTAAGTTGATCCCACATACACTTCCCTGCTGCTGGAAATACTCACTAGAGCGCCAAGTGTGTATTAATCCACGGCTAAAAATAGTCCCCAACAAATGTACTATTTGCTCTTTGTTGAGTAACGTTTGCTAAAAACTACAATATCCAGCTGTTTTAGGAAATTAGTGAGGCATATTTTAAAGATTTACATCTTCAGTAGGAACCAGTGGGCTTGGGGCCGAGAGCAGGGTAAGCAGGTTTGTCTTTGCAGTGGGATTTGTTGACGTTAAGAAAAATACAGAATAATGTCAGCCTCATCCTTTTAAGTAGCTATAGCTCAAAATGTGTCCTCGTGATTCTGGCACGTCTCAAAACAAAGGAAAGGAACATCAGATTGAAGTATCTCCTTTAATTCATCTCAAACAGTCGAGTCTCACCACGACTTCTACCTCTGCCTCTGCCCAGATCCGATAACTACGTTCAACAAAGGTCAAACCAGTTCTGTTGATATAAATGACAGTTGTTTTTTTTTACCAAACCTGGCCCAGTTAAGGATCCTAAACACCTGAGTCTAAATCTTGAGAAAAAAAAAAGTCCAACAATTCTGAACTGACATAAACAATGTAAGAAGGAAATCCAGTTTCAGTCTGACACACACAATGATTCACTTTCATAAAAAATTATCATTATTTTTGAGTTGTTAGTGCAGCTTTAACATGTTTGTTCCCTCCTGTCGAGACACTGGGTATATGGATACATTTAGCCATGCAAGTTGAAATATCTACATTTATTTAGAATTAAGTTTATTTTTTTCTAGTTAAGATCTCCAGCACTGATGACTGAAATTGTTCTGTGACTGGTGTGTATCACATCCTTTTCTCTAGCTGGTCCTTCTGTAATGGAGCACTAGGACGACCAAAGTCCAGGCCTTCTGGTGAAGGGAAATTTCTCAACTTTGTATCCTTTATAACAATCCCCATTTTTGTTTTCTCCTCCTTAATTCTGTTTTTATTCAGGCGAAATTATATTTTCAAAGTTACTAGAATGTAAAACTGGATTGTAGTTATCGTAGCTTCGATCTATCGGGCCTCATTTATGCAGAGGAGTGATCCATCGTTCACTGTGAATTTTTTTTTTCATTTTTGATAAAATAAATGATAATTTTTTTATATACAGCCTCTGTGTTGCTGATTTGGATTTTTATTTGTTCTTGAGTAAAATATGTTGAAAACATTTTTACAGTTTGAAAAAACACACACATCACACCACTTTTAACCTACAAAGCTCATTTATAATTGTAGATACGGATGCACCGATGCCATCCACCGGATCGGTATTGGCCCCGACACTGACTTTATTTAGTGGATCGGGTATCGGCCATGATGTGACTGATCCACAAAGGCTTCGTTCACACTGCAAGACTTTAGTGCTTAATTCTGATTTATTGCTCAGATACGATTTTTTTTGTTTGGCTGATAATGTGACCAATATCAGACGTCACACGCAGCAAGCTGTTGTATGGAAGTAAACCTGGAGGCCACTGAAGTCAGCCTTTACAGTTTCATTTATACATTGATGTGCAGTGGAAGCCAGTGAATTTGTGAGCGGATGATAACAAGAATGAAGAGAAAGAGAGTCAAATTTTTAATTTTTAAAATTGAATTAATGTTTGTAGCAGCGCCGAATTGTGACGAATGTCAGTCTAGAGTGGCGTAAAAGTGTCATGAATTCTGATATGACTGAGATCAGGCTGAGGTCGCATTGCAAAAAATCAGACCTGTATTGGATTTAGGACCACTATTGAAAGTGGACCAAATCAGAATTTAAAAGATCAGATTGCATGTGATTTGTGCTGTTCACACACAAAAAAAAATAGATCTGATTCACATGTGAGCAAAACAATTTTGGACCACTATTTGTTTGTTTTGTGGCGGGCCTCATGTCACATTACATACAAATGTTCCCGTTCCAGTGAGGTATACAGATATTAAATCTGAATTAAAGAGGGCACTGGTAACATATCGGTACTCGGTAGCAGATACGCTGAGTTGAGGTATAGGGAGAGAAAAATTATATACATTAATGTATTGCAAATTAATAGAGTTAATGTTGCTATTACACATCTGCAATTTTCTCTGGATACTCTGCAGCTGCACTTTCACCTGTGCAGGTACCAATCCGGCCTAAACCTGTGTAGCTTCTGTTGGTCCTAATAAAAAAAATACAGTCCAAGATTTATTAATATTTTTAGGGACTTGAACACAAATCAAAGACAGACAAAGTCAATTATTCGCACCAAATAATTTATTAATCCTTTCTTTTGATACAGGGCAGTGGTGAATATTGATGTACTGTACTTTATTACATTATTAGTACCACTAAGGATTTACATAAAAATGTCTATTGACAACTGTCGTTTTCTGTTCAACAATCAACTGGTCAATCACAAGAAGTTGTGTAACATAGTTTGTGGAATGTACAAAAATAATTGAAATACCTCAGGCTAGTTTTCAGCAGAAACTTGGAGCTCTCTACACTGATCCGTCCATCCTTACTTTCTCTTGATACGAGGTGGTGCAAGAGAAACCGCGTGGCTGTAGTTTTGAGTTTTGAATTGTGTGTATGTCTGAAACTTCAGTGTGTTGGTGCAGCAGCAGGTGAAGCTGCAGAGCTGCTGGAGATGTAACAATAAACTACACACATATCATGTTAATCCGTTACTTACGAGGACACCGGGGGGCCCTTAAACAAATTAAAAACTCTCTTTGGTCATTTTGTTAATGTTTTGTCACAATTTCAGTATTTTAGGATACTCTTTCTGATTTAGGACATTTTAACATTTGAGGGCACTATTCTAAATTTAGAGATGTGGAGGTGATATAACGATCAAATTATAACAGTCCCTTTTTTAAAATATATTGTTTTTGTATTTGCACTTTCCATAAGATTAACACTGTACAGACCACATGTTGTTGAGGTTTTATTGATTGTTTGAGGGATTTTAATTGTGAGAAATTGTAATTTCTTGCAGTGCACATTTGCACATCACAAAGCCAACTGTAACTCAGATATAAACTGCTGGTCTTCCACTTAACTCTGAACTAACATCAGGGCTGTTACTGACTACAGGAGAAACTATCTTCTTCAGTCACTGGATGTAAACAGTAGAGATTATTCTGTCTGAAATGAGCCTTCTCTGAACACTAAACACCTCTGTCTCTTCATGTGTTGTGTTGGTCGAGGAATATAAACACACAGATAAATGTGCTCATCTTGTTCACTGCATTCACTGAGTGAAAGTTATCTACATGCACGTTTAAACGCTTGAGTGTTGGCACACTTCACACGTGTTTACCTCCACACTTAAGAAGAGCATTAGATCACCATTTCACACCACACTTTTCACACATTCTACTCGTACAATCATCCTGTGTTTCCTCTGCAGCTGCTCAGCAGTGGAGTAAACAAACAGGAACAAATGCGAACTGAACTGAAGCGGAGTCAGAGGAAACAGCGGAGGTCACGCTTCACAGATCACTGATCACATACAAAAGCCAACAGTCCTTTCACTCAGTCCGACCTCCAAACCTGCATATAAAAAACCCAGCCTTCACAGAAGGTAAAACATTCCTCCGTCTCTGGAAATGTAAAACATCTCTGAAGGCATGCAAAGTGTTTAAGAGGTCATGTGTCACATTTCTTCCACCACTAACTGTCCTGTGCTGTAGCTACACTGGCACACTGAAGCATGTTTTCTACATCGTTTGAATTGGTTAAAGTATGTTAGACGTAGGAGTGAAACAATAATACAGCTACATATCTTAACACATGGTTATTATCACATTGCAGCAGGTTTACATGATCATAATCTCTTAATAACAGTACCAGCTGTGGCCACAGGGGTGCACACTCCTCTTTGAAAACTAATAATATTCAAAGAAACATTAAATTAAAGGCTGCTTGACTTATTTTATCACAAATAATGACACTTCTCTTACAGAAAACCATGTTCTCCTTGAATTGCACCACATTTTGCTTTTGAATGACATAGCATAGCACATTTTAAAAACTAATAATATAATCAAAAATATTTAAGTAAGTAATATTGCAAGATGTGGTGTCCTGATGTAAAAAAAAAACTTAATTGTCTTCTGTATTCACCAGTGACACTTATCTGGTCATGTAGTGTAAAGCATCAGTATTGTTTCTATGTTACCTCTGGTTAATATATCTTGTGCACTAATACATAATGATGGTTAAATTGTTGACCTGATCTATGTTTAAGGTGCCCCAATACAAAGTACTAATTAATTAAATTGTATAAATATACTTTACAACACAATGTGTTTTATATATATATATATATATATATATTAGTTTAAAATCATGTAACTACAACATGTTTTGTTTCCATTGTAAGATTAAATTACGACAAATAGAAATAATTAGTGTTGAACGAGTAAATCAACGTGCTAAGGCACCTAAAGATGACAAATACAACCTCCTTTACAAACATAAGCAAACTCAGTGTTTTAATGGAAAAACAAAGGCAGAACGTATTTATACTGTGCACTATCTGCAGTGCAATACCCCTGTCAGTGTGAGTTATCAGTAGTTATACCAATACATGTACAGTATGGTCCCTAAATGCATCACACAGTACTTATATTACTCTGTAACTGCAACAGTCCCAGTTTAGATACAGCACAGAACTCAGCCGGGCTCAAAAGAGAACATGGGTACTTGTGAACGGTGGAAAACTGAGAAACCGCGAGGTTTCATTTCTACGAGGTTTAAAGTAAACAAACTGACCTGTGGTTCAGTTCGGCATCTTGAGAGCAAGTTCATTTATGTTTTATTATGAACTTCAAGTCCTGAGATCCCACAAGTCACTAATATCATCTGCAATTCAGCCCCAAACACTTATTCAGCAGTGGTAAAAACATGGCTACTATTACTGGGGTTTCTATAATAATAATAATAATATCAGATTAATTATTGATAACATGTCTGAAATAATGACTAGTGTCCTTTGCAACAAAAGTGACACCTATAAATTTGACATCTTATTTTGTTAGACCATTATTTTATTATACCAGAAGAAAAAAGTTAGTTAAAGTAAAAAAAGTTTAAAAAAAACAATCTGTATATAGAGAAGAATACCAATCAACTGATTTAACCACAAAACGTTTAGTAGTTTCACTTGACACTGTCTTAAATATCACAATTGTTACTGAATAATTTTTTGTTTATTGAGTAGTTTTACAATATCTACCACTGTTACTCAAAATTTAGAAATACAATATCCAGGATGTTTGACAAGTCAGATATTTACTGATATTTATTGCATTTTCCCTGTACCTGGACTATTACCACGTTCACATCCAGGAACCAAAACAGGAACAGATGTCAGACCAGAACCACTGCTGATACAAACGAACAGAGACGGAAACACTGCTTACCTCTAATGTCAATAAAGAGACCAATTTCTCTCAACATTTTCAGACTTTTGGGAGGTCAGGACCTGTACGACTCAAGCAAACCCACCAGTGGAAAATATTGTAATCCGAGGACAAAGAATTCCACACAATGAAGAAAATGAAATGTGTAGAACTCTCTTCATAACAAAATGTTCTTAATGTAAAAAGAATAAAATGAAATATCTGACTTCTTTGTGTGCATTTAACAGCTACTGAAAAAGGAGGTTTTCTTTTTATTTGGGTCCACAACTTGATTAAAATCTACTTTGTCAACCATTCAGAGGAGGTACGCTTGTAAACACACTATACACTGTATAGCTTAGATATGACCACCATCCACCATTTTAATACTCTTCATTGGATTGAACACTATCGAAGAGACGCACTGTTTTTGGGGAACGCAGTGCAGAACACTTTCAAATACTTTCTCTACAACTCCTTCCAAAGCAGACCAGACGGCAGCGAACGCATCAGCATTACAAGCTCGCATTTGTTCCAGGTCTGATGAGTAAACGACAAATATTTCTATATATTTACAGTAACAATATACTTCTCAAAGCACGAGAACTCTGTGAACAACAAGAAAGTGAAAGCAGGTAACAGCAGCAAAACTGAAAGCAACGGGGGAGTCGATTCATCGCTTCCTGCTTTTAAAGCTCCAGAGGGGAAGTTCTGAGCTTCTCAGTTACAGGTAGTTTAGCTTTATGTTGGACCATGTTGGAAAAGAGATTGACAATTTTGCTACTTCAACAACCAAACATTTAAGTTTTGAGAAACTAATCTGAATGAGGCTCGAGCTCACTGGCGGTACACGTTGGCAGAAGCAGCCAAAAGACAAAACTGTTCCCGTCTGGTAAATATCCTTCCCCGTGCACACGTCCGGGATCTATCGGGGTTCCCTTGTGATGAGGATAAATGATTGTGCCTTTGTCTGTAATCCAGGGTGGGCGTTAAGAAAAGCAGCACCGTAGTATCATCTAAAACAACATGGCAGTGCTGACAGTCGGCCTGTAAGATGGGAAAAGATGTACCACTGCTGCTGTAAGGAGAAAAAACACAAATCTGCAACTTCAGCTTCTTCTTTTCTTAGCTGAATTGTGAATTATGTGTTGAGTAAGATTTTCTCTTGCAGATTTGTGTTTTTTGTTGCTATTTAAATCATATGACAGTGATACATTACAATACAATACTGCAGAAAATCACAGCACTTTAGAACAGCCATTTTTCTACTCTACTGGTACTATAACGTTGCCACAGAAGGTAAGAGTTAGTTGAAGCACTGTCGTTTCATTTTTGGTTTCCTCTCGACACGCACAGCATTCCTCCACGAGACAAAAAAAAAAAACTTTAATAACATCTCGGATATTTAAAACAATAGCTTACTCACTGAGACAAAAGGTCCACTTTTTAATGAGGCCACTTTTCGGAAGCAAGTTTCCTAAAGTCTTTGTGGTACGAGAATTGAGGATAATTTAAGATGGCATCAGCACGACCACAAGTCTATTTCAGAAACTTCACGGCACAACAGTCGACTGGAATCTCAAGTCCCATTTTTCTATAAACACTTACAGGTTCTTCAGGTTGTGTGTCCAACGGGAGCCTCGCCTTCTTTTTCCCACTCTTGACAAAGAACGCACTTCCTGCTTGAAATGCTGAGTGTTGGCAGTTAGGAGTGCTTCAGACGAGCACTGCGCTTCTTCCAAGTTTACAATGTTGTAAAAACAGCAGCAGGAACGAGAAGCACGACTGTTTGCTCAGAAAGAGGCACCCGTTGGACATAACACACGATTTTGGTTTAAGTCACGCTACTGTCATTGGCACTGACTTCACACACGTCTTCATCACACACACTTCGACCCAACCCTAGACCACCAAACATCCCTGATCCCTGACCCTGACCTGGACTCTGAGAGATGACCCCTAGTAGTGCCCCTGCGGCGGCCATGTTGTTGCTCAGAGCAGCACTGCTGCTGTTACTCCCACTGCTGTGACTGCTGCTACTTCCTGTGGCTGAGACGCCGCCGTGCTGCGGCGACAGAACACCGCCGGAAAGATGTGGAGAAGAAACAGACACTCCTCCTCGCCCACCTCCTCCCATTATACCCCCATGTCCTCCCTCACCTGCAGACAGGAGGAGGTGGGGGGAGGAAATCAAATCTGGCCCATCCTCACCTCCACCTCCGCCTCTTCTCCCGCCCTCGCCGCTGCTCCCGCCTTCACCGCTCTCTCCCAGGCCGCTGCGCCTCTCGCAGTGCGAGCGGTGCCTCATGAAGCTGTCGCGCCACATGAACTTCTTGCCGCAGCCGAGGCAGTCGTACGGCTTGAGGCCTGTGTGCGTCTTCATGTGCTCCGTGAGGTGATGCTTCATCTTGAACTTCTTGGCACAGACGGGGCAGTGGAAGGGCCTCAGGTCCAGGTGCATGTTAATATGGCGGTCCCTCATGCTCTTGTGGGTGAAGGTCTTACCACAGTGGCACATAAACACTTTCCCTGAAGCCCCCGTGCTGCTGTTACTGCCACCACTACCACTTCCACCTCCAATCCCCCCGCTGTCCATGCCTTCAACTCCCAAACCTCCCTGCATGGTGGTGGACAGGTGGACCGCGCCATGCTCCAGACTGGGACCTTTGAAAGAGGCTCCTCCGATCATACCACCTGCCATCCCCAGGGGAGGGGCGGCAGCGTCCAGAGAGAGTCCTGATGCCTGGCTGTAGAGGAGGATCTGGTTCCCCTGCATGTCCAGGGGGAAGAGCTGGGCCCGGGCCGTGGCTGCAGACTGAACCTGGCCCAGCAGCGCGGAAACAGCACGGTTAGTGCTCTGGCTCTGACCGGCTGCACTGTCATGAAGGTGCTGAGCTAAAGTCTGGTCCATTAAACTGCCTTCAAACTTGAGGTAGTCTTCTGAAGACTGGCAGTAGTCCACCTGGAGAAAAACAGGGAAGGGGTTTTTAAATCTGTGATGAAAGCAAAAAAAAAAAAAATACAACCTACTTGTAGAAACAATTTGCTGGGATTTTTCAGGACAATTTGCTAAATTTCAAACTAGTGACTTAGAAATACTTTTCCTCAGTGCCTGCATGTTGGACAGGCAATGTGCACCAGGCAGTGTAGCAGAGTATACACCTCACCCAGGTTCAGATGGCTGTATTTCTGTTTCACCTGAAAAAAGAAGCTACCTAAGTTTGAGCCTCTTTGTGTACCATTTGATATGTTACACCTTTGGCCCCCTAGTGGTGGTACAAAAAACACAGTCTGATTTTTCTACAAACAAAAACTTGTGCTATGAGAATATTTTGAAAGATGCTATAATCACACGACAATTCTACTCAGTGTGTCTTTAACGTGACTTTCAGCTCACCTGCGAGTCCATGTCGTTGTCAGATCTGCCCCCCAGATCGGCTGAAAGGCTCCGTACGTTGGAGATGTTGAAGTTGCTTCTCTCCCTCTCTCTGGCCAGCTCCAACTCCCGCTCATCCTCGTCCTCCTCGTCTTCTCCTCCCTCCTCCCCGGACACTACGATGAGGTCGTCGTCCTCCATGCGCTCGGTTTTCACCACCACCCACTGTTTACGAGGCATGATGCTGGGCTGGCTGTAGGTAGGACGCTTCTGTGGTGTCAGCGCCGAGTGCTCCCCATCCTTTCAATTGAGATATTTCATGTTACAATACAGTTAATGAGGGATGTCTGGTCTTTGTTGTCCGTGAAAACTTTGTATTTTCAGAATATCTGATTTCGAGGGTGAGCTCGACAGCCATGCATGTGTTTGAACAGTTTTTTTAATGAAAGGAAAACCTGAAAAAGACCAAATCTTGATTTAAACCAAATTAAATGACGGGAAATCGATATAAATACCAATACTACATTTGGATGTTTAGGACACTGAACCTTCCTCACGTTAAAACAGCTGCTGATCCTTTTTGCAACATGAGTGCAATGTTTTTCAGGTGCATTAGCGTCGGTTGCTCACACTGATGGACCCTCACCTGATAGGAAGACACGCCAAAGCTGTCGCTGACCCCAACTTCCTGCTCTGACACCGAGCTCATTTTCTTCCTCCTCCCGCTGCCCCCTCCTCTTCCTCTCTTCCTTTGGTGGTACAACACCTCCTCCTCTTCCTCCTCTACTTCCTCCTCCTCTTCCTCAATAAGGAAGGCTTCTTCTCCTCCTGACGGGGTGCAGTAGCTGGGGGTGTTGCTAGCCCCTCCTCCGTCCACTGAAGCCCCAGCTGCGGCTGCACAGCTTCCTCCAAAACTGCTCCCGTCCCTGGGGCTGAAGTAGTTGGTGCTGCTGGGAGACTGGCTCTCGCTCACTGACGGGCGGCTGGGGGGCTGGGAGGCACGCTGGCGCTCGTTGGACCCTACGACCTGGGCTTGACCACCACCTACACCACCATCACTACCAGCTCCATTACCACCACCTGCACCACCGTCACCGTTGCTGCTGCTACACCCGAGGTTAGCTGACTCTCCACCTCCTCCGACACCGGCTCCGTCCTGCACGCCGCCACCTCCTCCACCGCTCCCTGCTCCCGCCCGGCCCTCCTTCAGCAGCTCGGTGCATTTGTCCACGATGTGCCACATCTGCAGGACGCTACCCACTGTGAGGTAGTTGACGATGTCCTCGCGCAGCATCTGGAGCTGACCGGTGTAGGCGCAGCTCAGCACGCTCTCAAACGCCAGCGGGTCCATTACCGCCGGGATGGAGACTGTAGACATGTTCTTCAGTAGTACCTGGTGGAGAACAACATATCACAATAATAAATGTATCAATGATTTGTCCTGCCTCTCCCACTCCTCCTACTGGTCTGTGTGAGGCTGCTGTCACGCTGCAGACCTTTATTCTCAATTCCAAATTTGAGTTTCTATCCGATTAATCTGAATGACTGTTCATACCTGTTCATTTTGGGTTTTTACCAAAATTCTTACCAAGAAATAATAATAAGCCGATCAGTTGTGTCCTGCTGCAATAAAGCACTGACAGTGTGACTCCATGTAGCTTTTATGTGTTCATACTGATTAGAAAACGTCAAATCTTTGGCATTCACAAGTTATGCTGTTTCCTTGCGGTGACAAGACTGCATAACACTCCCACCTGGTCGTGGAAGTAGGGTGAGGAGGCGGCCAGGACGCAGCGGTGGGCTTTGAACACCTGTCCCTGGACGTGGATGGAGAGGTCGCAGAGCCTGCCGTCTTCTCTCTGCCGGTTCAGGCTGTCCAGCACCGAGGCCTGAGCGCTGGGGAAGCACACCTGCACCACCGAGCCAGATGTGTCGCTGGGAGCTGAGCTGCTTCCCACTTCCATGGGCAGGGACTGCATCTGGGTGTTAGGAAAAACCTTTTCAGATTAAGTTCGACTGCTTCCATAACAGCATTCCTCCCTGGTTTGTTACTGTTGAATTTCTGCAGGGTGTGCTGTCCAGGCCACAGTCGAGTTTGATGTAGGGATGTGAGATGTGTGTATGCATCACAATAACCAGAGGACCTATCACCGTATCTGTTCAGGTATGGAACAATCGAAATGCCACATTACAGCCATTCTGGAAATCATTCTATAATAAATTTTACTTGTTTTTCTTTTAGTGGTAATTTGGGCAAAATTATGAATTCAAGGTCGTTTAAAAATACAGTAAGCTAGATACTCAATCGCCAGTTTATTAAGTAGACTTAGCTAAAACTAGTGCAATCTAATACAACAGTCCTGCAATAAATTCTACCTTCATTAAGGTAAGAATGTTCAGTTTTTGTTTTAAAGAGGTTTATTGTATAAAACATCAGGAAATAAAGAAAAATGTCCAACCCAGTTTCCCAAAGTCTTATTTTATCAGAACAAAGATATTTAGTTTACGATATAAAACAAAGAAAAGCACTGGAGAAGCTGCAACTAGAGAATTTGGACATTTTATTTCTTGTAAAACTACTCAAAACGAATCATTAATCAATCATCAAAATACCTGCTGATTCATTTTCTGCCAGACTAATAGATTAAACTACTAACTGTAGTTTGTGGTGCTGTCGGCTTGGCGCCATGTGAGTGGTGTTTTTAACATAAACAGGGTGGACAAAATATTAGAAACACCGCTCAGTATTTCTAATGCAAAACAATTCAACAGCACCACAAACCGCAGCCTCTGAAATGACTATCAACACCTTCCTACGACATTTTCAACACGAACTGAACATCATAAGTATCATCAAGGTAGAGTTTACTGCAGGGGCCATTGTATTGCACTGCATTAGATTTAGCTGACAAGTGTTGGTAAAATCCACCTCAGTAACACGTGAAATTCCAGATATGTCCAGTTGTTGCCCTTTTGTGCAAACGCAAAGTAATTCTAATCTCAGCACTCAAACATTTAGCAGTTAATTTCACTAAATTTGGTTTGTTAAGCAAACAGCTGACGTTACCTGATGACTCGAGGTTGTTCCTCACCCTTCATCACGTGTGTGTGTGTGTGTGTGAGAGCAGGGAGACGGTGAAGAGGGAACAGTGGCCAATCAAGGAGGCAGCTGACTTGAATACACTGAAAATTAGTCCTACTTGAGACAGTCTCTTTGTTAGACCTCAGCGCGTCGCTCTGTCTGACTGCAGCGACAACACGCTGCACATCAAGCATCTCTGCAGCTGTCATGTGCATTTCATTTATTTTGTGTGTCGTGCATCGCGCGGGTTGTATCAGCCCTGGTGACACCGTGGCTGGAGTTGAACTGATAGTTAGTCGATAGTTGTGAAAAGCGCTTTGTACTTTACAGAAAACCAAAACACACAGATCGTGCACTTTGTTGCTGTAGCGCGTGACACAATCAACAGCTGGGTTACAAACACGCTTCCAGCTGGCCGGCACTGCCGCGAAGAGGCTTTGCTGGTGGAGGTCTTCTCCCTCCACAGCTGCAGCCCGCCTCAGCTCCAGATGTGACGTTAGCCTGCAAGCTAACTCAAACGCCCGGCTACAGACACCGCGAGCCGCCGCGGGCTCCAAACTCACCGTTTCAGTTGACGCCGCAGCCTTCAGAAGCACGGGCTCCGAGCGAGCTGACGGCGGCGGGGCCCGCCGGTGTCTCCAGGCCCTGAAGTTTGAGGAGCATCTTTTGAAAATGTTCTTCCCATCGGATCCGTTCTCCTGCAGCAGCAGCAGACAGCGACGCGGCGCCTTTAAACGGATTCCAGACAGACGAGCCAGACTTCGGCCGACGGAAAATAAATTAAATAAATAAATAAGAAAACAAAAACACGTTTAAATGGAGCCTTTCTAATAGTAATATCTGAAAGAAGAATGATTTGAAACGGTTAGAAATTGTCACATTAAGAAAACGGTTGACAGGTTAATGAATGTCTTTTTCTTATCTTTATACCAAATCATCTCCATTATTCACACACACACACACACACACACATGCATGGCTATAGATATGTTGGATTATATGTAAAGTTTAATTTCCATCATTTTCTCCACCTCCTTTCATGCAAATCTTTAAAACACTGCAAATAGAAGAAATACTGTACGAAAAAATACAACCAGAAAATAAAAAAAAAATTTGATTATGATGCCGACTTGCACAGTGCATCCTCATCATGTCCAGTGTGTACAATCTGAGAGTGAAGCAAACACTGACTAATGTGACTGTGATGCTGGTAAAGCAATGAACATCCATCCTTTGCCACTTCTGTCCTCCAGGGTTGATGTGTAAACATAACTCATAACTGCAGTGAAGTGAAGTTTGCCAGCCGACGCAGCTCAGACCCAAAAGCCAACTAGATGTTCACTGTCAGACTTCTCAAACAAATGTCTGAAAGTTGATTTCCATGCCAGAGTCGAATGAAACTCAACTCATTTGACTGGAAAGTAGCACAAGGAAATTCAAAAAGGTAAAACACCGTAGTCTGGTTTCAGTCATGTCACACCATTTGCCCCAATATGCTTTATGTTTATGAAAGCATCAGCAGTAGTTTGAAATAAACATATAAGTAGCCAATCTACAGAATGTTTATTACACCATACTGAGCCACAGAGTACACAGAAAAATCACAAAAATGACCACCTTTCACCAAAAATCAAGAACAAAAATAACAGTATCAGTTTACATAACATGCTATATTTATAAAAAAAAATAAAAATAAAAAAAAAAGCTGAATATGGATCCTCCTAAAACATGACATACCCATTGGAGATTAAATGTCTCAACTAGAGAATTACCTCATCAGTCAAAAACCCTTTGAGAACCGTAGATGCATTTAAAAAAAAAAAAACCCGAATCTGACTAGAAATATGCTTATGTATGTACACATCCACTTGATTTACATAGAAGCATAGAAATGTTTAAAGGCCTAAATTAGTGATCACTAATCAAGGCTCAGAGAATATACAGAAGGATTTTAGTTTTTGGTTCTTACTGATTGGCACCGTAGTGTGAACCAAACAGCACAATGTGTAAGTAAAAGGCATGGAAAACAACTGCACTGAATGTTTCCATGTTGTGAACATAATGGTAAAAATAGTAAATTAGTAAAGCACTTTGCTTTACTTCCTGTTGGCACTTGCAGTCCCAATTATGCAGTCGTTCACCTGTAAAGAGAGCAAACAAAACATTACGTCAGAAATCCCAGAGTCACAATGTTACAGTGAGAAAATACACTGAAATAATTTTACACTGTAACCTAATCAATGCTGTACGTAATAGTGTTAAAACGCATCACAGGAGTAATTTTAATAAAACTAGTCAACAGATTTCAATTAAATTCTGTGGAAAATAGAGCTATGGGTCAAGGTAATTCATTGATGAATATTTAAAAAAATATATATATTTTTTTACACATTGCTAGATGAGACATTTTTGAACATTATCATAATTTACTCTGGAACTACTGCACTTACTTTATCTTAAAGAGATTGTACTTTCCAGGCTAATTTATCAAATAACGTGGGGGAAACGGTGATGACATTATGAGACAAAACGTTTCTCAGAGCATTTCTCAAAAGTTCGTCTCCAGTTTTACATCATGTGATTAATGTACTGATGTCACCTTTTGCCAGCTGTCTCATCAAGACAGGACATTAAACGACTATAGATGCCACTGACCTTGCTGGCAAACCTCAAGGAGTTGAGGGTTTCTCCAAAGCTGTCGGGCTCTGGGGCGATGTTCACAAACATCAGCCTGGGATGAGAAAAACAGAAATACAATCGACATAAATAAACTCATCAGAATAAAATAACTCAGAATGCCTCCTTTCCTAAATAAGTTTACCTGGGTGAGAATTTAAAACCAGCTAAAAGATGGTCATGTCATAATTTGACTGCTCTGATTTGGGAGCTATAATATGGAGCTTACTTGCAGTCAAATTAGCAAATGAATTTTGGATAAAACCCTGTACCATTATTAAAAACAGTGATTTGCTGCCTTGAGCTCAAGTGACAACGTAACACAGCATCTGCTGGAGTAAAACCATATGCTGATGAAGAACTCACGTTTTGCTGTTTCCTCCCAAGCAGCCCTGCAGAAGGTAGGTAAGTTTGGAGTTCCTGTAGGGAACGTAGCTCTCCTGGAACACAAACAAAACCAGTTTGGGTGACAAACAAACTGAATACTTGAAAAAAAACGAACAGAAGGGAGACGTTTAGCATTCTGAACTCAGCATTGTCATTTTCATGCAGGATTTCAGACCTTGTTGGCCAGTGCGGCGATGACGATGCCCAGGTTGGACAGGGAGCCGTTGATGGCCGTCATCTCTTTGAAGCGCTCGCCCTGAGACTGACTCTTCAGCATTCGCTCACTGCCAGCCAAGTCCACCAGGCACAGAGTGGCTATGTGCACAAAAATATCTTCATTAATTAAAAAAACAACAAAAACAAAAACCCCTATACAGTAAAATCTGATTAGAAAAACAGGATTTATACAGCTTTTAAAGAGTTTAATTCAAGCACCTTTCAAGCACTTTCAAGGTACCCAAACCAAAAATTGTCAGAATCTTGAAGCCTTTATCATCACATCTAAATTGTTACTATAAATGCCAGGAGGCAATAAACAAATACGACGATGGGATTTTTGGTTTACATGAATGACTGTGTAGATGTTGAAAATTAAGCATCTTTAAGGAGTATATTTGAATTCAAGCATATTCCTAAACTTGAAAACATAACAGATTAAATGAAGCAGCATCCAAATTCAAGACTTTGTATGAACCCTGTAAAAAGACCACATACTGCAGGAATTTTGAACAACCGAACAAGATATCTCCTGTAGCTGTGTTAAGAGACGAGAGTGGGATTATACTCACACTTGCATTTGACATCCCTGCCGGCATTCACTCCCTCGATATCCAACTGGAAGACTGAATGGGAGCGGGAGGAGCGGTCATTCTGGGCCGTCTGGGCCGTGGAGCGATTCTGATTGGCCAACGCAATCAGGCCGAGAACCTGGCAGGAGGAGGGGGGGTCATACAGATTTATAGTAAAGTTCCAAATGTATGTACATAGTTAACTGATACGTCAATCAACTTGTGTACTATTTCACTGATTTTAAAAATGATTTACTTCAACTCTGCTGTGAATGACTGCAGTTTATAATATAATATACTTTTTTTCAAACGTGCAAATTATGTTGCTGAACAGTCACGTAACTGAGGCGACTGAGATATGTGCCTGCCGTACCTGATCCTCGTTGGCGACCTTTTCGTAGGTGAGGTTGGTGATCGTCACCTCATTGTTGGGTGACTTTCGGATCTCATGCTCGGGCCTTTTGCTGGTCTTGCCCGTGTAGAGGAGGTCTCGCAGGGTCTCGTTGTAAATTTCAACAAAGCTAGCTGTGAAGGTGAACTGAGATGAAACAGAAATGGTTCCAGCGTTTAATAAAAAAAGTTCACCTTCCCACAGACACAAACATACTGTGCGCCACAGTCCCTGAGTGCAAATAGGAGATATAAATTGGGAGTGTGAAGTGAGACACACAGAGCATGAATCTACACTCGTGTGACATTTTGGGTGCCAAAAGAAAAAAAAACAAAAAGTGACATTGCTAGTGAGGCAGTACATAGATTACACTACCATAAAGAGAAGCTATTTTTATTAGACCAACACAGCCAGGCCTTAGAAGTTAAACTATGCTGTTAAACCCGCAGTCCTCCAGTCCGTTTTATACTCACCGAGCTAATTATTTTATAAGCTAATATAATATGCCTGGCATTGTTTTACCTTTGCTTTGCTCCAGGAGAAATCCCATTAGTGTAAAAATTCTCCCGATGCGACGGCCTGGTCTGCTCTCTATGAGCATGTTTCTGTGCGTCTGTCTCACACTGTATTGTGACATTGTGTTGTCCTTTAAATATGTGTCAGAATGTACTTTCTTACTTTAGTAATCATCCATATATATTTGAATCACTGTAAGATCCTGAGCTTTGAGTTTTGGTGAATAGTGTTGGTGTCTAAACTATTAGTATTTTGATCAAAAGGAAAGTTATTCTTTCCAATTTTTCTAATTCTTATTTGTCAAGTAAATAAAAAAAAAAATGCTGGTTACAACTTTATATCTGCAAAGAGTCGTTTGCTTTTTACATGTCACATCATTACATTCAGTACTGTGTTTTGTGATATGTGACACATCCAAACTAAGTAATTTGAAGCCAAATTTTAGTCCTGGTATTTGACGCTATTGCTGACATCTTATACAGAAAGTACTATAATAATTCATAGAAATATCATTAAGTAAAATTACCATTAGCTGCAGCCATTGACTGCATGATTCATCAAGTTTACACATTTTTAATGCTGGGATTTATCACAATGATAATTTCACAATATAAATAACAGAGAATCAAAGCATTACAGTCCATAAAAATAGTTCATTTAACGCTAAAAACAAGAAACATGTCTAACCAGCAAACATACAAAGATTCACAGAAGAAAGAAGAATTCACATGCATGACATTACACACTGACCTCCCAGCCTTGTGCTCCCAGTGTCTCTGCGGCTCTGAAGATTTGCTGCACGGCTCTGGGGATGACGCCTCTGGTCGTGTCAAACTCGTCTCCCTCCATGGTGTACGTCTTTCCACTTCCTGTCTGGCCATAGGCGAAGCAGCAGACGCTGTAACCATCCATTGCTGACTGCACTAGCAGCGAGATCTCGTCGAAGACCTGAAAACAAAAAGTGACAAAATCACCATGAATTTTTTTTGCTCTGGTGGGAAACAGCCACGAAATGTTGATGTTCATTTTAAAACACGGGTCGTATTTATTCATAACTCGAAGATTCTTTGAGATATTGTAAATTGTGATACATGTGCATATTGTTTACCTCCTGTTGCGAGGCCTGGGGGCCAAACACTCGGTCAAAACTGAAGTTGTAATTCTTCTGAGTGTCTGCAGTTTTGCCCGTGTGAGACTGAAAAGCAGAAAAAGGCAGAATTCAGTTGTGTAGTTTGAGATATGCTCACACAACTCAAAGCAAAATGTTTCTTTCGGTTACTTCTTCTTTTAGGAGCGTTTGTGATGATGGGGCACTGCCCGTCACACTTGTTATCGTGACATTCAACTCATTTAGATATTGTTGTTTTTCTTTTCTACAATGTAACTGGCTGGTTATTAGACAGTAAATGCATCACATAAACTCTGCATGATACTTGTTGCTACGGCCGGTAGAAAAAAACTGTTTAACTACAAACATGCCTTTCGAAGATTTAGTGTGCCGACAGGATTCTCACCTCCTCTGTTTTGGCCAGTGTTATCGTCTTGATGTCATTGGCCGGGAGCTGGATGTGCTTGCTGAAGCCCCCGTCCCCAAGTGGGCGCACTCTGCAAAAGACCCTGATATTGCCCTGCATGAAAGGGGTGATAGACAAATTAGCCTCATTAGTCAGAGAGAACAGGAACGTTTGTTTGGTTGTAACAAAAATCAACAGAAGGATCTGGTTATCAAGTGCTAATAACACAACACAGTACAAAAATAATCAAAGAAATTCAGAAAAAGGAAAAAACCAAATTTTCAAGGCAACCCAGCCTATGGATCAGCTGAAAGGCCTTGGAGGGTGCCGTCACTGGGCTGTGTTGAGCCGTTAGCCCACATTGTAACTTGCCTTGAGCTCCTGGATGTCATTGTGGAGCCGCCTGCGCTCCATCTCCCCAGCATGAAGCTCATTCTTCTGCTGGGCCACAGTCTCTTTGAGAGAGCAGACCTCTTCTTCCGTGTCTCTGAGGGTCACCTGCAGGCGGGCCAGAGTTGACTCCTGCACCGAAAGCTTCATCTGGAGTGGAAAAAAAACCCAAAACAAAACAAAACACACACACACATAATTAAATATCTTGTCTTTTCCAAAATCTGACCATCATATTTTCTGTTTTAAAGCAATCTTAACTTCTTGGTTGTTAAACGCCCAGTTGTTTGCTAGAAGAAATAATCGTCCGGTATTAATCCATAGGTAGAGTATGGCACTTTAGGCAGGGCATATTGATGTAGTGATACCACGCAGCCAAAATAACCAGTATTAGCTGCTATCCAGCAGCCGACTTCATACCTTGAGAGTTTGCAGCTCTGTCTCTTGGCTGACTCGGAGAGTCTCCGTGACCTTGTATTTGGCCTCTAAGTTGGAGAGCTCCTTTTGAATAGTGCTCTTATCACTAGAGACTTTCTCCAACTCATCCCGGACTCCTGACAATGCGTGCAGCTCCTCCTCATACTCACTAAAATCACCAAAAAGAAAAGGGCATTTAATGTCGTCACTACAATATGACAACAGAAAAATATTTAATTTAATGATTTAATTTAAATTGTCCTTGCACCTGATCTGGCTCCTCTGCCTCTCAAGGTTTTTCTGCATTTCAGCCACTCTCGTTTGGCTCTGAACCATCGAGCCTTTCAGAACCTCATTTTCCTGGTTGACAGATTTGACCTTGGTCTGGTAGTTGCGGATCTTACCCTCCATGTCGTTGACCTTGCCCTTCAGGTCCCATGCATGCCGCCTGGTGGTCACACCCCCACCTGTGCACAACAGCATCATCAACAGGTGTGACAGTTCCATTCAGACCTCAGACTCTTCCCCAGTTGTCTTTTCTGGACATTACAGGACAAGCCATTTCTACATATGCTTTTTCACAGAAGACACGTCACAGTAGGAAAAACACAGGTGTAAATAATAGAATTAACGATGGTCAAATCCATTTAGTTGTTTCAGTTTCAGGGTCCTGGCAAACTGTCACACTATCATGGCGTACTGGGACACTTTGATAGAACGAAGCCATCGTTAATGTTATTAGTGACACCTGTGCTTTTCCTACTTTGACAAGTCAAAATGTCTGCTGTGAAAAAGGCCTATTCTAAATAAGATCATATCATGCATGATGCAAAGATATTGCTGCAAAAAAACAAAAGATTAAACTTTTTTTATCCTCTCACCTTATGCAGGTTGGTAAAAAAAAAAAAAGAAGAAAATCACTGACCAATTCCACAGGTAATAACATTTTATAGAGACTATTAACACTTAATCTCTAACCCATGGTTTGTTATTAATCAAAAAGGCTGCTAGTTCTAGTTGTCCTCTGCCATAAATACAGCCATTAACTAAGCACCAAACATTAATTTGCTAAGGAACAAGAACCAAATGGAACAGAGTTCTCACCTGCTTTTGTATCAGTGGATGCAACAGTTTGTTTCATGTTGCCCCCCTTTGCTGCAGTTGAAGCAATTGATTGTTTCAGGACACCTGGTGGAACAAGAAACAACAACGCATAAAAAAACCATGTTGTGATGGATCCAAAAAATTTCTGCATTTATATGCTACCAGCTGGTAAACTCTATGGTATATTGTTTATATTAATATAGAATACCCCAAACTCTAATTATCAATCACTGCCCCAGGTAAAGGTCTGTGAACACAAGAACTACAATAATGACATTAAAAAAAAAAAAAAAAAAAAAAAAAAAAAAAACACACACCCCAGCCTATGCACTTTCCTCCACCACCCAGCCCGTCTTACCCCTGGAAGGACCAACAGCCACGGTGGCAGCTCCCGCACCTCTGACGGACTTAGCTGTGAGGGACAAAGTGAGACACAGAGGTATACGTTTTGTCTAAATGAAACAAGATAATAGGACAGAGGAAACTCAATACATTTTTAAAAAAATGCACAAGCTGAAAATGTGTTTGATTACAACCACACCCTAAATTATTTCACACACAGTCTTGGCGCATTCTGACATGTTGCAAGTATGGTAAATGACTAAAATAAACATCTAGAGAGACTTGCACAATGGGTGAAGTGCTTTACTGAGCAATAATTTATCATGCGCAAATGCCTGCAGGAAAAGTTCGGTGCAGTTTCTGACCTTGGTGAAAAACAGAAAGATTCAGTAACTCAGGTTTGAGCAAGTAACTTACAAAGTGGTGCCCTGGTTGCTGCAACAGGAGCCCGCCTGCCACCGATGGTTGTAGCTGCTGCATGTGGTTTGACAGGCTCTGGGTCCTTACGAGTCCTCTTCTGCAAACACAAACAAACGCCACCAGCATAAATCAAGAGCAATGATTCACCTTTTTGGGCTATAACAATAATCCACTTTTTCGTGCACACCTATCATGCACGATCATTTTAGAGACACAGAAATGCTCGCCAAGCCTATTATATGGGCTCTATGGATTATTAGCTTGCAAAACATTAGAGGTAGATGCAATAACATGAATGCTTGACAACAGAATGCAATCCAGCGCCACCACAAATTATACTGTAGAGTTTTAATCAACACCTCGTTGACACAACTTAACCTTTTATGTTACATGTTCGTGTAATTGTGTCACAGCCCTATACTCAACAGCGGGCTTCGTGGCAAAGAGAAGAACTCCATTTTACTGTATGGATCTTAATGTGAAAAAGTGATGTAATGAAATGAAGGATGTAGACGGTTTTTAGTACAAACCTGAGCAGGAGCGAAGTCTTGGCCATTTTCTGAGCTGCTGGTGCTGCTTGTAAGGACCCTCTTGCTTGACATAACTGGCAAGCGGGACATGTTCTGTTGAGGCTTAAGAGATGAATTATGGTCAAAACAGACAGAAAAAACTCTCAAGCTTGACATTTGTCTGTCATACTAATCTCAACCAGGAGCATTTATGCATCAAATAAATACCCAGCCATGTTTTAAAAAGGTCATCTCACAACACTTACTGGTGCTCTGATATTTCCAAAACACCAAAAGACTCTTCTAACCATCTGGATGACAAAATATCATGTACGCTGCATGACAAAAAATATATTTTTAACCAGTTTCTCAAGTTTCAGCTGTATTTCATTTTCAGATAGCCAGAAATGACGACATTGATGTCCTTGCTCTTTTTGTACAACACAGAAAAATATCCACGCATAGTTTGCACAGAAAATACATGACAATAACAATGCAAAGCAACATACAAATACAACCGATCACCCACAACAACACAACAGCTGGCTCGCCATACATCCAGAGCCGACACCGTCTCCGTGATAAACACTAAGTTAGCTTCGACTGGATTTTAACCAACGTTCATGTTATCACTAACGTTAACTGTTGGCGGCCGTCAGCTTGAAGATAAAAGGTTATTATCTACATTAAACTACAGGATCGATCGATCGTTTTTGTATCGTTTACGGGCAAAGTATTTATAGTAATTATTGTACAGCTTTAATCTATGAAAACACGTACCTTCTGTAAAGTTCAACTTGACGATCCCTCCGGCCCAACGTCTCTCCGGCCGTTTGAATTTGAAATGCAACTGTTTTGGTGGGCGCTTCGGACAAGCTGCCCTGATTGGATGAGCCGGCGCAAACCCCGCCTCCATCGTTACGTCCGCTTGCTGCGTCGCCCGGAGTGTCCCGCTTGGGCGGTGCGCACGCTGTTCGCACTGTTGCCTCCGTGCTAAAGGCAAGTCGGTGACTTGATGAGTGGATCAAACGAATCACGTGTTATGCGTCATTTCGGCCGGGTCACTAATGAAACTCACCAAAAATCATAAAGAATTTAGGCCTCAGATTTGATCAGAACAGTGAAGAAAATATGAAATAGTCTGGATTTTAATGAAATAAATCAGACAATGAAGTCATGTCATCATAAACTGTTTTCGAACTTTATTCTCCTTAAGGGAAGAAACAGTCTGTTCAGATGAGCAAGAGGTGTAACTGTGCATACAGTATGCAAGGGTGTAGCATAGAGGGCAGTTAATAACTGTATTATTATCAGGAGCATCAGTAATATTAACAAGAATATTGAGAATGTGTTATTTTTCATAAAAAGACACAATGAAATACAAGGAGGAGTATACATGAAGACGACCAGCCAGTTGTGCAGGCTGCTCGAACGTTTTGATCGGGTAGAGATCGGGTAGACATAGCCTGTGCACAAAAACACGGCACCAGGGTCCCAGGTCACCTGCGTCACAGCCTCGTTCAACGTTTTTTAATGTTAAAAATGGGTTTTCAGATTGTGGTAGTTCACTAATGCACAAGTGCCACAACAACCTTGTCTGATGAGCCTAATAAAGTCCCTGTTAATGATTCCTACAAATGAAACTGTTAACTTGGCCAAACTGTTTCAAGTTACATCACAATCAATATCACAGAGTTCACTGGGCGAGTGTGGTTCAAACTGCAGGAAATGTTGCGTACTCATACACTTCCCAAACTCCTTAGGCCTGGAATTTTTCATTCTTTTGCAGACTTTATTGAGCATGGAGGTTCTGGTCCATCAGCCCTAAAGGTGACCTGGGACACGACCAATGATTTGGTACTTGTTAATTTGAGTTCCTTTAGTTTCCATATATGCTTTACACAGGACATACTTCCCTTTTACAGATGAAAAAGTATTTTCTATCTATTTTATGTACAGCATACTGCAATACAATAATGCCTCAGATTGATAATAACGTGGATAACATTTGCAATACAGTTATAATGAAAGTAGTAATATGTATGAAAGGTTCTTTAAAAAAAGATTGATAACAGTACCTGTCAGCCATTTGTATCACACAATCATTATTTCCCTAACAACTGTCCTGACAATGACGAGTTGGGCTGTCTTTACTCAATGGAGAAAGTAAACTGTCTTTCTTTCAATAGTAACAAAAAAACAAAAAAAACCAAAAAAAAAAAACCGCTCTGTTAGGATTTTTCTCTCTGTTCCCTTCACATTCATGCACTCACTTTGCTTTCTCTGAGTTTGTTCACACGTTCCTCTGTTGGTAGAAAAATACATACATATGATATATTAAAAAAAAAAAAAAAAGTACAATGATGACGAACATAGACATGAAGTACAAGCTTCATCAAGTGCTTTCTCTATGACCCCTCCCACCCCACCAACACCTTCTCTCTCTCGTGTTGACATCTCGCTCTGCTGCGGATTCCTCATATTTAGTGCATTCTTGAACCGGTCCGTCTCTTTTGTTCAATACTTTGGGCTTCGACAAAGAAATGGTTCCTCGACTCCTCGCTGTCTGAAGGGAGGTGTGAAATAAGGACATCATGATTTGTCCCAGGTCTTAGCCTAATTCCATGATACACCACATCCTTTTCTTTCTGCTGCCCCTCTTCTTTTGTGGTCTTCTCAGGCTCCAATTCGGCCTTTCTGATCCAGCCTCTGTTGTCCACAGCACCTTGATAGTTTAAAAGCCATTCAAACTTATTTAGTTAGTCCTTCCTCATTTTTCAGATCAGTATCACTGTCCTGCCGTTGGTTGCTATGATGAATCCCTACAGTCTTTCATTATTGATTCCTTGTCTTGTTTCTCTCCCTTGTTTTGGCTTGAACTAAATAATGGAGAATGTTCAGATGAATGTGATCTAAATGTGTTAAAAAAATTACATCATTCTCTGGACCACAAACGTGCAGAGAATAGTGTAATTTTTTATTTTACAGATATTTTACACCTTCATCCTCTGATGATGCCGATTGCGAACAATGCAATAAAAAAAAAGAAGGGACACCAGTGAGCCCCTTTAATCAAGATTCTCAGAGGAGGACTGCTGGTTTAGGATCAGTGAATTAAGTTTGTTTTACAAAGCAAGTAAGTTGACGACTGGTCCACTGAATCATAGTTGATTGTGGGTGAAATTAGACTAGAGATGCTTCTGAGAAATTCAGGTCTGGATTTAATCACCATTTCATTCATCATGATATAAAAGCCAAAACTGATCTCGGATTAGGTTTTGGTAAAGTCTTCACAAACTGGAAGAAAGTGGCTCCAGCCTGAAGAATGAACTACTTATATCAGTGTCCTAGACCAGCATTTCTACTGAGAGATACTTGGCACAAGTGGGCTCAGGAATCGAGAAGCACATTGTAAAATATCTGTGTTCTAACAAGTAATTTAATGTTGTACTCAGCATTAAAGCTTCTTAAAATGAAGGAAAAAACTGGCATTGGGTGAATTAAATTTGACTCGTACCTTTGAACATTATTATCAACCCCTTTCAAAATAATGTCGCTAACAGCCACAGGAAAGCGAATCTAAACTGATTCCACTAGTGTCTTGTTACATTTTCAAATTCAGCAAAGTATCAATAAACCAGATGATAACATTTTCCATCCTATTAGCCATTTTTTCTTGCTTAAGAAGACTATCATACTGAATACTGTTAAATTACTTGTTCATATGGACATATTTACTCTGCAGACACAATTAGTAATTTCTCAAACAGAGTGGGAAGACGCAGCCTATGAGTTCATGTGCTCCACCTGTATGGCTGATGTGGAGACGGTGAGGCAGAGGTCTTTGTGGGCCACTGGCAGGTCCGCCACAGTGACTGGTTTGTACTGGATCTCGCTGGCTGACACTGTCTTGTACTGGTGCAGGTCAAATGGGCATTGAACCACAGCTTCTGTGGGCTGCTGGTGTGACTGGTAGCTGCCTGGGGGTCCAGGGTTCTGGTTGGCGTTGTTAGGGTTGGTCTGGCTTTGGAGCTGGCCCGCTCTGGCCCCACCTCCTCTCCCTCGGCCACGTCCTCTGCCCCTGCCCCCTCCTCCGCCTGGCGTAAGGCCTTGGGCCTGCTGAGCAGCTACGGTTGCTGCCACTGTTAGCGGGTCGGGGTTGTGCTTCCTCATGTGTTTCATTAGGTAAGTCTCCTAGAGTTGGGGAGAGAGAAAAGTAAGAAGGGATCTGCTTAATTCAAGGTTCATGGAATAAAAATGGCTGGTTATTTTCCTTCCATACTATACATGAAAAACGTATATTCAGTAATTCCTGTCAACTCTCTCCTTATGTATCTTCTATGTCATATTATTGTGTGAATACTATGTCTGATGTTTGAGTGACAAGTCCAAGAGCCTACCGAGGTATAGGATCGGTTACAGAGGCCACAGGAGAACAGCTTGGCATGTTTGACGGTGTGTGTGGACAGGTGCACCTCCAGGCTGGCAGCATCTGTGTAACCACGGTTACAGTTGTGGCACTTGTACGGCTTGTCTTTGTTGTGCTGCCGACGGTGAGACTGCGTGGAGAGGAAGAGAGATACAGAGGAGGGTTAGGATAAACATCCATTAGCACAATCAATAAGTGATGTTTTCCAAATACACAGTGCTTCCAAATCTGATGTTGAGAGTACCACACAAATGTTTTAAAGAGCCATTTGATTTTATACTCTTTCCCAAAAAATCTACGATCGATGGGCCCATAAGAACATTTATCTTGATCTTGGCTACACTGGAAAAGGCAAAATAATTTCACTCCATTAAGACAGATTTTTTTCAGTTTAAATTCGTGTTTTAGCCAACAGAAAAAAGAGAAAAAAACAGCTAGGAAAATCAAAGTCTTACTACAGAAAATGTCCTCAGTCCAGTAGCAAGAATCAAACCTGTGAATTCATTTACCTGTAGGTTGGACAACTGAGTGAACGATTTTTCACAGCCAGGATGGTTACACTTGTACGGTCGGTCACCAGTGTGAATCCTGAAAAATCATAGACACACCATCATTTAATTACACTTTATAAATTATATTTTCTTTTTGCACTTTCAGCAACATATTGTACATACAGCCGTGTTAAGCCAGTTCAAATGCAGTGTGCTCATTGGACATCTGTCATTTACCATCATTCACAAATTAAACATATTAAAGGTATTTTTATGGCATTCAGATAATAGCTCAATCCTTTGCTTTCTCATATTTTCTTTTCTTCTACTTGTACTTCCACAGGAGGCAAATTCTTTTTGATAAGTGGTTTTATTATGTCTAATGACTCGAGTTGTGACAAATGTGTACCCCTTTACCCTGGCTTTACACTATTGTATGATGAAGCAAAAAGCTGTGGAACAAGGCTTTGGAATGGCAAATGTATAAACAATAAATAATCTACAGTATTAAGCCATCCAAGGCAGGAAATTACCATAAGCCAGGTCCTGGCTGTGGCTGACAGGTAACCTGTTGTCGATGTAAAGTCATTCATTTAAAGGCCACTCTGTGTAAGAACCGAAAGTGTCTTAGTTTGGCAACTATGATTTGAGTTATTAAAAAATTATATATTGTGACAAATCTCCCTGACAACACAGCCGGCCTCCCAAATTTGAAAGACACACAAAAACATAAGTGCAAAAAGATGTAAACACAAACACAAAGCCATAACTCTCCACACACCTGCTCCCATCCGTGCACACATAAAAACACAACCGGCCATTCAAACCCACACAGCCCAGCCCAGCCCAGACCAGTACCGTGTGTGCTGCTGTAGGTGACTGAGCTGCCTGAATGTTTTCTGGCAGTAGGAGCAGGAGTAGGGCTTGGCCCCGGTGTGGATGCGGATGTGCTGGGACAGGTAGCTGGAGTTGGCAAACGACTTGGAGCAGTGGGGACACTTGTGGGGCTTGGCCTCAGTGTGGTTTCTAACACGGGAACCCGGGATTGGAGGGGTGAGGAGGTGGAGAGAGAGAAACAGAGAGAGAAACAGCGAGAGATTTTTAAGCTACAGCATGACCAAACTTCACGATGAACCGAAGACCAAATCATGCGTTAAAGTTAACAGGATCTGCGATCAGTTGCCTTGATCACAGATCATTAAGTTTGACAGTGTGCTCTTTGTGCTGCGTCTGAGTTGTGAAAACACAGAACAAAAACATACAGCAAGCACAGTCACGCTTTTCTCTTTCTCTCTCTCTCTCGCAGTCTCTCCATTTGGTGTGCCCTGCTTTGAGTGGAGTGTGAGTGTGTCTATGAATGTCTGGCTCTGAAATGTAAATTCAATACCAGTGGCAGGCCAGTGGAGCGCATCTTCCTGTTTTAAAATTAATGGCCTGAAACCCACAAAGAAAACCCAGTGCATGGCAATAAGGGAAATGAAAACACGAAGAAGGTGAATGACAAGGTCAAAAATAAAATTCTTGAAAGCATGAATGGGAGACAGGTGCTTTCGTCACTTACATGGTCACACGTAGTAACATGAAATACAAGTAAAACTATTCTCAATGTCGGATTAGCGGCTTTATATGTGACATGAAATATGATCATGAGGGTGTGTAAAACATGCAGGCTGACTCAGTGCAGTGAAAGAATGGCAAAAGCAAAAAGTGTGCATTGTTTTAAGGGGGTAAATTATCATACAGTTAGTAAAGTGGACTCACACTTGTGTGATTAAAATAACAGACTGACTTTCCAGCTGACAACATTTTCACTGTCTAATAATCAACTTTGTCATCTGTAAACATAGTCAGTGCCGTTACTTCCCCAATGTGATCTTAGCCAAAAATGTTTCATTTTCATTGCTTTTTCCCCTTGACATGAAATTAAATTGAAAAGGGGATGTTTTGACATTACAAGTGGCTCCAATTGCAGCAAAAAAAGTCTCCTGAGGTGCTTCAAACCAAAGAGGGGATGTTTGTAGGAGTTGTGTGAAAGCAGAGATGGATCCAAAGAAAATAGAATAAGTAAGATGGCAACATGCATGCAGTTCCAAGCCAAGCTTGTGATAGTATCACCAGGATGAGAAAGTTAACACCAACCACGTGACAAATGAAGGTATATTTTGGCGGTTACTGGTACTGTAAGTTGACCTCCTCTACCAAACACAGTAGCATGCATCCACCCAGGCTCTCATGTATTCAGAGAGGATTTTAGCTTGTAATTGATCCAAGCAACTATTAAATTCAATGATGAAGCTGGCTTCCTGTCCTGATAATCAATCAGTTACTAATTGTCATTGATAAAGACATAAAAATAACAAGCTTAGAACCATGATTTAATTTAAGTTTGGTACACGTGTTGCTCCTTAAAAGGTGATGCTTAGACTCTGCAAAAAGAGCTTTACACTGTCAACACTCTCCCAAAAGACCCCGACACACCACCATCTCCCCACCCCTTCCCTTCGTCAGTGACCACACACAGGCCCATACACGTGCTTTAACCACAGAAACCACACGAACACACAAGGACCTCACAAACCACTCAGCCCAGTACCGTGTGTGCTGCTGTAGGTGACTGAGCTGCCTGAATGTTTTCTGGCAGTAGGTGCAGGTGTAGGGCTTGGCCCCGCTGTGGATGCGGATGTGCTGGGACAGGTAGCTGGAGTTGGCAAATGACTTGGAACAGTGGGGGCACTTGTGGGGCTTGGCCTCAGTGTGGGACTTGGCGTGGATCTGCATGTCTGACTTGCTGAAGAACGTCACTGCACACATCCGACACCTTGGCAAGTGAGGAGTGAGAGAGAGAAGAAAACCTTTACGGCACACAACACAGTCAAAAACATTTAATAAAGTCTGTATGACCTGTATTGACCTAAATGTTCAATAAAAATATGTGATGCCACAAACAATAATGCTTTTCTCTTATCTATATATCTTTCCACTACCTGTATGACTTGGGGCCATCTTTGTTGGTATGATCATCCTCATCATTTGACAGGTCATACGGGTCAGCAGTGTGGTGCTGTAACACAATAACAATATATTAGTTATGAAGAAAAGCACAAGTCTTCTTATGTAGAAAATCTGTAACAGCTATATCGGAAGTCTAACGAAAGAGTTAAGCAAAAGAAAAAGGAATACAAGAGACCGTCACCTGTCCACCAGCGGCGAGGTGTGCCAATATTAATGCATCGCTTCCGGGGGGGAGGACCCCACCCACTCCAGCCACTCTTCCCATCACCTGTTTGCTCTTCCTGCCTCGCTTTGATGGTGTCGGCATGACAACTGCAGGAGGGACAGCAATGTCCTCCTTTTTGTCTGAAAACAAGAGAAAAGCAAAAATAAAGGATAGAGAAAACGGGTGGGGGGAGGGAGGGTTGGGGAATGTTGTGTGAAGACAGCATCTATTAAAGGTGGAAAAATGTGAAGTAATCAGTCCCACACATCACCTACATGAGCTGTCAAGCAGGGGTGTCAGGAGCAATACCAAATCTTACGAAAGAGTATGGACATACACAAGCATGTGTATGCTTGCATGTGTATGGATGTAACAACACAAAAAAATGCAAGAATAAATAAAAGGTGGGTAGAAAACAGGAATCTCTTATTCAAATGAGATTTGTGTGACTGGGCTTAATTTACTTCGATCTCACCTCAGGACATGAAATATTAAAATACTGAGAAAAAAAAAGGTTCTTGTTACACCAAACTAGTAATGAATTCTCCTCTATCAGTTTGTGTCATGGTGCCCTTGAGCGAAGTGCTCAGTCCCACCTGCTCCACTGGAGCTGCTCGCTGGCCAACAGTGTTTACAGTGGGCAGTTTCTAGCTGTGCGTTTTACTGTGAAAAAGCTCATATATTCCCCTGACAAATACATGTTAAAAAACTATTAGAATAAACTTTGACAATACTTAAACCATTGAAACTGCAGTTTGCATTCACATGTTGAAATGACTGAAGTGACGATGAACTGCACCTGTGTTTTACCTGTATTTGAGGGGTGCAATGCAGACACTATCATGGTGGTGCCAGTGTGGGGTCCAGCTACAAATGACTGCGTGGAGGCAGTGGGGACCAGTGTGCCTTGAGGGGTTGTGATCACTAACCCCGCTATGAGGAAAAGAGAAACTGTGATCTGGCTGTCCATTTGGTCAAAACAAACACTGCCAATATTAAAAGCCACAAAAATACTTTGTATTGGGTCAAAGCCACAGCACCAAAACAAAAGATTTGTTACGCCAATTGTTTTTTTGTTTTTTTTACAAATGATTCATATCAATATTCTTTAACAACCTGCTGCTTACAACCAGCTAATACTGATACTGAATACAAAAATACTTTATATACAAAGACAATTGTTCAGATCGAGATTTGTAGCAGCTGCAGTTGAATATTTATAGTGTTCCTGACTCTCATGCACCTATCTTAAAGTGATACCAACAAACACATATAATAAGACGGTACAGAAATGGTAAATGGAGTGGGGGATGTGATGATTCGGGCAGGATAAAGGACATAGCAGCCCACTCACCTGCAGTCATGATACCCGTAGAGGGGACAGGCACAACGGTGATGTTCTGGGAGGTGTGCGACTGGTGCAGGTGTCCCCCGACCACACTTAAATGTGCGCCCCCACTGCTGCCAACACCGCCTCCTCCAGCAGTACCCCCACCTCCTTCCTGTTTGGGGACCACCCGCAACCCGGCCCCTGCGTCCATCGACCCGGGGATGGCGAGCACAGCCGTGGGGTAGTGGGGGGAGGAGGTGGAAGACGCAGAGGAGTGAGGGAAGGAGGGCGCATTGGTCTTCTCTGGACCTAGCTGCTCCTTTGCCTTGTTCAGGAACATGGCGTTCTCGATCTAAATAGGGATGAGTAGAGGGGCGGGTTGGTGGTAAGAGGAAAGAAAGGAGGAAGGATGAAGGAATAAAGAGGAAAGCAGTGCAGGACGGGTGAGAGTAAAACATTGGGAGATTTCATGAGGATGGCAGGGTAAGGATGGGGTGATGAAGCGATGTAGGACCAGAGAAAGTGAGAACAGGGAAGGAAGATGAAGGGTGAAATGCACGGGGAAGGAGGCCAAGAGAGACGAGTAAGACAGGTGGGGTGTGAATAGAGGTGAGAAGAAGGAGTGGTGAGGTGGTGAGACAGGTGTATGAGGAAGTTAAAAAGGATGAAAGAGGAGGAGAGAGAGTATAGGAAAGGATGGAAAGGAAGACACAAGGGTGGAGGAGGAGAAGAGGAGTCAAGGATGGGTTAAGTTTACATGGAGAAAAAACACAGGAGCAGACGGAGGTGATATGAGCGATAAGGTAACAGAAAATGAGTGTGATGAAGGGACAAATACAGTAGGAAGAGAATAGGGGAAGAAGACAAAGAAGGGGGATAAAGGGTTTAAGTTAGCAGATGGGGAGAGTGAAGGGTGGGTGTCGATAATGGGTTAGATCCGTGTAGGGAGAAGACAAAGGAGAAGAAGGAGGCAATGGGAGAGAAGAGAGAACGAAGACATGGTGAGATGCAAGAAGCAAAAGAAAAAAGGAACAAAGAGGGGTTGAAGAGATGACAGAGGAGAGGGACAGGAGTGATCCCTCCCCATGTCAAGAACTCATATTCTAATGACTTCAATGTGAGGTTAAGTTAAGTTGACCGGCTAAGCGAGCATTATCCGGTGGTGTTATTAACATGTTCAGGGTCTGGTGTTATGTAATGTTTACAGTCAAAGTGATCATCGCTTCACGATATCTTTCGACACAGCACATACCACTATACCATGTGTATTTCAAGACAATTCCAACAATAAGATTGTCTCTACCTGTCCTTGTACAGTGGGGACGGGAGACCAAAAGTATGATGAGTTGAAATGGGAATCGTCCATTATTTCTGGAATTAAAAAGCAACACACTTAGAAAACACCTGTCCTCCTCCTCCTCTTCCTCCTTACTGTGCTTCTTTTTTTTTTTTTTTTTTAACTTTCATGTGAAACGAGACCATACATGGCAGCGTTTCACTGATCTTAGTTTGTTTCCTTTCCATGTATCCTCTCCTCCATCAGCTGACACACTGAACATGGCAAAGCTCAGGATCAGTGTGGAGTACTCACACTAGCCAGCAGCCTAACTGTGTCTATTAAATCAGCCACTTCGCCAGGCAAGCAACCATTGTTTTGAGGGTTCCCATTGCAAAAGTGTAAAATAGCTGTTATTAAACCGACTGGTTGAAGGGAAATGCTTTTAGGCTTATGATGTTAGGGTTGTTTTTCTAATAACATCTGATCAGATTTACAGAGAAGAGGATGTGAAAGGAATCAGGCAAAGATGTTCAATCCCGGGAGGGATGGATATAAAAAAAAAATCTACAGGAGGACAGAAGAGGCAAAAGAAGAAAACACTAATCATAATCAGTCTTTGAGGCTTTTGATAATGTTGTATAACACAGCCCATGCATTTCCTCACTAGTCCCTTACACAGTATGTGTTGCTATTAACAAATTACACAATCTTAGAGTGGTTGCCTTATCAGCAGCATGTTGATGAGTATGGTTTTTTGAAGACAACAAGACTAATGTCTATCTTTTCATTATCAAACCTCTGATCTTCTGCTTCCTGATCACCTCCCACTGACACATAGGCAACATGTTTTCTGTAGCACAAAGAAGGAAGTTTCATAGTTTCATTGTTCTACTTTGGCATGCACTTGCACTTTACTTTCCACATACGTTGCTACTGTTACAGACCAATGGTAAAAGAAGTTGTGAAGTTTGGTTTTCCATATGCATGTGAATATTATGACTGACATGCATAGCCGCATTGCTTACATACCAAGAAAAGCATGCATGTTATTACACGTTAGTAAAGCCGAACTGACATTTAACGTGGCTGATAACCGTTAAGCCCTTTAGGACAGTACAGGCCCATGAAAAATAAACTTAACAAAGTAAAACACTAGGTGACGACACGTCTCATGCAAAACATTGGCAATGCATAACTCGAGGCATCTTCGACGTCGTTGTTCACGAGCCTCCTCTCCCCTCTGCAGTTGCACAACCTATGAATAAATGATGGAGCAAGCTTCTGAGGCAAATTAATTAATTTCCCACCGGCTGCAGCTATCTGGCAACTTCGGGGCCGCTGTTGGTGCGATACAAAGTCAACGTTTCAGTGCTCCGAGAGCCATTTTTGACGAGGGGCACAACGTTGACGTTAGCAGGGATTGATGAAATACTGTAAATACGGAGTTAAAGCACTCAGCCTGGGTGTTTTACTCTGCGCCCAACCAGCTGCCAAGAGCCTAACGAGATATCTGGGCTGTAAACAAACATGGCTAGCCTTAGCTGGTTAACGCAACAAGACAGGGGGAGCTGGCTAACTTGCCTCCATTAATTTTCTCCTTTTGTTCGCAGGCTCGCACTTAGCTACAAGCGGGCCTGCGTGTTCACGGGCTTCAGCAGCCTGTCGCCCGGTAAACACACACGGCCTCGCTCCCTGCGCCTCCATTCCTCCTCACTCCCTGCTCATCTCGCTGAGAGAAAATAAAAAAAAAAGTCTCGAATAAAAAAAAAAAAAAAAAAAAAAAAAAAAAAAAGCGAAGACAGAAAAAAAAAAACACACAAAAAAAAAAACACGTCGACGCCGTTTGCTTCTGTAGGAGACGCAGCTTCATGCAGACTTCCGGCGGTTGGGACGACAGCGCTCTCAGACACACTGAAAATAGCAGATAATTAACAACCGACTAATATCTCCTGCGTTAATTACCGGTGAAATCGGTTCCCCGTCAACCCCCCCGGAGCTTCCTCGGGTCGGGACAGTTGGGAAACTTTGTCCAAATCCGCCCTCAAACCGCGCAGATCTGCCGTTTTTTTCTCCGGTTCTTTTTTTTTTCCTTTTTTTCCCTCCAGCGCTGCTCGGCGGAGTCAAGTCAGCCGGAGCCGCACCGCTGCGCGTCCGGTCGCCCCTGTCAAAATAAAACCCCTGTCGACGGATCATTGCGTTTCAATCAATCAAAAAGAGTACCAAAGTCAAAATTTACACTAGCGGAAGGGTATGGAGTGAAAATAGTCTCAATATTATATGTAAATGTGTATTCCGTGATTTGTAACTGGAAAACAAGATTTGTAACTGAAAATAAAAGATTTGTAACTGAAAAAAAACAAGATTTGTAACTGAAAATAAAAGATTTGTAACTGAAAAAAAAAAGATTTGTAACTGAAAAAAAGATTTGTAACTGAAAATAAAAGATTTGTAACTGAAAATAAAAGATTTGTAACTGAAAATAAAAGATTTGTAACTGAAAAACAAGATTTGTAACTGAAAATAAAAGATTTGTAACTGAAAAAAAAAATTTGTAACTGAAAATAAAAGATTTGTAACTGAAAAAAAAATTGTAACTGAAAAACAAGATTTGTAACTGAAAATAAAAGATTTGTAACTGAAAATAAAAGATTTGTAACTGAAAAAAAAAAGATTTGTAACTGAAAAACAAGATTTGTAACTGAAAATAAAAGATTTGTAACTGAAAATAAAAGATTTGTAACTGAAAAAATAAAAGATTTGTAACCGAAAAATAAGATTTGTAACTGAAAAAAAAAAGATTTGTAACTGAAAAATAAGATTTGTAACTGAAAAACAAGATTTGTAACTGAAAAACAAGATTTGTAACTGAAAATAAAAGATTTGTAACTGAAAAAATAAAAGATTTGTAACCGAAAAATAAGATTTGTAACTGAAAAAAAAAAGATTTGTAACTGAAAAATAAGATTTGTAACTGAAAAACAAGATTTGTAACTGAAAAACAAGATTTGTAACTGAAAATAAAAGATTTGTAACTGAAAAAATAAAAGATTTGTAACCGAAAAATAAGATTTGTAACTGAAAAAAAAAAGATTTGTAACTGAAAAATAAGATTTGTAACTGAAAAACAAGATTTGTAACTGAAAAACAAGATTTGTAACTGAAAATAAAAGATTTGTAACTGAAAAAATAAAAGATTTGTAACCGAAAAATAAGATTTGTAACTGAAAAAAAAAAGATTTGTAACTGAAAAATAAGATTTGTAACTGAAAAACAAGATTTGTAACTGAAAAACAAGATTTGTAACTGAAAATAAAAGATTTGTAACTGAAAAAATAAAAGATTTGTAACCGAAAAATAAGATTTGTAACTGAAAAAAAAAAGATTTGTAACTGAAAAATAAGATTTGTAACTGAAAAACAAGATTTGTAACTGAAAAAAAAGATTTGTAACTGAAAAATAAGATTTCTAACTGAAAAAAAAAAGATTTGTAACTGAAAAACAAGATTTGTAACTGAAAATAAAAGATTTGTAACTGAAAAAAAAAAAGATTTGTAACTGAAAAACAAGATTTGCAACTGAAAATTTGTAATTAGGATTACAAATCTTTTATTTTCAGTTACAAATCTTGTTTTTCAGTTACAAATCATGGAATACACATTTACAAATAATATTGAGACTATTTTCACTCCATAGAAGAGGTATTCAGATCCTTTACTTAAGTAAAAATACTAACACTCTACTACAAGTAAAGGTCCTGCATTCAAAACCTTACTTAAGAAAAGTATAAGTATTATCAGATAAATCTACTTACAGTATCAAAAGTAAGTTGCTGTCAGACAAATGTAATGCAGTAAAAAGTACAATATTTCCCTCTGAGATGTAGTGGAGTAGAAGTATAAAGTTGCATAAAATGAAAATACTCAAGTAAAGTGAGTAACTCGAATTTGTACATAAGTACAGTACTTGTTGTACTTGTTACGTTTCACCACTGCAAATGTAAGAATGTATTCACAGGTTTAAATTGCAATAAAATACAACAATCGTCAGTTCTCTTTAGCCTGAGAACATGTATTAAAATAACATATCGACTATCTTCTCTCCATATGTAATGTATTGGTCCCTCTTAGTGTTTTGAATTTTGCTCTATTTGCCCGTTTTTCTCAGGCGGGTTATGTCTTCATTTTAAAGACAAAATCCACTTACTTCCTGTACTTGTTTGTCTATCTCCAGCTAACTTGACACAGCTGCCAACCTCCACACACTACCTTCCGGTCTATTATGCTGTCAGTGTGTGGCTGAGAATATCATTAGGATGATCAATTTCTATGTAAATGTTGGTCTTAAATTGGACGCTATGGCTATATTCCAAAGTATAGCACAGTTCTTGTATCCGTAATATCCAACCACTATTATTATTTTCCATTTGTACTTGGCTCATGTCCACATCAGCTGAGCTCGAGTATCTGTCGCAGAAATAGATCCACTTCTTTAGTCAGCAAACAAACTTCAGCTCCCAGGGATGTGCATAAGTGTGAACCAGACACATAAAATCAACATCAACAGATCGAACCTTAAAAAGGTTTGGGGAAAAAAAGTTTATTAGGACCTCACCGTGCATGTGAGAGCCGAGTCCCCATGAAAACAGGATGCAGTTACAATTTAAACAAAAACCACAAAAGCACCACAACTTGCCCATTGGTGGAAATAAAAATACAAAACAGAAACAAAAATACAAAGCATGCACAAAGCAGAAAACAGAAATAATACATGAGCAAAGTAAGACTGATAAGTAAGATATAGCAGTAGAATATAGGATATCATTACTCTGTTTTCACAAACAGTGAAGGACACGTGGTTTCCCTTTTGCAATTTAATAATACGTTTATTGTTTACAGGATTGTAGAATAATTTTTTCCTAAAAACACAAATTTCCTGAAGCGCACAGACAGTAATTAAAAAGCAACAAAGTGGTACCTTCCATTTTGGCCGAACTTCACCAGCAAACTACAGCAGGAGTTGAAATAACACAGAAGACTCTACTAAACTGACTATAGCTTAAATACATTTATAATGAAACACTGGGGTTTCTGTAAGAGTTAGTAGAGTGACGCGAACAGTGCTACTGTATCAAATATATACTGTATGAGTACATCTATATCCATACGTAGAGCCACTTCAGAGTATCATTAAACTAGAAACATTCCATTACATAAGAACAAGGATCACATTTCCTTTTCTATAGCTAACCAAAGGGTAATCTCCTCCTACTTTGGTAATTCTACAGTAAAGTAGCATACAGCGTCCTGACTGAAAACATATGCATTTGCAAGATTAAATTACAGTTAAAGTGTGTCAGGTATCGATGCATGCATAATAACAGTGGTAATCATCTTCAAATGAATAAAATGTACCTTCAGAAAGCCTTTTCAATACATTTGGCTGTACTGTAATCAACACAGTCACAGACAGACAAATAGTGAGACGTTTAAGCTGAGTATCACAGAAGATAAAGAAAGGATTATTCTTGGTTAAATGTAGTGCTTGTAGTAGTTGTAGTGATATTAAGATTCTTAAATGTTGAAGAAGCTTTTGATGCCTTAAAATGTATGCTGATAGAAAAAAGATGCAGTGCCAACATAAAACACGTTTTGAATACCCAGCCCCAGAGGTTACGGTGAGGTAGAGGGTGACAGTGTGGTAGGGTTAGGGTATAAGGCAAGCTGGAGTACTTTTTAGGAACTAACACTTCAGTTCTCGCTCCTAAACCTTCACTAGCATATCATTCTGGGTGACACATGCATTGACTCTAAGACTGACTCATGTTCACTTCCTCACAATACACTGTTTGGTATTAACTGCAAATATCAAATCTTAAACATCCCTTTCCCTGAAGTACAAGCTGACATCACTTGACAATTAGTGATCCAACTGCTTGGCATCTCGTCCATATATCTTCACAACTATAATAATCCATAGTTTAGCATTTAAATACAGTTATCTCTTAATTACACTGTGGTATTCCCATTGCTACGATAGAAGGCTAAAGCTACACTTTATACCACATTTACCTTTAGTTCCACAAGCTAGACCTTTATGAGAGCTGCTACATGACTGGCCATAACAACACAAAATGGCCCCACTTTACTCAAGGCATACGTCTAGTACAATGTATGTATTACTGGGCTGCAGGGTGGCAAAGTCTCAAGGGAACCTGAACCAGAAGATCCAGGTTCAAGCTCCTGTTTTGGCCTAGATCTGTTTTGTTTCAGTGTCTTTAGGAAAAGACAGAATCCCTGATCCTCATCACAACATCAGATTATGACGAAAACAAACTGCTTTTGATCCATTATAAATATCAGTTTTGCTTGACAATGGACTTTCAGCAGAATTCATAACATCATGACAGTGAGATTAACAGCAAATTGAGCTGAATTTCCTGACTTGCCGACATAAGCATCCAATAGAAAGGGCTGTAAGGTTTAAAGTGACCATTGCAGTGCTCTGATTGTAGATATAAAAATATCAATTAGATAACAAACATGTTTAATACAGTGCTTAGTATAGAACCTGAAGTCAGGGAAAACAGAACTAAAGATGGTTTAGGGGCAGTGAACATGCATCACATGAAGTCACAGAGAAAAGTGTGGCATAGGGCTCCTGCACAGGTTTTTTATGTTTGATACTATATTATACTGGTATGCCTTAAGCAAAGGGTCCTCAAAGAAATATCCTCCTAAAATCCTAAAAATGTTAACACATATTCAGCAGGACGAGAGTAAAATAGATTAGTAGACACCGCTGATGGAGAACCCACAAATGTGAAATAGAAAACAGACAGATGACATTTAAAAAATACATAGTAATGACGTACAGATTTACAGATGGTATCACAATTTTGATTATCTGTTAGTTTGCAAGATCGACGTAATGATTTCCTTAATCTCGCCTGATAAAATAAATATGAATTCTCTCAAAAATATATGATGAGAAATGAGTAACTAAAGCTAAAACCACAAGATGTGGCTTTGGTCTAGTATTATACTAAGTAACATTAGTAGCATTAGTAAATGAAGGTTCTGAATTTGTTTTTGTATTAAACTTTCACGTTAAGATGCACTTAAGGTTTGGCAGCAAGGCAGTGGACAGGCAGTGATGGAGCAGACATTAAAAGGTAAACACAGACGGTGGGGAGAGACTCAGACAAAAGGAGACAACTGAAGACTTTCTCATTAGTGTGACACAAACAGACAAAATGTGACACACTGAAGAGAGAAGAAGGTAGGAAAGGACACAAGACTGTTAAGACAACGTTTGGAATTAAAATGCATTTTAAAGTCTGGTCATGCAACTGTAACTGTAGCCAGAGGAGCACAATACTTTAGCCCAGATAGAGCTGGGTATCAGTGACCAAAAAACAAACAAACAAGAAAAAAAAAGAAAGTGTATGCCATTTTCACAACACAGAAACATCACAGCAAGATGTCGACAGAGCTACATGGGGGAAACAGCTATACAGATGATGTGAGACAGGAATGGGAGTGGAGGAAAGAGGCTGTTAGCAGACTCATGCAAAGAGTCCAGGCAGCTGATAAGACAGTGGGAGAGTGGATCTGCCTGGCAACCAGACTGGTTGATTCTCTTCAGCCTGTACGAGAGGTCACCTGGAGGGAAAGAGAGGGATGACTTTCTTAAAGTTCAATTTATATTTTTTTTATATTAATAAATGGCAACAAACTCTCAACTCCCAGATCCAATGGAACCATATTTTTGCTTTGGGTCTACTGGATATGTAAATAGGCAACTGTTTGCTGACAATTATCCATATGAACTTATTAAGGTGATAAAATGCCAGCACTGCATGTGTGTCAACGTGTTTTTGAGTTCTTATTGGAAAAAAAAAAATCAATGAATGTAACTTTGATATACATTCTTGCGTCATGCATCAGCAGTAAGTCCAGTAAAATACAGTATAATATATGGAGAAAGTGCACACATGAACGTGTTACCTGGGAGATGCTGACTCCGGTCAGTTTCTCCACCATCTCAGGGAGGCGGGTCATGATTTCCAGCACCTCTGCTGACAGTTTGGCTGCGCCCACCTCCCCGCCTCCACTGGACACCATGGTAATCTTGTTGGCTTCACACAGAGGCTTGCTGATCTCTTCTGCCATCTGGTGGAAGATGGATATTACCAAATGTCAAAACAGTGACCAAACCTTTACAAACTCCTTCATGGAGTGAAGAACATGAAGCAGCTAAGAAACCCAGAGACAACAACACTCATAACTAATTGAATTAAATTAACCATGATAATAGGCAGTTTTAGTACATATGGGATAAGGACAATAAGTGGAACCCAGGCATGCATACATAACAGTAGGCTGTATATCAGGTATGAATGGCTGTTGTGGATTGCGCAGTATGTTGTCTCTCACCAGAGGCAGTTTCTCCAGCAGCATGTCCACCATGGCTCCATCCTTGTACTGCTGGAAGGCCTCTGCCTTCTTTGCCATCTGCTCTGCCTCAGCGCGACCCTTGGCCTCCACTGCAAACGCCTCAGCCTCACCTTTAATCTGAAGGAGACAAGAGGACGGGCGTACTTCACCAGAATACACGGTCCCACAAAGGGCAACTCCCATCTGAGATACTTGTGAATTAGGCTCACACAGAACAAGAAAGCTTGTGGGCATGACGACCAATATTTCACAAAATTCTCAACATGATTTCCATTTGAAACTTTTTAGAAAACTAAAGACAGCTGAGTTTTTGGGATTCTGATGTAGTGATGTGTGACTCACCCTGATGGACTCTGCTTCGGCCTCTGCCTCCATGATCAACTTTAGACTGGACAGACAGAGAAATAAATGCTGAATCAGACAGAGAGCAGATCGTCACTATGATACTACTATATCATGAACAATACTACAACATGAGACAGGACTCTGATCTTTATTTTCACTTAATCATCATTTTACTTTCCTCAAAAGAAGTGCAGCATTATGGCAAAGTGAGGGCAAAGATCTGCATAAAGTTCCACCTGTCTTGTTACTTACTAACATAAAAAGGAGGGTTAGCCATTGACAGATAGAAGCTTGCTATAACAGAGATGACAAATGATCTCTGAAAAAGTTTCTGCAATCCTCCACAAGGGTCAGCTCAGCTACAAAACAACAGGGAATCAGTAACTTGCCTAGGGACACATCAACAAAGAAAATGTACTGCAAACACAGGGGACTCTGGTACTAAAACTGACAGACCGCCTGCCTACTCAGCTATAAGACATTGAGCCTTGCAACTCACCGCTCAGCCTCAGCCAGTTTCTCCAGGCGGTACCTCTCGGCGTCTGCAGGTTTCTTCACCTTGGCCTCCAGCTCCTTCTCCTTGCGGGTGATCTCCTGCTCCTGCAGCATGATTTGCTGCGCCCGCTCAACAACCTGCACCTGCATCTTCGCATCCTCAATACGCTGCTTCGTCTTTGCTACCTGGCAAAGGAAGATACCGTCATCGTCATTTGATATCATAAAATATTAGAACCAGTCGGTAAATTAGTACGTTTACATGCACATTACTATCCCAGTTTTCAGTCTAATCCTGGTTTTGATCATATGCGGGATATGATGTTTACATACACCTGAGAGACCTGGTTATTCGTATCCCTGTGTACATGATTCTAACAGTATCCAGGTTTCCGATCATCTGTGTGCAGTTGTGTCTTTATTTCTCACCATCTCAGCCAATATGTTCTGTACCTACAAAGAATGTTCTGAAATCTAGATAAGGTGTTTACATGACACAGTATCCTGGTTTCTATCGGAGTACTTCAGGTGGCATATCCAGGTTTTTCAAAACCGGAATAAGGCCTTGTTCAGGTTTCTGAAACCAGGATATGGTGTTTACATGTGCAACACATAACCAGAATACAAGTCAGTAACTTGCCAGACGCTGATCCGTGCTGTGTAAGGCAGTAATGCACAAAATCTGTCTTTCTAGTCAAATACTAACATTACCCATTCTTATCCACTCTTGTGTACCTGCAGCTGGTAGGCCATCTCTGACTCAGCCTTCTTAGTGTTGACCTCGATGTCATAGGCTGCCTTCTTCAGCTCATAGTCCCTCTGGGCCTTTGCCATGTCGATCTCGTTCTTGTACTGAGCCGAGACTTTCTCCTGCATCGCATGGGCCTCCTGCAGGGAGAGAGACAGAGAGAGAGAGAAACAAGAGAAAGGAAATGGGGAATAGGGATCAATGGGAATAGCTCTTGAAAATAGGATAAACAGGATGAAGATGCTAAAAATACAAAGAGTTTAGACAAATATCACTGGTGACTGAGCAAAACAGACTTCTAAAAACAAGATGATCGTCAAGACGGTCTGTATCATATGCCGCAAACAATATTAGTCTTAGTGCTTCTCAAAATAAAAAAACAAAATTCCAATAAACCCTTTTTCTGCCTGGTGCACAGAGGGTGTTTACGTTGAAATCAGACACTTAGCACCTTCATAGGACTAGGAGTATACTCGTGATACATCTCACCCTGATCACAGCATCTCTCTTGTTCTTGGCCTCTCCAATGCGAGCGTCTTTCTGAACCTGGGCTGTTCGAGCCTTCCCCAGTGAATGCAGATAGTCCTGAGTACCAGAAAGAGATAGAAGAGTTAGATGTACATTCTTCATTCAAGACAGATTTAATCCAAGATACAGAACATTCCTTCTATTTTTGGGCCATCATGATGTTGCTATCGCAGCTCTTCCTGTGAGAAATGTGCACCTTAATGGCCTGTCTGATTCTTTTGTGGGCATTTTTTTTTAACCTTTAATTTGAATTAGGAGTTGAGATGGTCATCTATTTGTTAAAAAGAATTTCAGGACCCCCTCGAACCCGCTAAGTACACATTAAATCAAACATGAAATATAAAAGTATAAATAAATACTTCTGAAAATGACTCATTGAAAAACACTTGTTTGAAGATATGTGGATACCTGGTCGTCGTGAACATCTTTGAGTGTGTAGCTGACCACGCTGATGCCCATGTTGACCAGGTCAGAGGAAGCCACCTTAAAAACCTGCTCCGAGAACTTCTTTCGGTCCTTGTAGATCTCCTGTAAGAGGAGGATGTTTACTGTGATGTGGAAGTTAGAGTGGTGTTCAGGGTTAGAGTTAGATCAGTTGTACACGTTCAGCATCTGTGTTTGATGCAGGGCTGGCCTCTCTGTGTGCCTTTACAGTCAAGAAGCATTGTAACATAAACAAACCTTTTACATGAACCTTTTCACTCTTTTCATCAAATACTCACTGAATTAATCTAAAAACAATTAAATATTTGTAATGGAGTAAATCTGTTACAAACAAGGCAAGCAGTATAGTGACACTGTTTCAGGGCAACATGGTTTCATTACTGACTACAGCTTTAAACCCTGAATTTAAAGCGAACTACACCCTCAAATTCTGCTAGAACACTCTCTCCCAGTATATTTAAAAAATGCAAAGAGTGAGGGAACAACAACTGTAGGAGGCGTGGCCTCGTGGCTACATAATGTGTAGCATGTCAGCATTGGCCTTGCAAGGTTCAGGGCTGATTTAAAACAGGAGATGGCGTGTTGAGCAATTTTCAACCCATGAAATGCCGATTTTTATTCATTTGGTAAGAAATGTCAATATTAACACCAGCATTGATGTGTTTCATCACAGTACAGTCATATCATTTAGTTTACAGCTCAAAAAACACGTTTAAGCGTGCAGTACCTCGTTAAACTCCAGTAAACCCAACACTGAAGCGAACAACTTTCAGATCCTTACCTCAACAGTCAGGTGGGCGATGATGGCCCGCTGGTGCCCCTCCAGCGTCTCCAAGGCGATGTGAGCGATCTCGGCCTCTGACTTCCCCATGAACATTTGGCAGGCTGCAGCCAGCATCTGTTTATTCTGACCCTGGATCTTCATCTGTAGGAGACAGCAAGTCGTTTATTATTATTAAGACTACAGTGAAACACTGATGTGATCATTGGGTGCATTCCCCATGTGCACAGTGACCGAGCAGCACACACCTGGAACACTAAACCCACAGAACTAAGAACTATCGCATCTCTCAACTCTTTCTCCAAATCTATAAAACTGGTTGGTTGGTTACTGAACATGCTGTCATAATCTGGAGCAGTGGTTATGTCACTGTCTTACTATTTGTCTGTGTTTATGTGCTTTTGTATATTTTCTGAGCAACACCCTTCACCCGTGGAGCAGCCTGCTGTTTCCTCTGCAGTGATGCACACTGACCTGGGCTATCCCGGTTACAGAGACGGGCACCCCGTGGCGGGTGTAGACTTTATCGCTCTTCACATTCAGAGTCAGAGTGTTCAGGGAAATCCTGGAGAGAGGCAGGGTAAGACATATAAAGGAAAAGACGATTATTGATTGATTATCCACTGCTCTAATGGTATACATTAAAGTTTGTACTCATATTGGAGTGCATGATTTTACAGGTACAGGATCATGGCTAAGCTACAACACTCAAACAAACAAAACATTAAGTCTGGTGCCAAATGATGAACTGAAAGGGATGTAGAAGGAGCACCATGTGCACTGGAAGATCCAAGTGTGTCCTGGACTGGCCTCCCTGCAGTCTAAATATGTTTAATTTCACAGGGAGATGGAAATCAAACTGCTCTTGAGAGGTAAGCAATGGTTTATGTACAGCACAAGTGACATTATTAGACAAAACATAGATGTTACTAATCATTTTTATTTGGTTAGGAGGAGGAAGATGGCCACTGATTTGAATCTGTATCCATTAGTCATCCTGGCTCTATAATCTCAAATTTGTTAATCATATTTATAGGATTTATTACCTTTTTTTATCAATATCCTTTAGTGTAAAGTTACTCATTCCTTCCTGGTTTGGATTTGTATTTTTTTGCTGCTGCAGTGCCTTTTGCACTCTGCTGTACGTCTGTCAGCTAAACGTGCCAAAAGCCAAAAACGCCAGGAATTAAACTAAAGATCGGCAGAAAACAGTGGATAGCAGAAGATAAATAAAACTCTACCCTACCTCTGTATCTGCTGAATGCACGGAACGACAAACACTCGGCCTCCAGGTATCATCAGTGGAGGAGAACGACAAAACCCTGGGAGAGATGAGAGACCAAGCAAGTAGACACGACCGAGGTTGAGCGATACGGACAAAATATTGCAATTCGTGTTTTTCTAATTTTTGGTCCGAGAAGAATTTCCATCATTAAACAAATTGTTTAGCATGTTTCACTTCAGAATTAGATATCCAACCAAAAACCTGTTGAGCAGCATGGACAGCCATTCTTATTTTATACCCCATGTTATTATCTAGATGTTTATATGTAAATATTTGTATATTAGGTACATCTTGTCCACTTTGAATGACAGCCTTCAAATGGATGGAAACTGATGAATAACAACAATTACACACTCTTCATTATGGTGTTGTGTTCTGTAAAAATACTTATAGAGGCCATCATTTTACCTGACACCACCATAGCCTCGTTGGGACCGCAGGTGTAGAACATGTCTGCTGACCCTCCTTCGGACTGAAACCTAATAAAATAGTAGAACAACACATAAAAACAGTCACTATTAAAGTCCCACCTTGCAAACACTCCATTTAACAGACGAGCAGTAGCATCAATGCGATTTGGGCGCAGAGTGCTGGGCATCACTCTGCAGCATGTACACATAATACTTATTATCTTATTTTCAAAATGAGTAACAGTTTATGTTATAACACGACGCCTCACATAATTAAGGAGGAGGTGGGGGGGGAACAGACCAGCAGGGCCAGCCTAAATCTAATTTACGCAAATGTTGCGCAGTAAAACCCGCAGGAAAACCCGCACATCAGAGCCACTTCGGGGAAGAACAACGCTCTAGACAGTCTGTATGAATAACGCGTCTCTGTGCAAATTGCAAGTCAGCCCATTAACTCAATCAAACTGGCACGCAGTCGTGTTCACAGTCGAGACTGGACGCGGACAGAGGCGGAATACAGCGACACGCTTACCGGGTGGTGAACAAGCGGTGCGGCTCAGGCGGAGCAGCGTGCAGGTGAATAAGAAGCGCCCTGTTTTTTGGTTTAAATGAAAGCAATTTGCATCGCAGGTGACGGTTTATTCCCGTCAGACAGCAGCTGATGCGGACTGCAGCTCAGCGGCTCGCACTGAGCATGCGCATCGCTCAAACCGCGTTGCGTCCGCCACCTGGCGGCGCGGTGGGGGACTGGACGAACCGGGACCCCCCTCCGTTAATTGACCTCACTGTTAACGGGCTTGTAAAATACTGTGATCCATGAAGTAACTACAGGCGCCACCGTGTGAACTAATGTGGCTCAGTGCAGACAGTTTCTTCAAATGTAAAGTAAAGTATTGCAGGTTTACTTCATCATCATTATCAGGCCTTTGTATATTGTTTCCCCAAATCCAAGATACAGGCTTTGCATGCCAAAACGTGAATATGTGCAGTGTGTTATTTTAAACGCACGGGAATTACAGATGTAAATATATCCAGATGTGGGAGTAAATCTTTAATTCTATCTTTAAAACATCTTTAAAAAATCAGATCTTGAAAACTTTACATGAAACATAAATTGAAAATAATTTCTGGTGTGTCACAGGACCATTTGTGATTCATATTTATGTTTTTAATTCGGGATCGCCTTGTATTTATGCTTTCTTTAAACTGTCCATTATGGCAACACAATAAGCGACTACTTCTGTTTTATTATATTATATTATATTATATTATATTATATCCACGTGTTCACTCCACGCATTAATCAGGCAGCAGCCCTGTCTTTGCACATTAAACACACATGTTTTATTTTATTGTCTCATTATAAGTGGAGCTCCAACGGGGCACCGATGACGGAACCCGGCACTCCCTTTCCTCATCCGGCCCTTGCCTGCGAGTCAAGGAAACCCCTTTAGAAACCAGTTCAGCCAATCAGCGGCGGGGCTACAGCGACGGCAGCCAATCATTAAGCGTGAACGGCGTCCCGAAAACCTTAGCCCCGCCTTTCAGACTGGGAGCAGTGTGCAGCCTGTCAGTCAGCCAGTCAGTCTGTGTGCAGTCAGTCAGTCAGTCTGTGTGCAGTCAGTAGGTGAGCACCGCCGCTTTGTCTCTGCTACACTTTCATCACCAACCACCGTCCATCATGAGGGAAATCGTGCACATCCAGGCCGGCCAGTGCGGGAACCAGATTGGTGCAAAGGTAAGAAGAAGAAGAAGAAGAAGAAGTGAGAACAAATTAACTCTTTTTTTGTTGTTAATCAGCAGTCTATTCAAGTTTTTTTTTTGTTTTTTGTTTTTTTTAAAGAATTTCATTCCTTTTTAAGAGGCTTTTTCTTTTGTTTTGTGTTTTGACAGTTTCAGAAAACAATTAAGTGAGATTGCAAAGATAAAATCATAAAAGTCTTGTTTGTCTTAATGTTGTTTGCAGCCTTCTGTTACAAATACTTGACCATTTAATCTGCTCATCTTTCACTAGTTGGTGACTATATTTGAAATTTGATTATTTGTCTAAGATGTCAACATCTTTTGAGTTTCAGACAAAGTAAATTGTCCATGGTGTAGACAGCTCACCACAATCCTGGGGCCTCACAGCCTCTAAACTCTTAAAATACATTATGGGTATACAACGCTTTATCTTATTAATTAAATTAATTTTGTTTTTAGTGCAAGTTTATCCAAAGGAAATGTATTAATGTTGTACTTTTGTACATTTTACAAGGCTACTGCACAGATCTGTCAGTAAAACTATGAAATAACACTCAACACAGTCAAGATATAAATGAAATAGTAAATCTGATTTAATACGATACGACTGGTTTCAAAGCACCAGATAGAAACAATAAATCACTGCTGAAATATGTTAGTGATGTGATGGGTCATAACAGTACCACAAAGTACAATCATTTCTATCCAAATACACTGGAAGCCCAACAAGAATTCTGTATAAGCAAGTTTGTATTTAAGTGTTATACTATAGTGAGTGATTCAGTAGAAGATTAAATAAAGCTACATGGTTCCATAAAACCAGTACAACTAATACGTAAGAACAGCCCATAGGAACATAGTGGGGATACTGTATTTCCAGGATATGAATCATAACTAATTTCTGTTAAACAGTCACATCTTCTTATGGTGTTATTGCACATGAATACAGTAACAATTCACACATTTGTAACTGTTGACAAAACAGTGACTCAAGTCATTGATCCTTGATTAATGAAGCAGGCCAGACTTGTGCAGACAGGGCCAGCTGCTGTCTTGGCCGGCTGGTGAGCTGGACTCTTTGTCACTGAGGAAAGAGAGAGGAAGAAAACAAGAGAAGAGGGTGAAAAGAAAGGAGAAATCTGCTGAGGCAGAGGAGAGGAACGCGTTGGGAGGGGGGTGAAAGGGGGAGAAGATAACAAGTGGCTCGGTGTCTGCTCTGAAAGCACAGATGAGGTCATTTAAATAGCTGCTTTTCCAGTCAGTGTATCACATGCACACGCCGCGGGCCCCCAAACCACCAGTGACCCTGAAAACCTTGTTTACACATGGACATGAAGCGATTATCTGCCATGTAAGAGTTTTCTGTTTCATCAGGATTTTTTGCGGCGCTTTAAATGTCCCCGTAGTGTCTCTACACTTCAGCTCCCAGAGATCCACAGTCAGACAGTCAGTCGATTAGTCAGTCAAAAGAAAATGAATCTGCAGCTATTTTGATAATCGATTATTGTTTCTGTGCATTTTTTTTTTTAAACCTTCGCTTGTTTCAGCGTCTCAAATGTGAATATTTGATGCTTTTTTGGGGTCATACTTGATAATCAACGGAATATCTTTGAAATACACGTTTTGGACTGTTGGTTAGACAGACGTCACTTTAGGCTCTTGGAATTTATTTTTTGACATTTTATACACTAAACGGTTAGTTGATTAATCTAGAAAATAATCTTTGAATTAATTGATTATATAAATAATTGCAGCCCTACAATCAAACAGTGTATTGGCTATACATATGGTTATAAATCAGTCGCTAATATACAGTATATCTATATATATCCATATATTGCAGATGATGACTCACGTCACCCTCTAAGCGGAGTATGAGTGTAGCCCAGATGTGTTGTGTTGTCTATCAAGATGCACATCATTTACACATCAAAAACAGGACTTTTGCAACTGAAAAACAATGACAAAAGGTTTGTGATTTCAAGAATCCGAAAGGACATGTAGCTTTATTTTTGAAATAATATACACACATTTGGCTCATTACACTCTCATCCAGCGGACTTGCCCTGGGGGTTCTTGGTGGGACAACAAGAGGCGTGGCAGCAACATATGGGGTGACTCAGACTCCACTACTCAATGGCCCTGATCAGTGAAGACAAGTGTATTTACAGAGGATTTAGTAAGGCTGAGGTCATCCTCACTTCACGACGGATTAACTCTGCCTGAATTCACTCACTTACCCAATCTAGTTCCAACCTTAATCTGCTCAGGTCTGTTATGCTGCTGGATGACTTCTTACAGATACGATCCAGTGAAAGATTATAATGTCACAGACAGGTTTCAGCACTCGTTGCTTCACGCTGTGCTGACTCTCTCCCTTTTAGCTGTTCATTATTTGTTGCAAATAAATACAGTTTGTTTGTTTTGAAGGTTTTTGCTATTGTTAAACCAATTGTACACGACAATGTATATTTTACCAGATTGTGTAAATGTAAGTGATTGTAAATGAACAAAGTCATTGTTCAGTATTCTTATTGCTTCATAAAATGCTGTAGGTCAAGATGTTTTTTTCCAAAATTGCTTGACTAAATTTATCAACGTGTTGCCATGGTGATCACAGGGGAGTGAATCCCAGGACAGCCAGTTATGGGGAGGTGATAGTATTGAAGATTAAAAAAATGTGATTCTCTTGCCCACCTCTCCCACACACACACACACACACACACACACAGACATGCCAACCTCCCTCTGCTCATCGCTCCCTCTTTCCCTTAAACACACACACACACACACACTCGCACAGTCCGTGGCATAGATTAGGGTTAGTTGACTGAGCTGGTGTGACAGTCTGTGCTCGCGTCTTAACTGAGTTTGGCGTTAATGTCTCAGCCTGTAGAAACGAGGCCGACTGAATCCTCTGAGAAAGCTCTGCTCTTACTGACCCTCCGACTACGAATGGAACAAGGAGTTTCAGTACTTATAAACTGTAGAGGCGGTGTTATGACCAAAGTGTGTGTTTATGTTTGTGATTCCTTAAGCCAGCTGCAAAAACCAAGGTGGGGATAATTAAATAGCAGCATCGTCCCCTTCCCATAAAGCTACAGAAAGGATTTTTATCTCAAATCACAGCTAAAATCATAGTCATGTTGAAGATAACAACAGCTTGTGACGTTTAATTAAGAAACCAGATTAGTCCTGTTTGCCCAAATGATTTTCTGATGTTAAGAAACTTTTCTGCCCACATAAGCAGCAAGTTGAAACTTAAGAGTAGATTACTGTCTCTTAAGCTGCAGTTTGGGCTCCATCCAGAGAAAGCTGGACTCGGTTCTTTTTCCATTTTTGTTCCTTTGCTATAAAAACCCTACAGACTGGCTGGCTGGGTAGATAACATGACACGTGTGAACTTAACTGACATCATGTTACATGATCTGAAATTTTCAAAATAGAACTTTCAGATTAATGTATTTCAGTTTTTTTTATGCTGATTAGTTATAGTTTATTTTTCATAAACACTAAATTTTAACATTTTTTTTTTCGAGTTGAAACAATTAGTCCATTAATCGTCGTTCGACAGAAAATTAATCAGCAATGGATTCATCATTTCAGTCATTTTTAAGCAAAAATGCCAAACGTTTGCTGTTTTCAGCTTCTAAGATGTGAATATTTGTTGGTTTTCTTGGTCTTCTATTGTAAAGCAAACTCAATATATTTGGGTTTTGAATTGTTAGTTGGATTAACAGCCATGACACCTGGGCATATCCCCCTATTTTCCAACATTTTTATACCAAATGCTTTATCCATTAATTGAGAAATTAATTGCAAGATGAATCCATAATGCAAATGACTGTTAGTTGGAGCCGTAGCACTCTCTTCTTTGCTTCCTTTGTGACAGAATTATCCCTGTTTTTCATTCTGTCCCCAGTACTTCCTCCTTTTGTTGCCTTGTCCTGGCCTTTGAATTTCTCTTTGTTTTGCTCTTTGCTGGTCATTTTTCCCAAGAGCAGAAGCACAACAACGTGATAAGACCTTAATATGATCAGGGCTGTGTGACATGACACACCTACGGTTAATTTGTAAATCTAGCAGAAGATCTGTTGAGTTGTCTCTGAGCTGTTTTCGGCCGCCTTGTTCTCATTTATGCTATGATCTGGATCAAAGCAGTCCCTTCTGATTTCAAACTGCCTTGAGTGTGTATCCATGAAATGTACTCAGCATGGTGATTGGATAATGCTGACTGAGAGATTGCAGTTCACCGCAAGGTGACTGTTGACTGCAGAAAACCTTCTTTCACCAGATTCAAAGAAAAAAAAACAGCGGCCTTACAGAACATGCTGCTGTTTTTAGGTGATCTTGTGACCGCAAAAGATAATCGGATGTCAGTGTGTCCTCTGAAGCACAGAGGACAGAAGAGTGATTGTAAACCACTCTCTTTTTTCCCCTTAGTAAATTGGCTTGCAGTTATGGCCTTAATCAGTACACAAAGACACCTCTTTCTAAGGCATATTTCCAGAACTGTGACTGAATAACTCCACTCAGTACACAGCATTTTATCAGAATTAAAGCTGCAAATGGATGTTTCAGGTTTTAAGCCCAGGGAAAGACTGATTGTTTTTAAGTGTCAAGACTTGAATTACAAAATTAAAAGATCTGGTTTGATCAGTTTTAGTATAATTAAATGTAGGTAACAGAGCGAGGAGACAACCATTGAGATTCAGGAACAAATTGAGATTTATCTGTGTGTGACTGCATTTTGCATGACAGTACACAGCTTCTTTACTGATGATGTGCTCACCTGTGTGTTTGTGTTTAGTTCTGGGAGGTGATCAGCGATGAGCACGGCATCGACCCAACAGGAACCTACCATGGAGACAGCGACTTGCAGCTGGACAGGATCAGTGTGTATTACAACGCGGCCACTGGTAAGTACATCCTGACATGTACTGAGGTCTGTGTTTGATGAGGTGAGGTGAGACGTCCCCCCTGTGGATAAACTGGCTCACTGCAGCAGCACGGAATAAGATGAAGATAAAAATATGGTTATATATCAACTAATATAACATGACAGTTTAAAGTATGAGCAGCCTAAATGCTGCAGATTTACTCAGCAGCTAAACAACTAAATAAAACCTGACGATGACAATTGGTAGTAAGACAATATTACTGAAAAATTAGTTAAATAGCCTTTAATAAAAGTTCACAAAAGTGGTGCATTAAATGATCTGCTTCCTGCAGTTTTATAATGTTTTTTTCTGTGTGTGTGCGCAGGTGGGAAGTATGTACCCAGAGCCATCCTAGTTGACCTGGAACCAGGCACCATGGACTCAGTCCGCTCCGGACCCTTTGGACAAATCTTCAGACCTGACAACTTTGTCTTTGGTAAGAACAGGGTGTGTTCTGGAGAAGAGTTTGAGTCTCTAATGTGGCTTTCTTTATCAAAGGAGGTCAGGAAGTCATAGAGCTTGTAAAGTTTAACATCTTTTAACACAGGGGTTTAGACTCAAATTGAAGGATAAATTCTCGTGTCCCTTTTTGACAATTTTGACAATAGCTCACTCTAGCCATAAAATCCCAGCATGAAACCACACGGGCTCCCCAGGTCACTCCTTGACTTTGTCTTAGTTGTAGGACGCTTCAAAACAGTTCATGTTAACTTTTGTTTATTATTCTTTCACTTCAACATTAATCATTAAAATGGAAAGAAATTTTCTTTTTAACACTTATGCAAGTTTTGTTGTGAGTTTCATTTGGTTGTTGGGTGGCCGGCAGGAAAGAAAATGATAGTAGCTTCGTTTTTTTTATTCCCCAGGTCAAAGTGGAGCAGGAAACAACTGGGCCAAAGGTCACTACACGGAGGGGGCAGAGCTGGTGGATTCGGTCCTGGATGTGGTGAGAAAAGAGGCTGAGAGCTGCGAGTGCCTGCAGGGTTTCCAGCTCACACACTCCCTGGGAGGAGGCACTGGCTCCGGCATGGGCACCCTGCTCATCAGCAAGATCAGGGAGGAGTACCCTGACCGCATCATGAATACCTTCAGTGTGGTGCCCTCTCCTAAGGTAACACATAGAATATTGACTCATTGAAAACAGGAAATATTTGTTAATATACCAGTGCATATTTTTTCCTATTATTTATGTCTCCTCACACGTAATACAAATGAAGACATAATGTAAAGTATTAGTAGTGTTTTCTGCCTCTTTTTAATGTTTTCTGAATAAAATGTAAATAGTTAATTGCGGTGGAATATGAGTGATGAATCCTCTCAGTTCTTGCTATTAATATTGATTTTAATATTAAAATATATATGCCAACTTGACATTAAGTAATTAGCAGTTGTGTTGACCTGTAATGTTATTTAGTTGTAAGTCCAACAATAGCAAAGATCCATAAAAATGTCTTGTAGTAGCCTAATGAAAAGGTAATACAGTGTAACATCATGCCAATGTCATGATGTGAGAGTGTGCAGCACTATTCTCCATCACTAAGCAGAAATAGAAGTCAGAAAACCTGGTAAAATAATTGCTGTCACTTGTAGTTCAAGTAATCCGTTGACGTTGATGTTCCTTGTCTCTTTGTCTTCAGGTATCAGACACAGTGGTTGAGCCGTACAATGCCACGCTGTCAGTCCACCAGCTGGTAGAAAACACAGATGAGACCTACTGCATTGACAATGAAGCCCTTTATGACATTTGCTTCCGCACTCTCAAGCTCACAACACCCACCTACGGCGATCTCAACCACCTGGTTTCAGCCACCATGAGCGGCGTGACCACCTGCCTGCGTTTCCCTGGCCAGCTTAACGCTGATCTGAGGAAACTGGCTGTCAACATGGTTCCCTTCCCTCGTCTCCACTTCTTCATGCCCGGCTTTGCCCCTCTGACCAGCAGGGGGAGTCAGCAGTACCGTGCCCTGACTGTGCCCGAGCTCACCCAGCAGGTGTTTGACGCCAAAAACATGATGGCAGCTTGCGACCCTCGCCATGGACGCTACCTGACAGTGGCTGCCGTGTTCCGTGGGCGCATGTCCATGAAGGAGGTGGATGAGCAGATGCTGAACGTGCAAAACAAGAACAGCAGCTACTTTGTGGAGTGGATCCCCAACAATGTCAAGACAGCCGTCTGTGACATCCCGCCACGTGGCCTCAAGATGGCTGTCACCTTCATCGGCAACAGCACAGCCATCCAGGAGCTGTTCAAACGCATCTCTGAGCAGTTCACCGCCATGTTCCGCCGCAAGGCCTTCCTCCACTGGTACACCGGTGAGGGCATGGACGAGATGGAGTTCACCGAGGCAGAGAGCAACATGAACGACCTGGTGTCCGAGTACCAGCAGTACCAGGATGCCACGGCCGAGGAGGAGGGAGAGTTTGAGGAAGAAGTGGAGGAGGATGCCTAAAATGAGCTGAAGAAAGAGAAGAAGTTGATAACCAAGAAGAAAAAAATCTCAAAAAAATGTGAAAAGAAAAAATATTTTGACATGAAATGGAGGAATGTAGCAGAACGGATAAGGAAGGCTGGTTAGAGAAGCATGGGGGTCTGAATTGGTTAATGGAGGAATAGAAACGATGGCAAGAAGTAAGAATGAAAGTTGAATGTAGGCAGAGAAGTGAAAGAGAAACGGGATAAAAATCACGTGACCAAATTAATGTGCCATGGTTTACAGTTTATTGTGACGCCATGTAGGCTGGTTTTACCAAGACTAGCCTCCCAAAATCTTTTTTTTTTTTTACACTAATATCTTGTCCTGTGGCAAATGCACAAATCAGGTCCACTTCTTGCACTTCACTTTCATCACATATTATGTTTTACTGTTTCCGGGAAAGTAAAAAAATAAATAATTAAAATCAAGGAAGTAATCATGGCGGCTTTGTACTGTAAAGTTAATTCCACCTTGAACAAATGTACTAAATGGTTACATTACTTATTTAAAATGTAATATTGCACTTGCATTCATTCACACTCCATGCAAACAAGCATGTATTTTTTTGCCAAATATTATTGATATGACATTAGCCTACTTCTTGCGTGAGAAACAGTATTTTACATTCATTGAAAACTTATATCTCTGTGCTTCTTCACTGACCTATAGTGCAGAGTTAGCAGTGAGGAAAGTCCGACGTTGGATGTTTTATTCCAGGGTTAAAGCATTTAAACAAAGGTGAAGTCAAAGGTCAGATGTTAGAAACCCTATAACTGTGACTTAGATTGTTTTGGAGAAACCAGACCTATAACCTTGAAAGTGGTCTTCAGAAATATGAAATCATGCCATTATCAATGTTCATTACTTTTATCAGTGTTCATTACTTTTGCCATGTTTTTAAGATCCATTCTCCGAGATAAATGTGAATTTGGGTAGTAGGTGGGACAACACTCAGTATGTTTTTCCACACAGAGGCATGTGCTCTAAGCAAACTGATCAGCACACATTTTTACTGCTTTTGTCACATCCTTTTCAAGACCGTGTGTGAGATAAAAGAAAACATTCTGGTAGATTCAGTCTTCATAACAAATCCTCATAATCTGGTCATTGTTTTCTCACTTGAATTGTATCTTTTATTTTATTCAGAAAGTACAAAATTAAAAATTAGTGCCATAGATTTAATAAAGAGAGACATGTTTTAAGGTTTATTTTGTTGCAGACTCTGAAGCCAATTCAACACATTTTCTATCAATAATTTCAAATTCTGCAAAGTTGTCAATCAGAACAAAGCTCTGTTTCATTGAATTCCTGACAAACAAATTGATTTCCGTAAGATACATTTTCAGTTTTAATGCAACAGCAGCAGTAGCAGGATTTTTCTCAGACGCCAGCCAACGTCATGAGGAGGATCACACACTGCAGATGCCCAGAACCCAGGTCAGGTCATGGAAAGTATATTAGCCTTTGCCTAATCTGTTTTCCATTCCTTACTATTTGGGTTCCCGATACCTTAGTCTCAAAAAGGCCTGAGCTCATCTTGACTAGAAGCATCTTTGCTATTGTTGGATTAGAACAATGTATCTGCCAAGTGTTATATTTAAAGACTGTGATTGTTTTTTCTGTGAACTCCATGTATTTGTTTTAAAAATATACATTAAATATACATTTTCAAATGGATTTTATGGACCCAATGGTCATGGCACTTACTCCAAACAATGACCATAAATGTATTTGGATTCAAATAAGAAAAAAAAATATCATCTGCAAATAATCTGTATGTTAAACCTCAACTTTGAGAGGGACAAACTGACAAGAATGAGCAGTGGATGTATTTTAAAGTATTGAAATCATGGAGAGAAGTGGAAGAATTCATGTTGTACTTTTTTTACTTCATCTCATAACAGTGAGAACTTCTACAGCTCACTCTTGGTGCCCACAAATGTTCAGTTCAATAGCTCAAGATCTGATGCTTGTGTGTATTTGACATCACACCAAGCCATTTTAATTATTAAGGATTCTTGAAACACTTTTCTAAAATAAAATGCCTGGGTGCTTGCAGTTGTTTTGTCCTGTGAAGAAGTGCACATTGTTTACACTCTGAGCCACTACAGTAAGCATTCAAATCAAACTGAAGTTGTTTGTGTTCAGTATGTGATCCTCGACCATGCTGTAGTTATGTCTGTGTGTGCTTTATTGCTTGTTGGCACATTTTTTTAATTCCTGTGGTACAGTTGGGATCCCAGTGACTGTGAAACATTTTCAAGAAATAAAATGACCATCACAAGTTCCCAGAGTCCAAAGTAACATCTGTTTATTTGTCTGACTGACAGGCCAAAACTCAAGTATATTCAATTTATAATGATATAAAACAGAAGAACAACAAATCCTCACATTTGAGGTGCAAACATCTGATATTTTGGCAGCATAAAATGATTAATTGATCATCAAAATTGTTGCATGATACTCTGTCAGTTGACTAATGGATTGACTGAACAATCATTTCAAAACTAGCTAAATTAGTTAATACAGGAAATTACAACATATCAATAGTCTTGGTTATTTTGCGTCAAGTCTATGTAAATAAATGGTGCTCATTAAATTGAAATTTAATTGTAAATCAGGCCCTCAGACAGCTCCCGCTCTCAATCTATCCATCTACATCATATTTCTATATATATATATATTCTATTTGTATTCTACTCTTATTTCTTATTCTTATTATTATTTTTTACATTTCTCTATTTATCTGTACTTATTTCTGTCCTTTTGCTGCTGCAAGACCTGATTTTCCCCTTTGGGGATCAATAAAGGCTTGTCTTATCTTATTTTAAGAATGTGGTTTAATATTTCCTAACCACAGGCTGTTAAGTGAGAATGATCGGAAAACACATCTATCTACTTTGTTTATTTATAACAAGCCATTATCATGACCTGAGTTATGATAAAGTGGAACTATCTTTTAACCAACAGAACTTGAGTCTGAGTTACACATCTACAGCTATGCACCAATGCAGCAAATAAGAAAAGAAAGATTTTACATATGAAATTGAGTTTATCTTTTAATTTTTTATTTAATTTTGATTCTGATTTGATTTTAATTGGATTCTGATTTAATTTTAATTTCGAAAATGTGGGAGGAAACCGAAGCACTCGGAGTAAACCCACGCCAACACAGTGAGCACGCGTGTACTCCTCACAGCAAGGGGGTTAAGGCCCGGAATTGAACCCTCACTGCAAGACCACAGTGTTGAACACTGAGGCACCTGTGTGGCCCTGTTACACGTGTGTCATGTCCAGGTTGAACTCTCTACGCCACTAGCCTCAGTTTGGCTAGTAGCACAGAGGATAACCTGGACATGACACAACAGACCTTTTTCACGGCAGAGGTTTTGACTTGTTGACACAATACTGGAAGCCTGGAACTAGCTCACATAAATGGAATGGAGTCGTTTTTAATGTTATCAATTACACTTGTGCTTTTCCAGCTGTGACAAGCCAAAATGTCTGCTGTGAAAAAGGTCTGTCCCACCCACCCGCCCTATGATGTGATGAGTGATTATATGAGTGATTACTCTTTGCGGCCATATCTGAAGCAGGCAGAGAAGGGTTTGGCCATGGTCTTGAAAACAAATTTGAAGATCGTGTTAACGCCGCTCCTCTTTTTTGGTGTCACCAGGTGCCTTTTAAGAGTCTTAATTATATATTTGTAAATCAGTTCATCCTGTGACAGCAGGCTCATCTGTAGCATCCCTGCACCGTCCATCTTCTTGCACAGATCCTTGTGCACCGCCTTGACTATCCGTTTAAAATGGTGGTTACTTGGCTTGACAGCAATGTCAGAGTCTGTAGTTTCTGCCCACAGCATCTCTTTCAGTGTCTGGATGGTGGTTTTGATATTATCACCGGACAGATTAATGGACGGATTTTTCAGAATCTGGTTAACCAGCCCCGACACTAGAAACACGCAGCACAGTTCATCCCACTCGTGGACTGGATGTGCTGTGATCTCACAAGCAGCTTCATCAGCTTCATCACTGATGGCTGGCTTATTGGTGATAGAAGTTGGTGCTGCTTCAAACACAGGTGTCAAAGTGTCCCTTTCCAGTACCAAGGGGCCCTCTGTGAGTGCTGGCACACTATCCACTACTTCCTCAATCTGCCTCAGAGCAACACTCACGAGGTCCCTCTTTTTCTCATGCTGTTGTGCCTGCTGATTGAGCCAGTTCCACATCAGCTTCATAAACTTGTCCACTTGGGTCTGAATCTCAACCAGAAAGTGCAGAGTGCGCCCGGTGCTAAGGTTTAGATAGTGGGATACTTCATTACTCAGCTGCTTAGCAATCATTTCGAGCTCGGTGCAGGAAATGCCCCTGGCAATTCTTTGGTAGAGGCACTCCTCATCTGTGCCCTTTCTTATCTCCTGATCTTCCTGTGGTGGGATCATGTCTTCCAGCAGGCTATCCACCCCCTCAATTAGCAGCTTCAGTGATGGTTTGTCTTTTTTTGATGAGAAGCAGTCAAATTTCCTCCTCAGTTTTGCCACAAAGCTGAGGATTGACTCCTTGGCAAATTTGTGGACAAAAAAGGCCTTGATTTTACTTCCCACCCTTTTCCAGCAAGATGTTTTTCTAGATTTGTCCTCTGATTCAGACTCCTTCTTAGGTGTGCCACCTGTCTCCCATTTAAGTTCTTCCATTATGACTCTTACAATCTTAGATGCTGCCTCGTCTGTATCCTGGGAGGAGCTGGACGCAAACAGGCTGAGTTCCTCTTGTGAAAAGTCATCATCATATTCAAAGGCACAGATGTTATCCCCCTGTTCTTTCAGGATGTCCTTCACGGCTTCAGTGGTTGTAACCATGAATCTTTCCCCAGATGAAACTTTTTCTGGTCCATCCTCTTCCACAGTAGTTATGGGGGTCTGACCTGACTCCACTGTTTCAAGTAGCTCTTTGTCCTGCTCTGTCGATTTTTCCAACGTTGATTTGGTTTCATCAGCTTCCATTTTTGGACTTAGCTGACCTTTTTTGTCTTTACTCGAGCTGAACGTGCATGTCATCTTGGCCGCGCATTTTTTAAGTATTTTCACCATGTGTCTTACTATTACCTTTAGTCTGCGGGTGGAAGACTTGGAGACCAGCAGCTTGTCTCCTTCACTGCTGCTTCCACTTGTTGCAGAACTTTTGGAGAGCTCGGTGTTGACTCTCTCCGTTACTTCTTTCACCACGAGCTCTGTCACCTCCTTTGTGCTCTTGCAACGGATGTCCTCATGAACACCCATCACCTCTGCAAAAGTGAATGTAATAGTTTCACCCAGACACTCGTGGACTTGGTTTTCGGATATAATGATGTTCTTCCGTGACCCATCAGATCCAGAAGAGCTGCTGGATGATTTGGGAGGACTTTGCATCAAAGGCAAGTCACTCCCCTCTGATAGGTTTTTTTTGAATGCCTCATAAATGTATCGAGATATGGTGTTAAGTAAATCCACACACATGTCCGTTATCATATCTTCTGTGACCTTGTCAACATATCCGGATTTCAGCTTGCCCCACTGTGCCGCCGTCATCTTGTCCAGGAACAGCTGGACGAGCGGACGAATAGTCTCCGTTGTTGCCAGTTGAAGGGCCTGATCCATCTTCTCTATTCTTGTATCCATAGTATTGGCTGTTGGTAGTCGCTGTGTTTGTCTCCTTGGCAGGATGTGAATGTGTTCCGAAAAGTCTGAACTAAACTAACTCTTGGATTTGGGTCCCTTATATAAGCTCTCAGATCAGACACGGGCAACATCAAAGGCACTGGAACGTTTCATTGGCTTTGATCCTTGAATGACGTCATCACTACTTTCATTGGTTTTGATCCTTGAATGACGTCATCACTACTAAACCACGCCCCTAAACAGGCCAGTCGCAGCTTAGCAACGGTATCTAGGCATGGAAGTTTTTTTGTTTGTTTTTGTTTTCTTTATTGAAACAATTTAAACACACACACACACACACACACACACACACACACACAAATTATAACAAACATAGAACAAAAGTGCATGGTTGCTTCTAAATAACAACTGAAAATAAAAAAATAATGAATACAAACAAAAATAATTTACTGAGTTTTGAAATCAAAAATAGGGAAAACAGACAAACCACATACTTTCTTAGAGCATATCATTTTATCAAAAATGAGGGATGTTTTGAAGGATTTTTTTTTACCAGGACACACTTCTGTAAGGAATTAAAGAGTTAATTATTCTTGACTTTTGAATGTGGAACTTGTGGAAAACAGGACCACTGATTCTTTCAGTATCAGTTTACAGAAGGCAGTGAATATAAGTAGAGAGATCTTTCTCCAGAAGTGGGCAGTATGGGGACATTTAAAGAACTCGGCCAATCCCCCCCCCCCCCCCCTCATTCTTACAAAATAAGCATTTTGAGGAAATGTTAACTTTACTTTGTTTAATAAATGTCGCAAGGAGAATATCGGTGTATAATTAAATTATGTGTCCTATATCTTTAACTTTATTTGATAAAAAACAATTTTGAGGGTCATACAAAGTATTTTCCTAACAGCAAATGGGAAAATAAAGACCGTCTCCAGGAAAACTATTCAAACTGACGCCAGTGGCTGAGACCAAAACTTGGGCAGCGTTTGCGCCACAAATGGAGAAATAAATTTACAGGTGAGAACCTTGGACAGCAGCGCCATAAAGGGCTGAGATTAAGGACCTGGTGACAAAATAACTTTGGTATTACTGAGGTTAATCTGCACAGCGGCTGCTTGTGGCTCCAAGCCAGAATTGACGCTTTTTTACCGAAGCTTCCCGAGCACCGCCGACCTCAAATGGTCCACAAACCCGACACCAACCGAAACTCTCCACTTACTTCCGATCCGGGCCCCATTGAAGTCTCTTGTTGTCGGGTTGGGGGTGGTGGGGTGGACCAGATTCATGAAATAAAGAATTAAAGGCGATTTCCAGAAACCATCACTCCTGAGCCCCTCCCAGTCCAGTGATTTTCGGATTCGAGGCTTGACAAAGGTAATTACCATCATCCAATTATAATTGTATATTACAACAATTGGTATTTTTCTCAGAATTCCGTTCAAACAGCGATGTATTGGGTTAAATTCTGCAGTTTTTTCCTTAGCTGTTTTGCCTATTTGCTTGTGCTGAGCGGTCCTATACGGCTGATTTAGGGCGTGTAACCAACAGCAACGCAGTGAAGGCGTGCAGGATGGCAGCAACTACAGGCATCTTCACACAAGAATAAAACAATTAACGGTTTCCAGACGTGTAACAGAGGGGTAAACTCTCCGAAATGCCCGAGAAAAACGATACAACTCACAGTATTCAGACAGGAATCCAAACATTGCTCAATAAGGTATTTGTGCACCGAATGGCCTCAATCCTTCTTCTAATTTTGGTTTAATTCTGTAAAATTCACTAATCTTTCTACTGATGTCTTGGGTATTTCTAACAGTAACACCGTATTTACACTCCGATGCTGATAATCGGACCACCAACTGGTTTTAACGCACGATACAGTGAACATTTATGTTGCCCAGGCTGTGGTGCATTATCGTGTTTTGTATGCGGGATATTCCCGTATGAATTAACGGGTATTTTCTGGTCCATCCCGGTGGAAATGGTTACGCTTCGGCACACATTAGAGCCGCTGACTAAGTGTTTGTCACATGGAAGAGTCATTTACAGAGTGTTGAGGAATGAGGACAGCTCTTGATATAAACCAAGTTATCTTAGATGGAAAAAAATCGCCTGAGATGCCATTTGTTTCGTAACAGATCTCCTCCAACAAGATATCTGCTGAGTTTTGCTCAATCTTCAGCTTAAACTGCATATTATAGGCTCACCGAAGGTATGGCAAGTGCCCAAACCGCCATCCAGCTGATGTCTGTGAAGGAGTGAAACAGCAGAGACACAGAGAGAATTCATGCTTTATTCCAAGACATGGAAGATAAAATACATTATGCACAGACTCTGGCATTTGTGTGTCTGGAAGTGGCGATAAATCCAACCCCAACCTCTCTTCAGTCTTCATTCATTGGCATTCTTCCCCTCTTGTTTCCTCCATCTTCCATCAGGACATCCCCATAACGGGACAGCCCCCATTCATGCCGGTCGTGACACACCCTTGGCTGCACCAGCAGCTGCTCCTGTCTGTAAATGGGATAGTGGTGCAGAAGAGGAAAGTGCAGGGGACAAGCAGGCGAGAGAGGGGACCCACTTTTAACGTGGTATTGATCTCAGTATCTTTAGATGAAAGGTTATAGTATGTAAATCATTACATTTGACTGGTTTCATGTTAGAAACAGATAGACAAATGGGAGAGCCTCTGCATTAGCAATGGAAGAAATAATAACAGTACAAGGAGAAACCATCATATAAGCTGTAGGTGCCATGACTATTAAAGATATTTAATATTAGGGCAATACTTGCCCAGTATATCACCAAACCAGTGTATCAGTCTGACCATCATATGAATCAGTCAGAAGGATAGTTAAGGAGAGAGTAAAGAAGAAACAAATTAAAGACAAGGCAGAAAAAGACAGAAGTGTTTCAGAGGAAGATAAGAAAACAGAGACAAAGACAGGAAAGCAGAGCCAGAGAGAAGCAGAAATATGAGAGAGACAATCCTGTATCAAGAGGAGGATGGAGGCATGATGCTACCGCCCTCCTCCCTTGTGTGGGAGAGGAGATGAGGGGGATAAAGGCTCTTAAGTCCGTCATTCAGGATGGATGTCATGCTGATGAGATCAGCCTGAAAGATATAACCTCTCACCACGAGGAGGCTGCTGGATGTGTCACGTGCACTTCAGTGAATGCTGTGCCTCCTTCAGTTCGATTGACCTAATTGGTCATAAGAGGAGACAGGAGAGCAGTGGCCCCATTTAGAGTTTATAAATGCAATAACACTGACCAATGCTTCATCGTCCCTCCAGTTTTTATCAGATTGTGTGTTGTTCTTTGAAAATGTGTTAAAGTTTTGTCCTTTAGTCCATTAGAACGTCAGAACTTTTCTTTTTGGTTTGTAAGGGGGGGAACGTTCAGCAGGGATAGGCCTCCTCTTGGCCTTGTGTAGCCTCTCTACACTGCTGTTCAGCTGTATTCTTTAGATGCACAACCACTAGCTACTCTGACTGCACTTCACTGAATACAGTTTTTCATGTGTGAGTTTTTGAACGTATGTGCATGTGTGCGTCTTGTCAGTGACAGATCTGATTGAACTTCATACAATGAGCAGCAACCTCTCATTTTCTCATCAGAAGTATAGTTCTCTCCATCAATGAATTAAACCTGTGATTTATATCTTTGTAGCACCCCGGCATGAGCACTCACACATGCAATAAACTAATGGCTCTTTAGAACATCAAAGTAAGACGATTGAAACCTGCTACACGGGACACCGATTATAAAATATGCTATGATTACTGTGTTTCGCTAAAGGACTAAAAGCCTCGAGCTATTTTTCTGCCCACTTTAATGCTAGGGTGTCATTTGGAAGTGACTTTGCGTCTGTTGATGTGCAGAGGGAAAGTAGATGGGCTTTTTTTCTTCTTTTTTTTTGTATTTAAATGGCACTCTAATCCCTCATCTGAAGAAGCTGGCAGAAATTCAATGGCTTTTTATTGTTCTCTCTTTCAGCGTCTAAAGATGCAGTGATTCACTCTATTCCGTAATGCTGCAGTGGATACAAACAGGAAAATAACTCAGACTTTACTGATTTTACAGAACTCTGAAACCTGCTTTACATTTTAATACCTTTTTGCAATCTGAAATCTGTAATATAGCACATATTAAGCTTTCTCATTTTAGTGAAAACATATAATCAACAGGCTTTTGGTATACATTTATATTTTAGGTCTATATGAAAGGTTCAGTAAGTCTACACATTAAAAGGGTATATCGCTCAGTCACTCCTTTAGCCCATGACTGTTAATTCGCTTTACAGGCTTTTTGAAATCAGTAATTTCAGCCATCCTGTTAGGGCCGTTGTTGCTGAGACTGTGTTCGGAAACAACTGGATTGCTTGTTGTGGTCCACGTGTCAGTCTAATTGTAGGTGTAGTGTTGCGACAGTGGATTTGTACTGTCTATGAATGCAAGTCTTGTCAGTGTTGACAGAAAACAGATATGAATAGAGCATCTGCAATTACTTTCAAAATCTTACCCTGTCAGATTTTTGTCAGTCTGCCATTATATAATACTCACATGCCCTCATGTTGAAAGTTATTGGTCGCTGTAATCATTCTTCCTCTACATACTGGTTCTGAAATGGCTCAAAATCTACAGTCCTTATTCCACAAAAATGCTAAAACGTCCAAACCAATATGAGGCTTCAGCGGTCGGATTTAGACAAATAAAGCAGGTATCATGTCATGTGTAGGTTTTGTTGCCGGTGTTTCATCCTAGCAACAAACTTACATGTGACTTCCAGCATGTATTGCTCCACTGTGGTTTAGCAAGGAACAAGTGTCAGTGGAAACACGAAGAGCGAAATTCATACATAAAAAGATCGGAACATTGCAAGACACAGTATGTAGGTATTATATTTAGATGCACTTGAAAACATTAGAACATGTCCTTTAAGTTTTGTGGCACAGAAAAAAAAAGATCTACTTAGAAAATGACTACTGGAAGAGATTAAATAGAGAAAATGTACATAAGAATGTCATTCTTATGGCAAATAGTCATTCTGTTGTGCTCCTGTTGTTGTTTTGGGAGATTTAACATCCATAGTTTCTGTTCTGTAATTTCACACTCTTTCAGAACTAGTCTCGGCAAGGATAGTAATTCTGCTTTCCATTCAAATCTCGTTCCCTTTCCAGCTGTTCCTCTCTGTGTCTTCCACTATCCATCCATCTAATTGTCCCATCTTAATAACTCTGTGCTACTACTGCTTAGTCTAATCCAGTGCAGCAGTCGCGAAAGGTCAAAGAGTCTCCTCATGCCAGCTGGCTCCCGTCCATCTCATCCTCCCAGTGGGATGACCGCACACTCTTGCATGTTTGTCTCTCCTACTCTCTCTTGAACTCTCTGGTATACCCTCACTCTTCCTTCACTGTTTCTCTTTCCTTTGCCTTCTTTTCTTCCTTCCTCCCTGTCTGGTTTGTGGTCATGTGTCGTGAGAGGAGAGCTGACTGACTCATCACACCGCAGGAGAGCTATAAAACGTAGCTTAATAGTATATTTTACTTCACAGCAGCGCTATAGATTTTCTTGTCAAGGACTGTTGGCAGTGTTCTCCCTTAGGTAATTGAAAAGCTAATTTGTGAAATGCTATTCAGTGTATCAGGGTGGTGCAGAGCGGGATGAGGGAGGGAACTTCTCTTCAACTTGAGGACACAGATTGAAGTGGGCATGCTTCTACATGCAGAGGTGTTCAATTAAACACTGAACCCATATAAGCAATACCTTACCTTAAGAAAAATATTCTTATGTCAAATAAAATGATCCCATCTTGATATAATTATGGCAGATATCTCTTTTTAGAAAGTTGTGGTTTGATCCTTTGGAGCCATAATTATGCTATAAAAAGCTTTTCTTATGTGTTGTGTATTGTGTGTGGTTTTCTTTTCCAGAGACTGACTACTCAAGATGAAAGTAATCAGCGCTGCGGTGCTTAGCGCCCTGTTCTGCACTGGTAAGCACAAACATAATCGGTCACTTGGGAGCGGGTTTAAATAAATGAATGGCTGAAACAGACTTCCTGCAAAACTGAATTTGTTTCAACTGAATGATTAGCGTAGATTCTATGAAAACCACACCAAAGGAAGCTATTTTTTAGTCAAAGTTATTTTGTGATCTATGTAATTTCCACTTATTTGCTTTCCTTCCTTTTCTTATGAGAAAGATTGTATTTACATCTGGTCTATTTTTAGCTGTCATTATGTGAGGCATTTACATTTCAAACGCTTTCATACTTTTTGGGGAAGTGGTTTTTCAAGAACAACAAAGGCACTCTGACTTATTTAGAGATCGTTGCACAAATCAGCTGACTACTAAAAAAAGATGCATTTTAAAATAAACTCCTCTGTCTTTTCTTTCACAGTTGTGTCAGCATCTTTAAAAGGTAAAATTGTATGTTTGGATTGCAATTCATGACCAGGAATTGCAATCCAAACAGATTATAAATATATAAGAGAATTAACAGATTATATGCATGAGAAAAGATACAGTGATAGTGTGATCTGGTTCAAATTTAGGCAGAGAAAGTAAATAAGAAATAGCAGTTTTTCTATAATATCTAATAAAAGATCTTGATTGTTTATGCCAGGCAAAGAGGAACACAGGACAGCCTTCTTCGGGGAGGACATTCACATCGATGTCCCTCCTGGGAATGTTGGTGAGGTTGTGTTCAAACCCAGGACCAATCGCTCTTCTGAGGTGGTTCTGCTGCAAGCAGGCCAGGTAGTGAATCCACGGGGCCGTATCAACTCTCTGGGCCACCTGGTGCTGGAGGACGTGCAGGAGGAGGACGAGGGGGTGTACGTCATCAAGAACACCAACCACCCCAACACAGCCAAGAAGCTCATCCTCATTGTCAGGGGTAAGCTGTCTGCTGCGCTCTTATCCAGAGGTGGGCAGAGCGTTAGAAAGTGTTCTCCTGGCTGAAGTCATAGTTTTGGGAGTGAATAAGTACATCTTTAGAAATCTGGTTCAGTGGGGGACACAGATTAGATAGATAAAATAGAAGATTCTGTTAAGGTCTGAAGATTTAGCGTTAAAGTTAAGGAATCATACAACCAACCATAAAACTATTTCACCATTGAGAGTTGATTTGTACACAGTGACCTTCACCACATCATGACAAAGCTCTGTCACCAAGATCCTGCTTTGACCTTTATTTCCTCTGGTCTTGTTGATCAGACTGCGCTTTGGAGCAAGTGGTGAAGTACGGAGAAACTTACTACATCCATCTCAACCACATCGAAGGCCCCGTCACTCTGGAGTTCAGGTACGGTCACTGAAAGTGCTTTGGCCCTGTTTTGACCTAATTTTAAAAGCCAACCAGGGACAAGGGCTGCAAAATTAGCTTCAGCTAGATGCCCTATATACATTACATCTGTTGCGTTGTTTATCTGTATGGCCCCTGTTAAATATACTTAAAATAAATAAATAAATAGGACAAGAAAATGCTGCTGCTCTGCTAAGTGTTGGTTCAAACGTCTGACCACACCCCAATCAGTGATGTCACAACAGGTGCAATTCAAGGTAAAACACCTGCTATGACATCACTGATTGGGTTGAACAAGATTTACACTGATTGCTCATGTGTTAGTTTAGGTAATGATCTATTCTCTTCTCTTCTATTCTGTTTGATTTTTAACCACGTTAAGGCCCAGTCTGGTTCAGGCCAATCAGACTGAGATGCAGCATACAACAGAGCCTCCATCCGTGGTGCTGTACAACCAGACGGCGGTGTTGGCAGAAGAATATGTGGGACGACTCAGCGTGTCGGAAAAACGGGTGACGCTTCACTCGGTCAGGATGACGGACGAGGGGAGCTTTACAGTGCTGGACCGTGAGGGCAAAGTCAGGAGGAGGAACTGTCTGAATGTCAGAGGTGAAGAGTGATCTGTGCTTTGCTGCATCCTCTCAGCTTTAATTGATGTGTTATTCTGTACATGCTGGTGTTATGTGCGTCTGAGTGTGTCTGATTTATGTGCAGTGCTGATGTCTGAAACGGCTGAGAAATGTGACGAGCCAGGTCTTTGATATAAGCCCACATAGTTTTCCACAAAGTGTTAGTTGGCTATACCTTTATCATAAAAGTGCTAATTGTGTTAGGCTTTTTGTGTTTCACATATTGCAATTTTTCATCTTGGCCTAGAGTCACTGTCTGCATTATCTCATTCTTGAGTGTATTACCTTTTTGAAAAATCCTAATGTCTTAATCTCAGAAAAGGTCATCTTTATTTAATGTATTTAAAATGAGGTTAAACCTGCCTGCAGGGATACTTGGACGCTACAGCAGTTAAGAATAGGATGTGGATAACAATATATCAAAAACACATTTACTTTAAAGGGGATTAGGGAACAAAATAGTATAACTGAAGAGTGAGATACAATGGCGCCTGTATGCTAAAAAAGAAAACTTGGCTTTAAACAATAGCCTGTCTACGGTCACGCTAGTGTCCCTGTCCTTTGGCACAGCGTGGTTTGAGCTAAATGCTAACATGCCCAAAATGGCAATGCTGATGTTTAGCATGTAATGTTTACCATTTTACGATCTTTGTTTTAACCAACATTACCACTTAACACAAAACCCAGCAGCAGTATTAATTAGAATTGCAGGTGGTTTTTGGTCATAAACGAAGGAAATGAACAAACTGAAGTTTTGACGTGATGTCGGTGCTGGATGAAAAGTAAAAGGATCACTAAAGTTAATCATTCATCCTTTGGGTTAAATGAATGTCTATACCAAATCTCATGGTAATCCATCCAATAGTCGATACATTTCACTCAAAACCAAAAATGTCAACCAGCTGGTGGCGCTAGTGGAAAGGTCAGGGAATAACAAAGTCATTAGGCTTCATCCTCTGACAGTGAACAGGTAGCATCATTAGCTATTAGCTGTTCCCTGTAACAGTTACAGATAAAAGAACATTTCTGGGAAATCTGGTTTCCAAAAGGCTTAAATCCAATCAAACCCTAGAAATGTGTCTACATTAGCATATACACATTGCTGCACGTCTGTTTACATTTCCCCCTTTGGTTCTCCACAGAGCACCAGAACTTCATGCACCTCTCCTATGGAGCAAACCTGAAGATGAAACTCTACGTGCACCACTCCAATGTTAACATTGTTTACAGGCGCAAATCAGACAATCAGGACCAGGTCATCCTGGATCAGGGGGTCCTGGTGACACCGCTGGACCCTATGCTGGATGGCAGGCTGACTGTGGAGGGATCAGAGCTCATCATGAAGAAGGTCCATGTGGCCGACACGGGTGTGTTCAAAGTGACAGACCTGGCTGGGTTTCCTGTGGCTCATGTCTACATAGAGGCAGAAGGTAAGAGAAAAAGACACCATTTAAATGGTCATCACACTGTATTTAGTTCTGATCTTGCTTTGTTTGAGCTAACATGCATTCTACATCTTCTGATACGGTACTCTGACCACATGACCATATGTTTTCAGGCCTGTAACCTAGCAAGCTTCCAGCAACTGCTAGGCTACACAAACCTACAACTACTGAACAAAAATAAATAATGCTTTCTTATGTAAGGAGCCTCTAATCAGTTGTAGGTTGTGTTTATTGTCACATGCATAATGTTGTCCTGTCCAGATAATCCTTAAGAAACTGTAAAACATGGTATAAAGTTGGCCTATAAATACAAGGAGGCTGGCACATCTGGTGTGTGTGCCAACCAAAACTTATGAGCAAAAATTCTGAGCTTTTCTGAAACGTATCCATCAGTTAAGCATTGCACTCCTGTAACACTGTTGGACTCATGATGGACGGTTTTTAAAAAACCAAAATCAATGCAGCAGAACCAGAGATATTGTCTTTTTTATTCCACACATTTTTCTTACTTGTCAAAACCTGGCGCCTACATTACCCACAATGCAACTGGAACGCCGACAGTTTGGTCAGAGATTACAGAGGTCTGGTAAGCTCACTTCTTTCTAACTCCCACACCCCCAGATTTTTTTTCATTTTGTGGTCGTCAGCCGGTGGAGTTTTTGGCAATTACTTTATATAATATGTTGGAAGAGATGGAGCAATATTTCTGTATACTGCTTTATGATATTGCCTATTTTATGGAGTGATCTGAACTTTGCAACTGAACTTTTTGTGTCAAAGGATAGTCATAAATGGAAATAATGAAACTGTGGCATTATAGCAATAACACACTTATGTGCTGTGTGCCATAGATCTATTTCTAATTTTGCTTGTGCCTTGTAAATAAAAAAGACAAATGTAAGAATTTGAATTCTTGAAATATTAAAGAAATTGAAATGCCTGACCTTAGAAATACCCACAAGAACTAGCCATAGTTCTGCTCAACATTTTAAATTGTACATATTTACATGATAACAGTGACTAGACAATGGAAATAAATATGAGATTGCCATGCTTTAACTGATGACCTTTCTTTTAGATATCCTAAACTGTACAGGAGAAGAAATTTAATCTTAATCTTTAACTAGATGACGACCAACATTTGAATGCAATTTAACCAAAACAATATTCAGTTTTAACAGGAAACTGAAATGACAGACGAGTAGCTACACAGCAAAGCAACATTTCTGCAGTCACATGAATAAACTTATTCTTTTTCTCTGTGGTTGTTTTTGTTGTCTTCCCTCAGCCTATAAGCTGCCTCCCCTGACTGTAGCCATCCTCTCCCTGCTGGGCCTGATCGCCTTCATGCTGCTGGTGTGCCTGCTGTCCTGTCTCTATAAAATGCACAAGAGGAACGAGAAGAGCAAGAAGCTGATGCTCATTGCTCAGCAGGCCAGCAAGGGAGACGGCGAGGCTTTCAGACAGGTAACACCCACCTAGTGCATCACCGTCATTCTTCATTAATCTGTGATAGAGGGATATTGTAGGGTCACTGAGACAGGAATAAAAAAAGGCTCTGGTGGAAGCAAAATTATTAGTGCTTGTCAGGTGGAAGGAGTTAGGTGTGTGTTTGTGTGTTGGCTGGGAAGGGATTAAAAGGCAGAGAAAGGTTCTGTTCCTGCTGTGGGAGTCAGGATGGTCAGCTGGTTGACTTCCTCCCCTGCAGTGCTGGACCGGGCACACGTGGTTACAGCCAAATTAAAGACATCAACATACATGACTGACGACAACTCGCAGAAACATAGTATTTCTAGTACTGCGCCCGGGTCTCTTTTCTCTTCTCACGCTTACATCTTGTACATAAACCCTCCAGAGACACAAGTCATATCTGTTTTTTTGAGTCATTATTAGGTGCTTTTGTCAGTGATCTAAATATTCTGGATAATCCTCCTGCTTAGGTCAGTGTAAATCACATTGAATAGGAGCAGCAACTAAATGCCCAAAGAGTAATGTAAATGTAAATGAACAGAAGGAATTCATGTATGTGATATTAAAGTAAACCACTACAAATTCAATTCAATGATTCAGACTAGATACACTGTTCACTGCAAATTGGCACTCATTGCTAAGTAATTAACTATATATTGGAGACTTAAGCCTGAAACATGCTCCATATAAGTCCACAAGTATGAAAGGTTTGAGTAGCAGGAAGTAATTTTCAGGCATTTTGACATTCTGAAATGTGACATTTTTAATTTTTAATGAAGTACAAATTAGTCTCAAGCCTGGCAGCAAGGGGCGCTATTGCAGAGAATAACAAGATTTTGGCACCAGATATTTTAGTACCAGCACCTGACATTGCAGTGTCTTTGCACAGTGAACTCATGGTTAGTTGACCAATTAAAATGCTTTTATATTTTAATCACTACTGAATGTTAATAGAATACAGAGCGCCTGTGTTGTCACACAGAAACTAAGTTTAACACCCACCATGTAAACTAACATATTTTTAGTTTGCGTAATTGCTCATGATTTACTGTAATTTTGAGCTATTAATCGGTTTTTAGAGTGGGTGCCTTTTTTTTAAATGGTTGATTTACTACAAAAAAGCCCTTTGAGGCGTCGTCAATACCATGTTTCTCATTCTTAAAATGTCAATTTTGAATAAAGCTGTTCAATTAAGAATGAACTGTGAGGGCCCTCAAAGGTCGTGCTGAGCCTATAGGGACAAATAAAACAAAATAAAAACCACTGATTGTTTTCCAATTGGCTATTTAAAATCTTTGCCCTCCTTATATTCACTTGCTCAATACTGGCTGATTACTTACTGATTGGAGGAGTTGACAGTTAACCCTTCTGTCACCACGACCCTCCTCTCAGCGTCCCCAGTTGTGGATTTGTTAACCAACTGAATTTATGGACCAATTAAAAACCCATTACAAACAGAAGACTCGCCTATAGAAAACAGCCATACATCAGGCTGATTGCTCTACCGAGAGATAGCTGTCCAATAAAAAGACCAAACTGGTTTAAGGAAGATGTCAAGATCAGTTGTACATCATCAAAACTCAGCGTTGATGTCATTCTGCTTAAATTCTGCTATTATATATTTTTAAAGAAAATGAGACTGATGGTTAATTTACAACAGAACTATCTTAATTTTAAACTATGTCAAACTAAATTACCTTTATAACAGCAAAACTCATATTCAGAGCCTTTTACTGCTTTCCCAAATGGTTGATTGACTAAATTATTGGATCATTTGAAACAGGTGACAGTTAACCCCTTATTCCTCAACCAGCCTCCCCATTGTAAAGCTCCATTTGAGTTCAGCATTGCTTTGAGATAGGGAAATATAAATGTTTTACAATTTGCACATCAAAACCTGCATTCTTAAAATCCGACTCTCTTTAAAAAAATATTTACAGAGCTGCTACACGAACCAAGAACTCAATTTTTGAGCAATTTTTCAATTTGAAACTTTACAATTCTACTGTCACTTTGCACTAGGAATTAGTATTTGTGTATGTCACATTAATGTTGTTATGTCTCGTCGGTTGTGTTAAGTTCATGTCTGTCATATTTCTGTTTCCTGTTCTGGCGTGTCTGTTTTATTTTGAAAAGTCTAACCTTCCCTCTCGTTTCAGGTTCCTTTACTTCCAGTCCTTGTGTGTTTCCCGCCTGTGTGATTGTCTGCCCCGCCCCGATTGTTTCCACCTGTTCCCCATTACCTCTTGTGTATATATTGTCAGTGTCTCCCTGGTCTTGTTGCCAGATCGTTGCCATTCCCATGGTTGGTGACGTCGCGCTCTAAAAGAACCTTTTTGTAAAGAACTTAAATTTTCTTCAGTAAACAGTTAAAAGCCTGTCTGTCTCCTGCGTCCTGCATTTGGGTCTTTCCTGCCTTGCCTGGAAGCGTAACAAATGTCACTTATGTTTGTCTTTCTCTGTTCCCCTCTCTTTTCTGTCACAGTATTTGTGTTTCTGTGTATTTGCTATGCCACCCTAAATTCATATTTAAGGACACCCATCACATTATAGACAGCTCTCAGGTGTTTTCAGGGTACAGCTGACACTCAATGCAATAATCCTTGTTCTCAGAGTTGTCATTTTGAGTTTGCTTCACATTTTTGGGTGGGTAACTACATTCGGTACATCGGCTTTGCAACACAAAGACAAAAACCAGCTGGATTTGTAGGATAAATGTTGGACGATTACCACAATGGACAAGATTTAAGCTTTTATTATTATTTAACTTCCATTCGACTATATACCTTTTATGAATGTTTGTGTTTATATGTATTTAAGAATCTCAGGAATGAGGTATCTGAAATGATAAATGTTTGTCCAGTTTATGATGATTATATGATGTGCATCTTGGTGTTGAGTGAATTCAAATCACCGCTGTGGAAAAGAGGCCTTTATGCTCACAGCTGGATGTCTCTGATTGGTGGCCCAGCTAACGCTGTTGCCTGTGCGTTGCGTTTCTCCCTCTTACTTTAAGGAACCTCAAACGGAGCCTCTTCTTGGTGAGAGAATTGTGTTCTGGCCTCTTTTTTTTCTGCTCTTCCTTCTTCATATTGGTGTCTAGAGAAATGTAGCACTTTTTGTTGTTGAATAAGCTCCTTGATCCACTTGCTGTTGTGTGACGAGATTATTGGTGACAGTTTCAGAAGTGTGTGTTCAGTATTTCGTAAATTGTGGTGCTTTTGAGATGATAAAAATCAATTCAGGAAATTGAGCACCAGCGCTCTAAATGAATCCTGGACACTGAGGAGAAACTGCTCAATCTTAATGAACAAGCAGAAGTTGATCGAAGACCTAATTTGACAAAAAGTCAATGAATTACCTGAAATGGATCTGGCACCACAACTTGGGACAAGCTGTCTCCGTCATCCTTACAGACTTTTCAGTATTGAAATGACTGAGCTGTGCACGAGTATCCCTTTTCATATAGACTATAAGTATTTATTAGTATATTTTTGTATTATGTGGAAGAGGGTCATATAGCTCCAAATTCTTTCATGAAGTAGATACCATGTTAACAGTGTAGGAATAGAAACCAATGGTGGTTAAGAAATTATGAAATCAATCTTACAACTTTGAAAATGGCAGTAGTGTATGCGGTTTGTAGTCAATGGGCTAAAACATGGTCCCTTAAGAAAAAACAATGGGGGTTAGATATAAAGCTCAATATCAATGTTTAAGCTTAGGTAAAGAGCATAGGAGGGCAGTTATATCTCAGTGCCTAATTCTAAATACTATGTTGGTTTGGTAAGCTCAGTCACGAGTGCGATTTGTCTTCCAGGATTTTAGACACAGTTTTGAACCAGGTCGGGGTGCACACTGCAAAAATGTCCATTTTAATCCAGTATTTGCTCTTAAAATCTTATGTTTCTTAAAACAAGTGAAAAGCTCAGCTGAGGGGGAGAGCTGTTTTGTCCACTTGGCTCCATTTCAGTTTGTGAAACAAGAGAAAAGGAGGCCAGGTCTGTTCACTTGCTTTAAGGAAATTAGATTTTAAACTATATATAGTATAGAGACTAAATGACCTGTTGAGATGGTTTATATCTCCTCTGTACTGGTGTGTATCTGCAGCTGAGCAATGATATTAGAGAAAGTCACTCTAATGTCATGTGTGACTTTTTCTTTTCAACCTTTTGTGACAAAGGATTTGCACCACCCCTTCCTCTGCTTTGTCTTTCTCACTTTCCTTCCTTGTTTCTCTCTTTCTTTCTTTCTTCTCTCCACTGATAAGCAGCTCAGACCTACCTCTGCAGTTACTCATAAACACTCTAGTTATGATAACTGCGGACATGTAGCTTCACTGCTGTACACAGTGTGTGGTGATTCAGCTAGCTAAGCGCACACACAGTAGTGACTAACCTGTATGAGCTTTATTAAACCTTCCATGATGCACAGTAGATTTATTCTTGGCTATTTTCTAAGAATTGTCACTGCGTTATCAACTACTTGCCCAGAAAGTCTCTGGTTGGGCTGTCAGTGTTTTTGTGTGTGTGTGTGTGTGTGTGTGTCCGTCTGTGTTTGTCTAGTTTCTGTGCCTTAGATGTTACGTGTTCATATTGTAGTTTTCAAGTGATGCAAAGCAATAGATTAACATGTGACATGACATGGAGACACTCCCTCTATGGCATGCTGTTTTTACATTTATTCAAGTCACCAAAGACATCATTACTTACATTTTAGTGACTGTTTTTCAAGTTATTAGCTCCTTCTTTATTATTAGTGAAGCCTTTTTAATGAGCAGTGGTCATAAATTTGGCTCTATTTACTTTTCTGGCTTTACTTGCAACTATTTAATAAGGACGTGTACATATTTTTATGTTTCTAGCCACCAGTTTCTGTTTAAAAGGCAGCAAGACAAATAGTCTGCATGCTAAGACGCTCATGATGACAGTGTTGATGTTAAAGCAGGTATAATGCAAATTTTAACTTGATGATTTAGCGAGCTGAAAAACTATGGAGACGTCTCAGTCAAACTACAGATGTTAACTTCATGGCGGTGCTGCAGGAAAAGTCATTAGATTTTTCACTGGGTAAGTGAAAACTTTGCTAAAGGAAAAGTCAGGAATCACTAAAGTCAGTAGTAATCATCTTCTGGGCACCATCATTTCATCCATACAGCCATGCTGCTAGCGAGCTTTAGCTATTATCTTTTCATTAGTAGCTCTTATTTGCTCCCTAATTTATCTCAAGATAAACCATTCTGTAACTAGTAGCTAATAAATAGTGACTCGTGGTATTTTAATTGTTTTTAGTCAATGTAAAGTGGTAATTTTGGTTATATTAAAATGAAGAAGTAGTACAATAACTATTTGTGCTGCTTAAAAAGTTATTTTACTATAACTTTGTAACTATTTTACTTACTAGTCAAAGCTACTGGAAGTACTAGTATCACATTTCAAATGACTACTGAACTGTATACAATAAATGTTAAATCAGCAGGTCATACTCCCCCGTAGATCTCTCACTCACTGTGTGTGTCTGTGTACATGTGTTTTTTGGGTGTGTGTTTGTGTATCCTTGTATATTCGTGTATTGTGTGTGCTTATATAACTATGTGTGTATGTGCAAATGCTCATAATGTGCCTTTTAAATATTCATGTGTGTATGGGAGCTTAATGTGTGTTCGTGTATTGACGGTGGAGGTTGAGATGACAGCAGGTGCCCTTGATGTCGGTCACTCTGACATGTTATGGATTTCCTCAGAGATCTGAGAACACAGACAACACGTGTGAGAGGATGTCTTTCGGGACTCAACCCAAGAGACCGACATGAAACTCAAATCAATCATCCCCCCCCCCCCCCCCGAGTCCCTCGCTCGACCTCCATGTCTCTCTACCTCACTGATATTTCATCCTACCTCTTTTCCTCCATCTTACTTTCTATCTACCTCTCCATCGCTCTGCCTGCCTCTTTTCTCTGTGCATCTTTATTCCTTTCAGTCTGTCTGACTTTTCTTTCATCTGCTTTTCTCCTTCTTTCACTTTAAGTCTCTTATGTCTCACTTTCTGACTTTGCTTACACTCTCTGTCTGTTTCCTCTTGATACTCTTTGCTCTTACTTCGCTGGTCTCCTCTCGCTTTCCCTCTTTCTTTCTCATATAATTTGTACCTTCTCTCTCTGACCAAAAGATGATCCACTATGGTGCTTCTTGCTAATACAAAAGCTGTTTTTATTCAAAAGACTGTGGTTTTACTTTTATGTCTTAACTATTTTTAGTCAACATGTACAGTTTCTTTTTAACAGGCAGAATGTAGGCAGTGCAGCTTTACTAGGTGTTTTTTTGTGGTGTAGATGGATATTAAAACTTAAATATCATAAACCAAGTACAGCCGAGGTTTAATTTTGGAACTACTTCTGGGGACAGGCCATGTGTTCATTCAGTTATTTACATGTCACAAAACAGAGACAGTTACTGCTAATTTGTAACAGAACATTGTTTATAAATTGTATTTTGTGTCAAATGTAACCCCTACTAAAAACTGCAAGATTTAGCTCTATATGATTTTACCTATAGGGCTGCATTTATGCTTTTTTTTTCACTTTCATTTTGGTAGTTTACATCTCTGTTTACATCTCTGAACATGGTGGTACGGTGGTTAGCACTGTCTCCTCACAGCAAGGAGGTGTGAAACAGGTGTTTCCTTGTGGAGTTTGTATGGGAATGGTTGTCAGTCTGACTGGCATCCTGTACTGACCCTGCCCCGACCCCGATAAGCGGGTATAGCTAATGGATGGACATAACTAAAATGTTAGCATGGAGCACCAGACTGAATGATCTACCAAGAACATGTCTACAGTTTGTTTTCATCCCTCGGCTAAGCAGACTAAAGGCCAGTTTCTCCTAAATGTATTCACCGCCTTCCTTCCCGTCTCTCTCCCAGCTTCTTCACTTTATCTTTTACCCTCATTGTCTCAAACCTGTCTCTATTCACTCCCATTTTTCCTCCTACCTGCTCTACCTCTTTTTCAACATATCCATCTTGGTCTTCCCTCTCCTCTCCCACTTCTACTCTTCATACCGAGTGCATCTTGCCTCCATCAATCTTTTGCCTTCCCTTGTGCTGTCTTTCTTTCAGTTCAATGGAAACTGACATTTTTGAAAGATTACAGCCCCTTTGGCTATGTTTCCTCTCAACCTCCAGCCCCACCGTGAAGACAAATAAAGCAGCTTGTCTCTCAGTCATGTCACACAAGCTTCATTATCTTATTTTGTGTATTTAAGAGCTTTCTGTGCAGTTACATGTGCCTCGTGTGTGTATGTGTGTTTATGTCCACTCTAGCAGTGTCTATGTATTTTTGATGACTAGTTTGCAGAAGCTCAGTTGCTGGGACGTTGCATTGTTGTGGCCACATTTTGACATGTCTCCTGTGTGTGTGTGTGTGTGTGTGTGTGTTTGTGTGTGTGTTTGTGTTTGTATGTGTGGGTCTGCAGGTGGTCCATGAGGCTTACACCAGGTTCGCTGAGGAATCTCTGATGCAGTCTGTGTGTGATCAGACCTCGGAGAGCACAGAGGTCACGATCAAGGTCAGTGGTGGAACCGAGAAGCAGTTTTTTTCCACACAGATGCAAAGAGGGGTAACCACAAATATAATTACATTAAAATACATTATCGACATACTGTACAAAAAACATAACTGGTTGTCAAAATGCCACTTTCTTTTTATCTTTTGCAGACAAATTCTGAAAAGCAGCAAAACTACATGAGTTTTACTTTGTTTTAGAGATCAGTCAACATCTCATGCTCTATCTGTTCATCACTGTATAAGACTGTTTGGTCTTGGAGTGGAAATCAGGTCAACAAAACAAGTTTTTTGATAAGACACAGGATACAAGAATCATTACAGCAATAATACCTGAGAGTGAAGTCTGGATCTTGATCATGAGAACAAGCTGCAGTAATGTCTAAAACCTGACTGCAAAACACCTTTGTACTGTCCATCAACGTGGTATATCAATAAAAAAAAACAGATTTAAAAACAGAGAAATCATTAACCATCCTTGTATTTTAGATTGCTTGGCAGAAACTACCTGCTATATAACGTCACCTCAATGCCAAGTGTAATTAAAAGGCAATCAACCTTACCACACTCGGTAGTGGAACGGATTAGATTAGAAGTTTATAGGAAGGACCTTTTGTGAACCTAAAATATAAAGAATAAAGAAAGTAAAGTGGTCAAAGTTCAGGTGTTCTTTGAGTTGTTTGATTAGAGCTTCTGCACGCTTCATGTGCACTAACATAACACTGCAGAAGCTTTCACAGATTTGTTGATTCAAATGTCAAACAATATCTATAGGCATCTAGGTTATAATTGGAATAAATTTGATTGAAAACTACATGACATTGGGTGACTATATTTCATTGTGAAGGTACTGTTGCTGTTTAAACAGCAGTTATATACCAAGACAGTAGAATTTAGCCCAGTTTTAAACTAGATGTCCTGATGTCTATTGACCTGTAAAACACCAAATCGGTGCTTACTGTGTTACTTCAACACATGGCAGAACAAACAGTTATCAGACTAGCTATTAATCTCAGGAACAACAACTGCTAGACTTTAACAGGGAAGCTACATGCAACTGTAATATATGACCTAGGTTATGTCCTCTTATGTGATCCATGTCTGCATCTTTTATACAAATCAGATTAATTTTCTTTCAACATACATAAATCCATTCCTGCAGATTATTGACATTTTTTTAATACATGCACATCCATGTAACAAGGAAAATAAGTAATGGTGGCTGCATGCCAGTGGAAGGTAAATCTATAAATATGGTCCTAGAAACATGTACATAAATTATTCACGTTGCTTTTCACTGACCTCAATTTTCAACCACTTCCCTTCCTCCATCCTACGCCACCTCCCTCCTCTATCTCTCCCACTCTGTTGGGGGAATCCGTTTTGTACTCGTCTCACCCCATTCCTCTTTTTTTTGTGCCTCCATTTAATTTCCACCTCCTTTGTGTCGTTTTCCTGGTTTCTCTTTCTTTCTGCTCCCATTTTGTTTTATTATCGTCTTCTTTATACCTCCTCTACTTTCTCCTCTTTTCTTCTTCATTTCCTTTTTCTTTGTCTTTTCTTTCTGTCTTGTCCTTGCCTTTTGTAACCTCACATTCCCCGTGCCTTTCATCTCATTTCACCCTCACCCCTTCTCCTGTCCTCTCCCCTTTTATCTCTCCTCTCCTGTGCTTCCTCCTCGCTCTTTTTCTGTAGGGCCTTGAGGTGTCCAAACCGGGTCGCTACCAGGCTCTCACCTCTGAAAATTTTATGGAGATGAGTGACTCCGGGGTGGAGTTTACCATCTCTGGCCTCCCGCTGGACAGCGACACTGATGCTGCAATGACCTATGCCTCCCACAAGCCCCTCCTGAATGCCATCTCCCCTACAGCCGTGACCGGAGGAGTTCACTCCGACAGCCTGGAGACCACAGTGGCCCCCCACAGCGACTTCAGCGCCAGCCGGACCCCTGACTCTGCCATGAGTGCCAGCCCCGCCTCCAATCCTCGCTCGCTTGCATCTGCCACCCCCGATGGCAGCCTGCGCGGTGCTGCATCTCCGGGAATGGCCTCCAGGGGTACCGCTGGGTCGGATTCAGCCAAGACAGAGGGAGGGGCAGAGAGCGGAGAAGCTGGGCAGAAGGAGGAATCAGCTCAGAGCACCTGAGAGGATGCACCAGGGTGTATTTTTTTTTTTTAGCTCATGCTCCTTATACAGTAATGACATCCACAACCATCTGGCTGTGTTTCTGGGAACCCTGTCATATTCACCACCAAGTCCTTGATCACTGCATTTGAAACAACATCACAGACAAAATATTCATGCTTTGAACCGGATGTCAGTTTAGCCTAGAAGAAATAATAAAAAGGCAGTTGCACAAAATGCACAAATACAAAACTGATGAACTGAATGATATGCAATAGAGTAACCCCAAGCTCTATCAAAAGAAGAACAAAGCAATTCTGTGCATAGGGAAAATGCATGCATTTAAATTAAACATTAAAGTAGATATCATAGTTCAGATCTACAGCGAAATGCTGACGTTAGAGTAGACTGGCTGCATGCAAGCTTCAATGGGCCACAGAAGCACAGGCTCAAAAAGAAGGTATGATGACGCAAAAAGGGTAAAACACTCAGCACTTTTAGGAAAACACCTAAATGGGATCAAATGATTTTAGCTCTTGTTGAAAGGTCGTCAAAAACAATTACAGGAGTTTGACAGTTTGACAGGTTGACAGGTAGAGTCAGTAGGCTCCAAGGAATCAGACATTATTTTCTGAGACCAAGGCTACTAACAACAACAGCAAGGAGCTTCTCCTGTATTGAGGCGAATCTCAATGCGTTGCCTCTGACAGCACTTTTGTCTGCTCTCACGGCATCAGACAAACACTGCGATGATTGCATTTCATCCCACCCACGCACAGACTCTATTATTAACAGTACAAGTATGTCAGAAAGCGTCTCCACCTCACAGACAGAAGTGCTTGTCTCTGCACTTATTCAACGCTATCCACGAGAAAAAACCACCTCAACGTATTCTTTCTAAAAAAAAAAAAAAACAACCCTGCAAACTGAAACAAGCTCTGTAGATTGAATACCACCTCTCCTATGCGAATGCTGGTGGTTGCTTTACTTTCTCTCATATTTTGGGTGTCAAATCTGCCACATTTGAAGACATCATCTAATGAAACCCGTCGAAAACGTCCACCTCATCTCACGCTAACACCCACGAGAACGACAGCTAATTGTAGAAACCATCCTCATCTATTTTGAGTTTTTTTCCCAGTGGTGGCCTCACAAGTCCTGTCAGAGCAAAATAAAATTTTGAGAATACTGTGCAACACTTCTGGGACTTTTGGAACAGCTCCCTGGAACGTAATTGGATTCTTCTCAGGAGGACCGCTTCACGGACACCACTGAGTGAGGAGCAGTGATAAAAGAGACGACAGAGATGGAACAGGGTACTGTTTGGGGAACAGATAAATGACTTGCATGATTTAAAGCCTCCTATTTTCATCTCAGCCCCCATCCGTCGGACAGAGCTCTGATTGTGGTAGCCTAGTTGTTTGCCAAAATGAAGTGACTGGAAAGACGCAGTTGGATCAATCTGTGATAACGATGCAGCCTACAGCCCCAATGGAATGAGACTGAATAACAGTGATTACGTGAGATGTGTGTGTGTGTGTGTGTGTGTGTGTGTGTGTGTGGAGGTGGGGTTCATATAAAGCAACTAACAATATTAGACATTCAGTGCGCTGCATGGAGACATGATTCCTTTCGGTCCATGAAAAAAAAAAGGAAATGAAAAAGACCGAGGGCATTCTCAGAGTATAAAAATCCTGAATTAATGGTTAAAGTAATATCAATAACTTAAAAACGGTGAGTCCATATGTTTGCTGCTGGTGCTCCATGAATCCAAACCCACCATACAATTCAGTGACACTGACGCCACTTCTGACAGTACCAGTAATAGTACTACAAATAGTACTACAAAGGTGTCTCGCTCAATATCTGCTTAACCATCAAAGTAAGGAAGGTCAAATGTTTACAGCCACTCCAGTTTAAATGTGTTCAGCTACCCTGTGACCAGGTTACGCCTTTTACTGAGTCAAGGACATTCAAATCCCAAGAACTGATAGTTCATACTGTAGATATGTTTACTTTAAAGAGCTCTAAATCATGTGTGAGTTTAAAAAAAGAGCCCTAAGGCACAGGTACAGATATACTCCGGTATCTTCTAAATCACATCCGTGGATAAAATCTGTAGTCCTGTTTATTTTGTTTAAGTTTTGTTTTTTTCTGTTTTACACTAGGAGACCTGGGTAAATCAGCTGTGGCTCATTTAATTACACAGTTAACAATGATAAACACATTTTGTGGGAGAAAAAAGAAAGACAAGACACAAGTGATGGACCGCAGAAATACAGACGAGAGAGTAGAAACGGCGACATGGCACAAGTTCAAACATATTTAAAGATAAACACGGACAGAGTTAATTAGATTAAGCTCTCACAGCCATAACAACTGCTTTTGACTAATTAGTTCACTTTCCTTGCTGTGGAAGAAGCCTGTGGGCTAATTCAGGTCGCAGGAAACTGATTTACACCAAAGATTTCACAGAATGAGAGCGAGACGTCTCACGCTGCTGAGGAAACTCTGTCCAAGTGTATCCCTCCCTCCACAGGGCCAAACTGTCTGTGATACTTACATAGAACCAGTGCGGCACTTTTACACCTTTAGGGAATCGGAGCAGTGTCCATGGCAACATCAATTGCATGCTTCACCTACTGAAAAACACCAAAAGACAGTGATCTTCATCATAACAAGGCTCTACTGTCCCATTTAGGATCCCATTTAGACGTCACTGTTATTGTTGCCACTGACAGCAGCTAGCAGCATGGCTACCTCATGCTGTACCTGAATTGATGTCAACCTGGAAAAATCAGCTGGATTGACGAGCTATACCTCTAAGGTTTACTAAAAGCAGTCAGACATAGGTGTTTGGTGTCTGGACAAGAAAAGCACAACATTTAACACACTTGATCCTTTTGAAACAAGGAAAAGGTTCACATTGTAATTTAAAAAATACAATCTTATTCAGGAAAATGTAGTTTGGATTGAGTCTTTATTACTGCAAAGGTTAAATCATGTGTGTAAAATGACTTGCATACCCTACTTATATGTCATTGAACTATTGACTTTATATGGCTGTTTTATAGGGCAGTGTTTTTGCTCGTGCAGGGACTTCTTGACTTAGATATATATTAACACTAAGAAGCAACTGTAAGGCTCCTAAAACTGACTTTGTGCATGATGTAAATATCAGGTTGATTCAAATAAGCTCTGATAAGAAGGTCAGGTGGACTAAAGACAAATTGATGGTCAATTCAAAAGCAATATTAATGACTATGGCACTGAGACATCACTAACATCCACCGGACAAAAAGAGGAATCTGACATAGCACATCTCAACATCAGTCACTCTTAATCATCCTTTTTTCACTGTTGTAAATATAAAGATATGTGATCTGCATGTGTATAGTGTGAAAATACTAACATGTTTCTTACTGCAAGGCTTATGCAAGATTTTATACTATCAAAACGCTGCATCGATCTTTTCACCACGCATCCACAGTAGGTAGAAAACGAACACGCAGGGCTGGAGATGCCTTCAGCTGGGGAGGCTCTCCAGTCTTACTCATGTCACGTTTACATGTTGGGGTCACAATGACGCTGTGTGAAATCCTTTCATCAGAATTTGCTTCAGCAGTTTTGGAGTATCTGTAGGCGCCTCAGAGGTGCACTATTTGACACAGCAACAGTGTTGTTGTTCTTTACCAGGTAGTTTTATTTAGACTCTTCATTTCAGGACCGAGCCAACAACACAGGACCAAGACAGACAAAAGACAGAAAATCAACACGCTGTACAATTACCTCAAAAACGTGTATGTTTATTAAAGCAGCAATTATACCCTAATTCTATTCACAAATGGTTTTAAAAATATAAACTTGATCATTCAAAAAACATGCTGATAAAAACGTTATTAAGTTGGGAAAATGCACTTGTCTGTAGTCAGCCAAAGAGTTTGACTCCAAGACGTATTTAGCTTAGCTTTGCACAAAGACTGCAGGGGAAAACTGCTAGCCTAGCAAGCTAGCCAACAATACCTCCAGGAATCAGCTGGGAGTTAGAAACGTGTGTTAAGGACTGGACGTGCTGCGCGCAGTCACTGAGGCTAGTTGTTGTGGGCTAGAACATTTCTGTAATGCTAAGCTAAATGCTCATTAACTCACAATGTCTCATTTTCTACTACTACATGTTTTCATTACATACATACAAGTATATGAGACCGCTGTGACGGAGCTTTTCCCCTACTTGCCGTGTTTGCACTGAGCTTAGCTAAGCATGTCCCAGAACTAACTCTACTGAGGGCCCAGACATGACACTGATTATTCCAGCTATTGTACGCCAGCCTCCTAGTTGTAGTCGTAGTCAGAGTCTGACATACTGGGTATTTCTAACAGTTACGACAGCTTCCACTAGGTGAAACGTTGCATCTAAATAAAATCCCATATTAACACTAATGCAGTCCATTCAGCTAATACAAAATGAGCTATATATAAACTGTTTATCTAGTTTTAGTTGAACTGTGTCACCACAAATAACATAATGAAATGTATCATGCCGTTTATCTGGTGTGACTACAAGGCTAGCCGTGCAGGTAACCCTCTTGGTAAGTTTGAATAACGGGAGGTTTTCCTATTCTTCCCATTCTGCTAACATCGCTTGAATGCAGCATAAGAAAGCAAAACAGCATATTACCCAGGATGCCTGAGTATTCCTTTAATGATGTGAGGTAAAAAGATTTAGACCCCTATTTCACCGCAGTAGGTTACAACCATTGAGATACATGGACCAACCAGGAAATTCAACAAATTCTGGCCTTTGTAGAGTGCTATATATCAGCCACAAGTCAAATCATATTTGCAAACAATGCTTAGTGTTGGATTTAACCTGCTTAGAAAAGATGGTTTCACATTTAACATTCACTGATCCTGTATTTTAGAGGCTGATTATTCCTAAAAAATCGGAAAGCACCAAGATCTATCTCTTTTGAGTGAAGATGTAATGTTTCATTCTTGACATATATTAGAAAAGCCTCTGTTGGCGGGCACTTTAGTGTTTTGCAGGGTGAAGGGCCACGAGCCTCCAGCATGTGCCTGCTGGAATAATAATACTAAAGTTCAAGCAATCATAGCTGCTGAAGGCTTCATGAAAGGATTTCACTTTCTGTCATTCAAGCTCGTCTGATGTTTTCTGTTTCATTACACATCAGAGCCGCTATGCACAAAGCCTCTCAGAACAGAAGTGCTGATCCGTGTGTGGGTAGGGGGAGATTTAATAAAATGTTCTTTCACTTCTGGTAGATTTGCTCTTCTACTATTCTTTGTAATTCCAAAGAATATAATGAAAAACCATGAAATGATGCCTGCGGTGTCGCAGTTTGCTAATACCTCTGATCATAATAGAAATTTGCTTTCACGGAAAATATCAGAAGAACTGTCAGCAGCAGTTTCTGACACAGAGATCAATTAATTTTAATTCACTTCAGTGCTATTCAGTGTACTACTTACTGTGATTGAATTTAGTCTCATCTTTGATTCATGACAGATAATCTGAGAAAATAATTGAAAACCACTGGTCTCTGACACTCTGAGCTCACTCTATGATACATAGTAAGAACATTTTTGTGAATGAGGAACACACAATTGCAAATCAGGTGGATATTCTTTTGGACACTGATCCCAGTTCAGCAGCACTCCTGCGCTACATTGAGGATTATTCAGAAATACATTGTGCTCTGTCTGCTTGAAAATGATTTTGTAGTCACACATCTGTCCCCACCGCGATACTCCACAGCACCCGAGAATGTTTTTTATACAAGAAAAAAAAAGATACTGAAAAGATATTCCTAACAAATAACTTTCATATAATCTGTGTGTTTACTTTGGGACAAACGTACGTCATTCCAAAACAAGACAAGTGCTTTTGAATGAATGAAACATGCTTGAATACATTTAATTGTCAGAACTTTTTGTAGCATCACATTTAGCACCAAACAGACTACTCTCGCTACTAATGTGCTTCGTATTTCTCCTTACTCTGATATAATAGCCTATATCTGCTGTCCAAGTGTATACCTAAGAGTTAGTGTAACTGCAGCATGCTGACCTGTAGATTGCTTGTGGACAGCAGCCATTGTGCTGATAGCTAATTATGATAGTAATAATATGAATTGCACTTTTCTGTAGAGCTGGCCTCCTGAGTCCATCCTGATCTTGTCGCTGAGGTCTGGCCCTGGTTTCCCATGATCCTCTTGACTCTTAATATCACCTTTCAGCTGAGAGGGATGGTTAAAGGAGAATACTGGTGTTTTTTAAAGGTTACTGCACATCATCCAGGGTGTTTTTATTTCTTGTTGGTGTCGGCACAGTCAGTGTAGCTGCAAAGCTTGTTTTCCGTCAGTAGAAGCTATTCATTATTTTGCTATAAAGAATATATGTGAAATATGAAAACTTTGGCCGAGTCAGACTTTGTTTTATGTTTAGTGTATTATGTTACACATTAATTTCTATCAATCACAGGTGGAAAAAAATAATCACTGTTAACATTTTGGCTTACCAACTTTGTCGCGTCATTCATGTTTTTATCTAAGGCATCTTTGCTGGGACTTTTTTTTTTTTCAAATGACGCTGGTACTCTCCTTTAACATCACTTCTGATACAATGTGCATTAACTCAAATTCTTAACTTTGAACCTGATGTTTATTTAAAAGATAAAAACGAACATACGCGGTCTCATTCTAAGGGGCATTCAAGTTTGCATTCCAGAGGTTTCTTTTATGTGGATTATGCTGGATGCAAATTGCATCTACTAGTAATTTACAATTTACATAATCTCTCTCCATAGAACATACACTCTCCTAGTTGTAAAATGGTTTTGGTTTTGGGAAACCCCAGAGTCAGGATGGCTCATGAGGCTGAATTAGATCCTATTGGTTGTTTTAGCCCATGAATCAGGCAGGAGAAGTATTGTCACTGTCAATATTGCTGCTGTTGCTTCTGCAAAAAATGCAACTAAAACACTTTTTATATGAGAAAAATCACCTTTCCTTTTCACTTGATCTCCAAATCTGTCTGCGAATTATTTTATTTTCTGTAATCAAGTATTTACACTTTAATTTACATTATGAAAATAGTTTTGCCTGTAAACTGATGAAGGTGGTTTGGAGACCGTGTGCTGTCTTATTTTAAGAAAGGCAGGAATGTCTGTGTGGAGTCAAAGAGAATCGCGCAGCTGACTGACATGGAAGTTAAGCGTGTGGTTTGTGTTTGTATCAAACTCTTCAAAAAGTGGGATAAAATCGAGATGGTATGGATCTGTTTGTTAAATCTGTAAGAATTCTGAAGAATGAAGCCTTTAAAAACTGACACAAACAGACTTCATTTAGGATTATCATGGTTTTGGTTTCTCTGCTTGTGTACATAAAGGTGTATCATTTTGGTAGTTGATTTTCAGCCCAACGTTAACTCTGAATTTTGCTTGTATTCTGTATGTTTGGATAAAAGGCAACATGTTTTCTGTGTTGTGTTTGAGGTCTGATTTAGTTGATTTAGTGGAATCCAGATCAATTCAGGTTTATTGTCATTGATCAAACATGTACAGTAAACATCAAAACATTGACGTGTGTATTCCTCAGGATAGTGCAAGTTTAGGTTGTAAGTGAAAAAAGAAAAGTTGCAAGGAGACAGTACAGTATGTTGATACCAGAAATTCAGGTCTGGTCACTGGTTCGTCTGCATGAAAGTCTCTGTTGTTGCTTTCAGTTTGAAAGAAATCACTGGAATGATTCATATCTAAGAGTTCAGATCTCATTTGATGTTTTTCCAAAGCTGCGTAATCATTGACTTTAACGATACTTCACTGCACTGCCATGAACAAGCGACCACACGCCCCTTGTTTGCTTGAAGAATAAATCAGTGAATATTTATATACCGGTACTATATAAGACCTTTTCCTGCACAGACTTTTGTAAAGCTGCTCTTTTTTCTGTAATGAATGAATAATTCCAATAAATTGACTTTTCAACAGAGACTGAATCAAAAGGTTTATTGAGTGTTAAATGTGTCACTGCTTTTTATGCTCTTTCCATTTCATTTCCCATTTGACTTTCAGTAATGGATTAACAAGCATTTCTAAAACATGCCAGGAAAGCCTTGTTTAAATAAATAGTCTAGAGAAGATCTCAGAGTCTTCAACCATTTTACAGACAAACCAACTTACATGGAACAAATTATGGTCCAGCTCTTCAACTTTAACATTACCTAAATATACTCAGAAGTAATAGCTAAAAGTTGTGATACGCAGAGAATAGATTTGCACAGTATGAACTCTGGTTGATTTTGCTTCCACTTCCACAGCTTTAGGGCTTACATAACATTTTTAAGTGGTTTTACTTTAGTGTATGAGACAGCAGTTTGTGGTAGTAAAGAGGGGGGTTTCAAAAATGTATCCCAGGGAGGGGAACACCTGCGAGTTGAACAGAAAGCAAACAGAAAGTAAACTGTAAAACGTATAAATGCAAAGTGAAGCAAAAAATAAAATACACACAGTAGCATATAAGAACTTGTTGGATTTAGTTTATAATGCTAGCATAGCCCTGCATGCTGCTACTATTTTTAAGGAATCCAAAAGCTTAAAGTGCCCCTCCACTCAAAAATGTGTTTTGCTTACTGTTACTTCACCTGGACATCTGAGCTCCGCTGTGCAGAGTAATGAGTTTCATGTAAGAAGGCTGTTCTTCAAATTCATTTGCTGCAGGGGGAGAGTTTTCCCCTGTGCTCACCTTGAATCTGAGTTTAGCGTGTGCACCCACAAGGATGGTTTTGTAAGACCACAACAGGAAGCCTGATGCGAAAATTTAAAGCCTCCAGTGCACATACAGCGAGGAGCAGGACACATCTTGTGTCCAGCAGTTACACCTATATTCATAGATTCTGGGTTTTTTATTGAGTGGATGTAATGTCATGAAGTTTTACTATATCAAACGCAAACTATTAATCCAAATCAGAGTATTTTTATGTCTTAAAACACGTCTTGTGTTATCAAAAATATGTCAATACATATAAAAAGAAAAATGTGTGAAAGGAGACTTTGATTAATATTATTTACACTGTGCACAGTGAGTGTTATTGTGATACTGCTTTCAGTGAACCAGATCTGTGCAGGTCCCCGGTCTCCAGGAGTCCTCACACGGGCCCGTCCCGCTCCCGCTGAAGGCGCCCTGGCCGCCGGCCAATCGGGGCGGAGCAGGACGTGACGTGCGTTCCAGCGCAAGGAAGCCCCGGCACTGGCGCGCCAAATTTCAAAGGACTTCCTCCTGGGAGGAAAGACGGCGAGAGGCTGCAGCGGAGACGTCCGGCGAACAACGGCGACAAAACCCCCGCAGAAGCAACGGGACGCGCGCAGAATTCAGGAGTCAAGTCACCACGAAGTCGCCGCGAAGCGCTGTTATTTCTGTAAGTGGCGGCCTCGACTTTGCGTCCTGCGGGGAACTAGCGTCGGCTAGCGTCGCCCTCTTGTCTGACTGGCGAGACAAAAAGCGGGGCTGCGACGCCGCGTTGCAACGTTAGTCGGCGTGCGTGAAGACGGAGATTACGCGAGGAGAGATGCGGACACTGTCGCTGAAACCTGGTTTTCTTTCTTCTTTTTTTTTTTTTTTTTTTTAAACCCCGACAAGCCGTCCGCCTCTGCTGGATGTTGTTTCTTGCTTTGTGTCGCGACCCCCGTGACTTGTGCGTGTGCGGTGCGCGGCGTGCGGTGCGAACTGCAGCCAGCGCGGTCCACGAAGTGACAGTTTTCACGGTCCGTTGCACATTAGGCACCCGCATGTGTCTGCTTCTGTGTGATGAAATGACAAAACGTGTTCTTGTGCCCCCTATGTCGTCTGAGGCGTCAAGTAAAATTGTATTTATAAAGTCTGAACTTGTTTTTAGAGCAAATGAGCAAAAGCCATTTTTGTTAAAAGGATTTCTCTCCTGTTTTCTTCCAGGTCAGACAGTCCCACCTGTCGGCCTTTCCCACCTGTGACACGGCTGATGTCAACTGATGTCAGCAGCCTGGGATTTTAATCACACGCACACACACACACACGCACGCACACGCACGCTCAGATGACAGCTGTTCACGCCTGAAAATATTAAACGCTAGAAGTCACGGCTGTCTGGTTTTCTGGCAGGTTTGCTTGTCAGGGTTTTAGTGTTTGCTGCAGCACAGTAGCACACGGGCTGTCCACATCACTGGAGCTCTCTATTCTCAGACCCACCGTCTTGTAGCCTCCACTCCACGGGGGATTTGGTCTGTTCGAGTTTGAGCTCATCCCCACACCTCACCGGCTCATACAGTACTCTATATCCTCATTATTTATTCATGCATTCACAGCAGGACACAACGAGGCATCAGCTTTCCGTACTAGACATCTGTTGCTGCAAGCTGCTGCACCTGCCTGCCTTTCAGGCCTGTGTTTAGAGTCTTTTATCTTGCAGTATAGCTTTATGATAGCACTCTTTGGTCAAACCCAAATGCCTTCAATTTTAACAGAGTTGCATCCCACAATGGGCCTCGGCCTCCTGTAACTCGGGGCCTGTCACAGATAGGGTGTGGCCTCTGGGCGGGGCAGGTGAGGGCTTAGCGGTGGCAGACAATCAAACCCTTCAGCCATGCTGTCTGGGGTGCAGCCGTGCTTCCAGCTGATTCGGATCGGTTCGTCGGCGGGCGACTCGGCGCGGGACCTGTACACGTTCAGGCCGGCGCTGAGCCACTCCGTGTTCCGCCTGGGCCGGGCGGCGGAGCTGTGTGACGTCACGCTGGACTCGACGTCGGTGTCCCGAATCCACGCCGAGCTGCATGCAGAGAGGGAGGCGAGCGCAGGTGACCCGGCGCCGCAGGAGGAGGGCTGGAGGGTTCACATCAAGGACAGGAGCAGTCATGGTGAGAGAAGGGCTGAGTCTCTCACGCACGCACGCGCACACACACACACACACACACACACACACACCGTCATTGTGGAAGAGAGAAGGAGGCAAAGTTGCACACCCACTTACAAGAAATATCTGTTTCTACAGGGAAACACCTTGTCACAAAAACACCACACACACTTCATGGAAAGAAGCACAAATATTTGCGTTTAGAAAGACAGATAACACACACACTCGCTGGTGTGAGAGATTTAAAGCAAAACTGGGCCCACACTCATTTGGATTGACAGGAATACAGATAATAAATAATGTAGACTGGTGAAAAACATAATTGCACACTTTTTTTTTTTTTATGTGGGAGAGGTACACACACACACACACACACACACACACACACACACACACACACACACACACACACACACACACACACACACACACGCACTGTCTTCTGCTGAATTACTGACAGATACCAAAACGAACACCTGCAGCCTGACTGCAGCCAAGCCACACAAACAACAAGATATACACAGCTGTAGACACACAGACAAGGTGAAGCTTCAGATGCGCACACACACACACACACACACACACACACACACACACAGGGAACTAATTGCATCTCTGAAACCTCAACTTTAAAAACTTTTCAATTATCTCCCCCGCCAGGACTTTTATTTTATCGTAATGGTTTCGAGTTGCAGTATTTACCCATGTAATCCTCCCAGTTACAAAACAAAATCACCTAAATTGGAGTTTGATAGTGACGATAAGGAAGTAATTACAGAATGTATTAACTTTTCCTGATCTTTGACCGTGATTTTGACGTTCTTTGTGAGTTGGAGCATGAAGCATGACGTCAGCTCCAAATTGATTATATAGTCATGAGAATGTATTTAAACCTACAGATGAGTGACAAATTAAAGGAAAAACCACAAAGTGTATTAGAAAGGTGTTGGGCCACAGTGATCCTCCACAGCAGCTTCAGTGCTCCTTCGTATGGACTCCCAGAGTCTGTGAAACTGTCCTGGACGGATAAACACCATTATTCCAAAACATGGTGGAGAGCGCTGTCAAACACATTTGTCCAACATCTCCCATAGGTGTTATAGGTGTAACTACACCCTCGAATTCAGGTAGAACCCTCCCTACCAGCATATTTAAAAAAATGCAACGAGTGAGGGAACAACAACTGTAGGGGGCGTGCCCTCGTGGCTATGTAGTGTGTGGGTCAGGAGACACAAGGGAGACTGACTGACACTGATTTAGAGTCTTTTTTAAAATATAAACTTCATGACGTAGACAGGTCCCAACCGGTTGACTGTCAGAATTGGCCTCACAGGTTCAGGGCTGATTTAAAACAGTAGATGGCATTTTCATCCCACAAAATGCAGATTTTTATACATTTGGTAAGAAATGTCAATATTAACACCAGCACTGATGTGTTTCATCTCTGTACTGTCATATCATTTAGTTTACAGCTCTAAAAACATGCTTAAGTGTGCAGTACCTCTTTAAGTTGAGGTGTGGTGACTGTGAAGGCCGTAGCATTTGATTCACACTGTTTCCATACCTATCTAACCATTCAGTGAGGTCGTGTGACCTGTATTCTGCATCTGTCCACTCATTTATTCAGTTTTTTCCTTTACTTTATTATCAGCATGTCTGTGATCAAAATGATTACATTTGTTATTAAAATGTAAAAAAAAAAAAAAAAAAGGAATATGAAATAAATATAAATATCAGTCTTGGCAATCTCCTGCAATGTTATCTCAGTCTGAATAAAAACTAATATCCGCCTTTACATGCGCCTTCATTAACTGACCTGGGTTCAGTGTAAGAAAACACATTTTAAAAGCTGCCAAAAACACATATTTCCTTCTAAAAATCTGCAGCCTCCGATGTTTGCAGAGAGCACAGAAAGTCAACAGAGGTGGGGGTTGTTTTTTTTTTTAGCGTTTTGCTGAGCCTTCATCTATCAGATGACGCCAAGCGGTGTCCTAACCATAAGAGTGAGAGACTGAGGACAGGGTTCGTAAAAGTCTTGAAAGTTTGGAAAATGCTTAATTTGAACAGTTATGTTTTCAAGGTTAGGAATATGCTTGAATTCAAATATACTCTAATATAAAAATACTTGATTTTCAACATAATCTGGTGAGCCATCATCGACACAGTCACTCATGTAAACCAAAAATCTTTTAATATTTGAAATGAAACGATCCCGTCGTCAAATTTGTTTGTTTGTCTCCTGGCATTTATAGTAACAACTTTGAAGGCTTTGAGAGTCTGGAAATTTTTGGTTTAGGTACCTTGAATGTACTTGAATTTTACTCTTAAAAAATTGTACTAACCTTGTGAGGAGTACAGCAGGTAGACAGGCTTCACACCAGCGATATCAAAGAAACTTAATGCTTAAAGTAGAGCTGAAACAACTAGCTGATTAATCGCTTATTTGATGGACAGAAAATAAAAACTATTTGATAATCAATTAATTGTTTAAGACTTTCCCTGGTTCCAGGGACTTAATTGTGATTTATTTGCTTTCTTGTTTGTCAGATGTGATTGTAAATTAAATTTTGGTCGAACAAAACAAACCATTTGAAAATGTCACCTTGGGCTTTAGGAAATTATGGTGAAGGAGAATAAGAAAATAATCAGCAGATTAATTAATAATGAAAAAAATCATTAGTTGCAGTCCCACTTGAAAGAAATAAAAAGATGGACAGTAAAATAAGCAAAAAGATACAGATACATGAGTTTTGAGACAGTTTTAAGCACAGACAGTATAACACCTACAACAAGCCGTGATACAGGCCACTCGATGCATTCAGCTATGGATAAAAACATAATTACATAATGTGTAGTTAGTTTGAAATGTGAAGGTATTAAGAAAATGAACAAAGTCTGGTTCATTCAGTCTCAAGTGGTCATCCACAGCCGAGAGTATAAACTGGATCTGATACACTGGGTGAATGTTTAGAGCAAATGGACAACAGGAGTGACGATGAGCCAAATGTTAAAGCAAATTCAAGTATTAAGGAGTACTAACAGTGGATCTGATGTCTGTATGTAGGTGTCATGACACGTGAGGGAAACAAGACATTACATCTTACTACCTCTGTTTGCTAATAGTCTTGAAACCTGGTGCAAGGTGAGGCCAGGGGGAGATCGAGAGTGAAAGTTGGGTCTTCGCTGAAGGCCGATGGACTGTGTCTGACAGGCTCCGAATCTAAACTGCGCTCTTACTGCCTAATTTTTCGAGTAATTTCACAGTCTGTTTCACACATTTCTCATTCCTGCTATTAAAATTTTAGTATTCGCTGTACATTTCTCATTTTGTGCTGTGCTGTCATGGCCATTTGATTGCCTTGTAGCCTTCCAGCTCCTCAATTCTAGGTCCATTTCACAGACTGTTTTACATTTACCCTCAATGGAAGCTGTAAACACATTGATAGTCAACAAATGCCTGATTGATTCTGTCTTGTTTGTCAGACGTACATATATTAAAATGTTCTGCGCTGATCTGGCCCCAGGTGACATCACCCTCAACGCCAAGACTGTTGTTTGTGTTTGTTTGGACTGATCATGTGACTTAAAGGGGCATTTCCCTCCATTTACATGTCGGTGTGGCTGAATGAGAGCCTCTAAGCATTATTTTGTGGGAGGAGCAACAGTCAGTGCCAGCAGTTTGTGGTGAAACATCCTGCAGTAGATTTAATTTAAAAAAAAATAATAATAATAATAAACTCCTCTTGCTCTTGTGTTGCAAGGCACCTGGGTCAATGAGGTCCGCCTCCAGCCTGGCGTCCAATGGGAGCTCTCGGACAGCGACACGCTGACCTTCGGTGGCCAGTCGGCTCCAGGGAGCCCTGAGTTCTACTTCCTCTTCCAGAAGGTCAAAGTTCGCCCGCTAGACTTCGACGCCATCACAATTCCAAAGGTAATCTTTGTTGTGATGATGATGATGTGATTTGACAGTAATATATTAGTGTGGCAAATGCTGTCATCTTAAAATTGGCATAGATTATTTTGATAAATAAATCTGCCAAACAAGCGATACCAGTATCTGAAGGATATTTACGTTCGGCCTTTACAGCATGAAGTTCTAATTTCTATCTTTGTCTTCTCTCCAAGGCGGGCACCTTCTCCTCCGACTTACAGAACCGGATCAGAACTAGCCTGGACCGCAAGGTGGCCGCCAACCTGGACCTGTCGAAGCTGTCCATCAACCGGGCCACAGTCATCCTCAACTCCATTGGCAGTCTGAGTAAGATGAAGGGCAGCGCCTGGACCTTTAAGAGGAGCCACAGCCACGAGGGAACTGCCTCGGACCCCGGCTCCTCCTCCTCGCCCCCTCTGGCAGTGGGCTTCTCCTCTCTGCTCCCTCCCTCCACACCTCCATCATTCTCCTCTGCAGCTTCAGTGCCTTCGACAAAGTCCCTCCAGCCGACCTCCAGGAGCAGGAGGAAGTCGGCTCACACGGTGCTCCTCGAGGACGACAGCTCAGACGAGCCCAGAAGTCGAGGAGGTAAGAAATACTGTTGACTTGTTGAGCTTTCTGCAAACATCAGAGCTATTTTTAAATTTTTTTTTTTTTTGAGCTTTTAAAACGTGTTTTCTAACACTGAACCCAGGTCAGTTGATGAAGGCGCATGTAAAAGCAGATATTGGAGAAAATGAATGCAAAAACATTTTATTAATCAGTTTTCAATGAAGCAAAATCTAACAAAGTTAAAATGGCAGAAAAAGAGCAAATGGGTGAAATAGAGAATAAGTTGAAGTCAAAGTTGTGGTTAGCTATTCAGCAATTCAGATAAACAAAACTCAAATACAAATGCAGGCTTCTAAAAATTAATTTCAGTGGGAAATCTAGATGTGATCGCCGCTCCTGTTACAATATTCTCATGTTGATGTTCAGCTCCAGCAGGAGTCGTGGAGGACGGACAGAGAGCGAGGGGGAAGAAGAGGCGGCGGCTCTACAAGTCTGAGTCAGAGGGTTTCAGCTCTCCTCCTCCTCTGCCGCTGCAGCCCAAGAGCCACAACGACGTCCGGCGGCCGCTTGAGGCCAAGCCCTTCCCCGTCGGCATCAGAACCATCGGCAGTTTCCACGGCGCCATGACGAACAGCAGACTTAACCACCATCTCATCCAGGCATCGTTCACCAACTCTGCTGCCCACAAACAGGAAGTGCAGACAATGCACCGGGTCCAGACGGTGATGCGCGGCAACATCGCAGCCTTCCGCCAACAGAAACCTGCCCACAGTTCTCCGACAGCACAGAGAGGCAGGCGGAGGGCTCACAGCTCTCCGGTTTTCTCCCCTCTGGTGGTCGGAGGGGAGAACTACAGCCTGGCCTCACCTTCAGTGAGGATCCACACAGAGGAGAGAGGCAGGGTGCAGTTCAACAGATTTCACCACCCAACAAGGTAAGATGTTTAAGGAGGTTTGCAGAAATCTCTTTGTCACCAACCAAGCCTCTCTGTGTATTTGAAGTTTTATGTGATGTGATAATTGCATCTCTAGAATTGCTTTTTTCCCAATAACTTTTCAAGTTCTTTTTTTTATGCAATGCTAATAAAGCCAGAAGTATCACATTGGTACAGAAAAGAGATGCAAATGATCTGATATACTGATAGCACCTTGCAGTTTAATTATGTATTGTTACACACTAAATGTCCCACCATAGTTTTATGTCAAAGCCAGCATTACTTTCTGTTCATTTCCTAAATCTGATGTCAGTGGGCAGATCTATAAATAATCAGGTTAAATGTGAATGTGAACGGCTGATATAACAAGGAATGTAAAAGATAGACACAGTGAGCCGTTTGATTTTTTTTTTTTTTTTACATTTTATAGTTCAATTAAATACAAATGAGCAAGAGTGTAAAGGGTCATTGTTTGATACAAGTTAATGTGTGGCAAATGCTGAGTGAAAACCCAGATTTTATTAAATTTGAACATAAACCAACAATAACTGTCACTTCCTTTTTTCCCCTCAATCTCAGCACCTGTTCTCTTTTCTCCCTGCAGTAAGCGACGAGGCCGCCCCAGGAAACACCCTCTCCCTCCCCGGCCTTCCCTGCCCTCTCCGTCCTCCTCGTCCTCTTCTTCCACCTCCTCGGCCTCCTCCTCCTCCGGCTCCTCCTCTTCCTCCTCCGAGGACGAGGAGGATGATGATGAGGAGGAGGAGGAAGACGGGGAGGTGACGACTGGGGCGGTGGAGCCGTGTGCGGCCCTGCGGTGCCGGCTGCCCCAGCAGGACACGGTGCAGTGGATCCAGTGCGACGTGTGCGACGCCTGGTACCACATAGACTGTCTGCACATTGACCGCAAGAAGCACGTCGACCCCAACGCCGACTTCCACTGCGGATGTCGCTGATATGACAGAAACCCAGTTTGTGACAGTGAAATGAAATGCTTCAGTTTAGACTTTAAAGTTACTGCGTTATTTCCCTTAAATGTTCATTTTCCTTCAGCCACACTTTGACATTGAAGAATCTTCTTCTTCTAATGGCCACTGAGCTGCTCTACTCAAGCATGCAGTGCTTTTCTCTTACCTCAACAGCAGCTGGTGATGGCGGGAAAAGAGTTACCTTCAATTTTTACATCCCGATCTTCCCAAGTTTGAGGATTTGTGACCCAACAGTCACACAGCTGCTTCACAAACCTCTTGCCCTCTCGGTTTCAGGGCTCAGGCTTTGGAGATGGAGGCAAAACTGTAATGAAATGTCACGGGTGGGATTTCATCATGGCTTCGACTGCCTGGAGAGGTGTGATCAGGGCGGGAAAACGTGATTAAATGTTTGAGTACAGTCCCACCGTGGGTGTCGTTGACCAGCGGGCAGGCAGCATTCAGGAAGATCAATGAAATGCTGCAGATCAGGCTGCCACAGAAGGAGTCCATAAAGGGCGAGTCAACGTTCTTAGATGTCACAGTGCAGCCACATTGACTGTTTTAGCGACGAGGTCAGTTTTTCAGGGAATAGGATCTTCAGTGAACCCCCCCCCCCCCACCCCCCCAAAAAAAAAAAGAAAAGAAAAAGAAAACAGCGCAGCCCTCAGGGATAATAAAAACTGGATGAAATGTTTCAGTGCAGCTTTCCTGGGTGGCAGCAGCTGTCTAGGAGAGGGCATGTGATGTTTCAAGACAATTAAACGCCAGGAAATGTGTCAGCAGACTTCCATTGTTGCTGCTGATGAGAGGTGCTCTGGGGATGATAATGAAATGTTTCAAGGCACTTGAGCAGAAGCAGCTGCTGGATTTTGTTGGGGAGATGTGTACAGTGGGACTGTGTTGTTATAAGATGTGTGAGTGCAGCCTGGCAGTGTGGCTGCTGCTGGTTTGGGAGGACTCATTACCAGTGAAATGTCACGAAATATCATCCGCTGATGTTACAGGTAAACAGAAATGATCTCATTGTCTCTGACTGGTGGGCTGAGACTTGATGTCGCAGATGATTTTCTCTTCAGATCCATCTCCACCTTTAAGAGTCTCTTCAGGTCACACTGCTGAACTCTTGGGCCAAAGCGGACACTTTTGTCCCGGATGAAATGGGGCTGGACCTGACTGAACTGTTCTCCACGACTGAACAGTAGATGTACACATATGTTTGCTCAAGTGCTGCTTGAGCAGAATAAAATCAAATTGTGGAACTCCAAATGCTTCTCTTAAGCACCTTTTTCTATTATTTAATCCTGAATTTTGACTTTGGTTGGCTCACCTGGACAGAAGCATTTTGTTTCCAAAACAGCATTTTACCTTCTGCACCACTCGTATAATCTGTAATAATTATTAATATATAGTTTGTCTGGGCTGGTGTCGTGTACAAAGGATTTTTACTTTAATCATACCACTATGGCTGACCTGCAGGTTTTTAAAGTGGGAGAAAATGTAGAAAACATGATTCTTGAGCAATAAAATTAAGAAAAAATAATCTTAAAAAAAGACTAAAAATATGTATTTTAACTTGTTAATGGCATGTTACGAGTAATGATTGCTTCCAGCACAGTCGGATCAGATTTTCTGTCTTGGGCTCCACTGAAGCTTAGAGGCTGATTACAGAGTGACTCGTGCTGCTTCACTGCCTTCTCTCAGCAGGGTGGTTAGCTGTGCTAACTACATCATTGCTTAAGTAGCTGCCAGGACAAAGTCGGTAAGCTAGCAGAAAGTTGAGTTTGGGGGTCAGTTCAGTTCAGTTGATTAACTTTAAAATCCAAAAGAAGAGTTTCGTGAGGTCCATGAACCTGTGTTTAAGGGAATTAATAAATGTAGTGTTACTAGTCAAAGGGCTCTAGTTTCATTTGAAATAATTTCATTGACACTTTGAGGTTTTGACAACATATCACCATGAAAATAACCTACACACATCACCTCACTGCAGTACTACAGTATAATTTATATAGGAGTTAACATAATATTCTAATACTATAATACAGATTTTAATGACCTGTTTGGTCCCGCTGAGAAGCAGTTACTCAAATGTAAAAGGAAAAAAAAAGTTGGGTTTTGAGTTTTCTCTGTTGCTCTAAAGTCAGTTGTATTTTATGTCTTTAAAAATGGATTTTGTTTGCAGTTTCACCTGCCAGTAAAGATGTAAGTGTTGCATATTCTTGTTCTTGTTGTCTCTTAGATTTTGAGCGCTAAAGACATTTAAATGCCTGTTTATATCTTTCAAACTTCACTGAGAAGAAATGTGCCATCTTCACCACATCGCTCGTCGCCGTTTGCTGTGTCATGTCGCTGTGCACCTTTTTCTCGCTTTCATGTGGCGTGCCAAACAGTTGTAAAGGTCTTGTTTTCCCAAACTGCAGTCACAGACAGACGTGCAGTCGCTGAGAGACTGATACTTTTTAATTGGCAACAAGGTAAAATTGGCAGTGTGACACAAACTGTAACAACCCTCCCAAAATAATATGAAACTTGCAAATAAAAGCAGTTTTCAGTGCAAATTACCCGATCGTTGTAATTCAAACTGCAGCTACAAAGAATGCACAACTTCACTTACACTCAGTCTGAAGCCTGAGTTCATTCAACGTGTCGCACTGCCTTAAAGTTATGAATCTGTCAACATTTTGAGGCAATGCAGATGGACAGACAACCTGAGGCTGACAGTGGAGCTGCAGCCATTAGTCGATTTAATAGATTAGCCAATTGACAGAAAACTATTATATTTTATCATAATCCAAATCAGAAAGCTGTAAAAATCCAGTGTTGACTCCCAACATTGTACTCTGTGTTACACATAACCACAAATGCAGTTAACAGTTAAACTACATTGATGATTAATGAAAATAAAACTTCCCTGCCATATTTATAAACTGCTGTTCTGTACTTGTGGTCAGGAAACAAGCATCATCAGTTGACCACACATGGTATTTGATAAATCAGCTGTGCATATTGATAACCACATCACTAATAGCTCTTTGCAGATCTGCAATCTTGTCCATTTGCATTGCCTCATAAACGAACAACTTTCTTGTAACATCTTTCAAGGCTTTGACGCTCTAAATCTGCTGTTGTCGCCTCATTGTTTCAGTATTTTGTTTGTGCCTTCTGCTAAATGTAAAGCACACTCAAGCGCTGACATTTCAGGGTAAGGCACTCTTGGTGATGAGTTCAGAAATGTAGTTAATCAAAGGAATTGTTTGGTGAATCAGGGCATATTTCATGAATCAGTTTCTCTCAGAGCTCTGAAGTTCACAGGACTCTTCTTTCACACTGCCTTCACTTTAATTATCACATTAAAACGCAGAAAAGCAGCACAGTTTGACTTTGTCGGTTTTGCCGGGTTGTACAGAATTAAACCAACTGTCATAATTCTCTGAGATGCCATCAGCATCAAAGTTATCAGGGAAGAAATAAAGAATATTCAGAAAATGAATCTCTGTGTTGTCTGTTTTATCTTCACAGCTGTACTTTTTTTTCTGTTCCAAGAGAAGATATCCAAAGAGGCTGTGATCTAAAACATTTAATTTATTATAGATTCTTCTTACGCATCCAGCTCAAGTCGGGATTGATGAAATGTACACTTTGTTTTCCTCCGGTTTTGTGTTGTGGTGTTAGTAGAACAAAAAAACCTTGTCAGAGATGTGATATATCTGGTTATTATTTTCATTGTTCTCTTTGAAACGATCACAGCAGAACTGGAGTCAACAAGCAAAGACAGCATCCTCATAATTGAAGCCCATTTTTCTCAAATCTTTTTATTTATTTTTAACTTCATAATGCATTTGTCTTATCTGCGTTCTCCGTGCATGAAGTTACATTTATTCACAGAATTACAGCTTAACAGCATTTCTGGTTTGTGAGCAGAGTTATGTGCTTTTGATAAACTGACCTGCTGACACACAGGCGCAGATACACATGGATAGTTAAATGTAGATTACATACGTAATATTCTCGTGTATTTTACATGAATGAACACGTTTAATCTGAAGAAGACTCCAACATGTAAAATCCCTTTAGGATTTAGTGACTGTATTAGGACTAATTTAAAAACTTAACAAAGATAAAGACCAAAATGTTACATCTGAGGTCGGTGCATATTCTTTATTACCATATTCATGGCAAGTCTTTTCTCTATGGTAATGTCTACAATTACAATTCAGACAAAAATAAGGTGATCAGAAATTAACTAAATACTGAACACTCATTTAATCTAATACAACAGTTATAAATCCTACTTTTGTGAATTTTTAATCAAGGCTGCATGTTGTATTAAACTGCATGACAGTATATTGAAATTTGTCCACTTCGTTTATATGGATACAGTCAATTGTATTGGATTGCATGACAATGTACAGTAGATAAATCTGAAGGGTCAGAAGATGATTAACAGAATAAGAAAGCAGATTCTGTTTATTTTGTCAGATTTTCCTCTAATTTGCTTATTTTCTTGAGAATTACTGGATACTTTGCCTCAGAAAAATTATATATTTATTCTCCTCCATATATGTAAATGAGGTGGACAAAATATTAGAAACACCTTTCACTATACTGTAATGCAGTCCAATATAGCACCACAAAGTAGCCTCACAACATACGATAGAACTGAATTAACAAATTTAAGCAATTTAACTCCTCTTATCAACCTAAAAACCAAAACTTTTCAGTAAGTTACAATTAAGTGTTGTATTACATGGCACAACTGTTTCTATTTTTCTGGCCACTCAGTATATATAGGGGCAATATAACGAGTCATGAAAAACATGTGTTTAACCCTATCATGTCTGCTTAAGTGAGCTCTTGCACATAAACCAACTGGTGTATCTTGCAATCAGTCTACCTGTCAACAGCTGTTTACACATGAGAAAATCACGCTATCACGCTGGGTTGTAACTCCTCCTTGTGTGTTGTCAAGGTGAAGCGTCATGTGTGCGTAAAATATTGGTTACGTCCCGTTCTCCTTAACTGAAGGAGAGGAGAGGCTGATGCTATGATTGAACCCTTGACCCCTATGAAGTCAGACAAGTTAGTGACATGGTTTGACTTAAAACCTGAGCAAAACATTTTTGTTGCACTTTTCACCCGTGTTATTTATTGGTTATGAAGCCCACAGTTTCTGTCAGTTTCACCAAAAAGTTGTAATGAGCTGTTATATTCGGCGAACCTAAATTCTACATGTATATAATCCATCATAAATCTTGAAGGCAATTATTCACATAAAAATATTTCTTCTTTTTCAAATACCCCTGGTTATCCTGAAGACAAATACATACCATGCATCCATATTTGAAGCTAATAAGAGGCAGTTAAGTGGAAGAAGTACAAAAAAGGCAGTTGGGTTAACTTTTAATGATTCTCCTAACAAAATGTACAAAATGTTTAGGAGGTCTTGAGTGTATTTTGGATTGCGCTGGTGTTGGATGGATGACACAAGTAAAATATAAAAGGGTTTCATTTCAAAATGGAAGGAAAGAGGCTTAAAATAACCAACAATTTCAGAGTTTTTTCTTGAGTTTTTATGTCTGCCAGTCATTTTTCTCCAGAGTTGTAAAGATGCCATATCTCATTTTAGAGCAAAATAAGATATGTGCATATATACACACTCACACTCACACTCACACACAGGGTTTGAAATCACCCTATATACGATGCAGCACATTTGTAACTCACGACTCCAGGAAACCTATTATACACTCATAGGCCAGTGGGTAGATATCGAGGAGACGGAGAGATTATGGAGCTGAAATGCCTGCTGCCTTGACCTGCAAAGGTGGAGGGAGACAATTACATTTGTCCGAACTGTTTCCATAGCAACATTCCTCTCTCTCTCTCTCTCTCTCTGTCTTTTTATTTTTTTGGGGGGGGAGTGGGGGGGCTCAGCGCTCCATCCTGTAATAACAGCCGGCACCTTCTTTCCCCTGATGATGCACGGACTAAGACAGAAAGAGGGCGAAAAGCTGATTCTGTTCATTTGAAACTGAGGTGGAGAGAGTGGAAAGTGTGTGTGTGTGTGTGTGTGTGTGTGTGTGTGTGTGATGGGTTACAGATACACGACACACACCAGTAATAAGTGAGGGTGTTTCCATCTTGCCTCGACGCTGGTAAAGGGAGAGGTCACAGTGAGATGAAAGCAGAGGGCTGAGAACTGTACAGCCCATATTCCTCATCCAGCAGCTCTCTGGCCTGTCACACACACACACACACACACACACACACACACACACACACACACACACACACACACACACACACACACCTCTATCTGTCATCAGAGCACTGCTGCCGCAATACTGCACTCCTGATTCTGGGTTGCATGTAATGTTGGTGGTCTGAGATTCTGCTGTTACACTGATGGAAAAGAGCTCTCGTTAAGTCACTAGAATGGCTCTGAATTGATTTGAATCTAATATACTGTAACAATATACACGTTCTTGGATATCAATGCATCAGTTATAGTTAGGTAAATATTAACTTGACACAAGCAGATTGCATATTTTCTGCAGAAATCAATCAAAATCCACCAAAATTAAATGAAATTGTGAAAAAAAGTGTGATTTTTACAACATTTTACATAAAAACTTCATAAATGTCAGAGACTATAGTATTAGTAATACTAAGAGAAGACAACTTAAAATGCAACTCAGCCTTTTGGGTTGTGAGAATTAAGTAATACACACAGTAGACTCCATTCTTAAAGAGGAATGATATCTTTTTTTTCTCTTCTTCCTTGTAAAGCACTTTGTGATTTATTCTCATGAAAACAAACACGGAATATGCAACCTATTATATTACGGACACTTACTGTTGTTCTGAAGCTACTGATGTGTTCAATCCAGAGAAACATCTGATCTGTTATTGATTTCCTTTACAAATTCTACACTGATCACAAAGGAGAAGATGCAATAACAAAAGATGTTTAAGTTTTAGAAGTACTGTGGTGGACTCACTAGAGTCTGATTTTATAAAGGATGGTCAAAATTGATGCAACAGTGGCCAAAATATCCTGACTTTTAGTCTCTAGTATCAGTCAAGCTCCAGGAATGCTGAATCCTGTCATTTCCATAATGCCACTCAATTGCATCTTTCATTAGATCTTCCCAGCCTCCTAAATTCCCACATCTTTCAGACCCCCCCACTGCCTGTTTGATTTGTGTTTTTTTTTTTTTTATCTCAAGCCCATGCCCTGATAGTTTTTCTAACTTTGGAAAGCTCCACCAGAGCCTGTTTTCACCAGCTGAGTAGTTCTCCTTGTGACAAACAAACTGAACTTCATGTGTAAAATCAGTGGCGTGCCCCTTTAAGAAAACAACTGGATCACATGAATGAGGCTGCAGCTGAGCATCAGTTTGCATGTGTTAATCAGAGGACATACGCGCAAAGCAGGGCTCTTAAATGTTGCCACAACAACAACAAACCTTAAACCAACAAGAGATGGAAAAGTTTTAAAACCGACCCCCAGACAAGCTAACAAATGCAACTTGAAAGCAGTTTTTGCCTTTTAGATTTCAGTTGTTGTTTCCTCACGGCCCAGCAGGGAGCAGTGTCGGCCTGGGCCAGTCCAGCAGACACCCACAGAGGACAGTGAGCAGGCAGCGGAGGATGAGCACAGAGAAACAAATGTGTGGAGCCACTCCCTGCACAGTACACCCAGAATGGAAATCGTACATTTTCATTATTCCTCTCAGAGAGCACAGCCAACGTTATGTATTGAATGCTTGTGAGTGTGAGCAGAGTCAGCAGAGGGAGGCGTTGGAGAGGAGGTGGGGTTTCGGGTGGTGGGTGGTGGTTGTCTCTGAGAGATTTTAATGGATCACAGAGCTCAACTTACTGGCAGTTTTCCTTCAAATCATACTGCACAGGCGCTGTTGGAGCAGCCTCAGCTCACCTGCATGTTTTCATCTTGTTGTTCATACCTGTGTTGCTGTATTTCCAAGTGTGTGTGTGTGTGTGTGTCTGTGTGTGTGTGTGTATGCGCCTCCCTTCTTGCCTCTGTCTGATAAAGATGTGTTGTCTCTTTTTGATCGTGCAAAACTGAATCTTTGTACGCGCGGATACTGGCGCAGGTGCATGGTTGCGTCTTCATTTTAGGCGTGAGTTATTGTTTTATGCATTGCCCATAGTCCGCACCATCCACCGGCGACAACGAGGCATGTTTACAGGCAAGCGCCGATGACCGCACCATGCACATGCAAACGTGGAGATTGCCGATATGCAGGGTATTGAGCAAGCGTGCGGAGAGAAAGCGCAGGCAGGGATTACCCGGATGATCTTGAGATTGTCCTGATATTCTTACTTTTGAGATGTTTTCCTTTATCTCTCGCGGATCTTGAAAACGATTTGAGCCGGACTTTGTCGATTTTACCCTTCCTGAAGATGATTAATGAATATCCATGATCGACGCCCGGATGACGCGATAGATTTTTTACGCGATCTGATTTTGTCGATTTACGACTTATCGAATTCCGGATCGATGATCCGCGATTAATGAACGATTTGTTCGGAGTCGGATCCGAATCCTGACAAAAAGATTTCGACTCTCTTTAAAAGCGCAGATTTCGCCTTTATTTATTGACGGGAGGATGATCGAGTCCCGAGCCGATCTGAATGCCCCCCACACACACACACACACACACACACACACACACACCCACACACACACAGTCATACATACACTCAAGCCATCTTTCCCCAGACATACACTTCAGTCTTGGACTACACACACACTCAAGACACTAAATTCACACACTCTCTTGCCTATATGCACACTGTTACACACTCACCAAGCACAAAACGACAAACCACACACACTCCACTTTTACACCCACACACACGCGCGCGCGCGCACACACACACACACACACACACACACACACACACACACATAGACACACACACTCGAACACACTCCACTTCTTTCCACTACATTGTTTCACCTCACAAATCACTCTAAATTGGCTCCAGCCAGAAGAACACACAACCTCTCTAAACTGTTTAATAACGTCATTAATCATTTCGCTTTGACTACGCATTGGCACCGCCGGCTCTATAAGTGGCCTGAAAGTGGGTTACGATTTAAGGGGGCCCCAAGCTACGACAGGGGCCCCCAAAAGCTCTGAATTAATTGGTCTTTCATCTTGTGCTGCATGGTCTTATATTTGCACCGACTCAGTTTGGAGAAGAGCGAGAACCTCATTCCAGATATTTCAGATTTGTTTTAAAATTCGTTTTACAGGCATGAAACATGCGGTTCAGTCATGTGCTGTCAGTGTGGAGAGAGAAAAAGATAAACAACAGACGACGTTAAATAAAGATATCCACCATGTGACACGCAGCCTCACAAAATGACCAATGCTGTAGAATGTTATTAAAGACATGGTGTTTTAAAGGGGAAGTGGGTCACATATCACAACAGTGGTTTAATCTACAGCAAGTTCATAAAAGATATTACATTTGCAAAGCAAGACTCAAGCTGCTACAGCTCCAAAAGACTCCAACTGTACAGAAGAAAATGAGAGAAGTTCCAAGCTTTTACCACAAGAATTTATGGTCTCAATAGCTATAATTTCACTTCTTCTAATGTGTGTCCGGTGGCGATTCTGAAAACTATTGTTCCATTAAGAAGATTTTAAAGTTTAAACCGGTTTATGTTTGGGGGCCTTTGCCTCGGTTGACAGTTCTCTCAGGTTTCAGCACTGAGCTGTGGTGGTTGTTGGGTCTCGCTTCACCTCAGCTTCAAACAGACTCCACATACAGCTACGCACTGCGGAACAACACTAGGGAAAACCCTCTGTTGCACACGCAGTAATTAATTTTACATCACTGACAGTACAAACCACACTTGGTTTCCAGTAAACGTGGGAGGGGCTGTTAGCATGAACAGTGATAACCAGAGCAGAAAAGACAGAAACGCTGCGTCCCAGTTGATAGACTGCAACCACTTAAAGACTTCATACATCACAACGGATGAATAAGGCCGGTCCAAATGTCAAAGCTCATCGAAATGCTGCTTTCTTTTGTCCAAATTAGACAGACACAACTTGTGTATCCTTTGCAGTGCTCTTGTAAAATTGGGAAAAGTCTTCAAATCATGAGAACAAGTGGTCATTCGTCACTGCTAAATATATAAAACTTTAACTGGAGCAACCTAAAAGCCTCTTTAGTATGTAAATAATAAAATGTTCAGTGTGTTACAGATTAATGGAAGTTATACGGGCGGCACGGTGGTGCAGTGGTTAGTTAGCACTGTCGCCTCACAGCAAGAGGGTTCTGGGTTCGCACCCGCCGACCGGCTGGGGCCCTTCTGTGTGGAGTTTGCATGTTCTCCCCATGTCCGCGTGGGTTCTCTCCGGGCACTCCGGCTTCCTCCCACCATCCAAAGACATGCAAGTTAGGTTAATTGGTGATTCTAAAGTGTCCGTAGGTGTGACTGTGAGTGTGAATGTTTGTCTGTCTCTGTGTGTCAGCCCTGTGATTGACTGGCGACCAGTCCTGGGTGTACCCCCCGCGACCCTCTAAGAGGATAAGCGGTATAGAAAATGGATGGATGGATGGAAGTTATACGGAGATAATATTTACCATTAACCTGCCACACTGTTTGTCCGTCACGTGTTGAAGTTACACATCACGGGTCTTACTATGTAAACTGAGTTAATATGGAACTTGCTTAGGTTTATGACTGATATTTACACTTTGATGGCCATTTGAGGGAAACGTCATGGTGACAAACTTGGAAAAATATATTTTTTATTATTGCAAAGGATATGTTTGCCTTTTTCTTTATTGTGAGGAAATCTTATGCATTTGGCTGAAATTAGTAGTTAGAATAAACTGTACAGTGTTTTGTTTATACTGACATTTATTTATTTTTTTAAATATATTTTATTAGTGGAAGTATCCAATATGGTGTACATATCTGACCTTACAGTATCACAGTTTAGGCCTCTGTGAGATTAGACTTGTAGGTTCAAGAGGAGCCTTCCAGTCCTCATAAGGGCACAGCTTTGCGGGTTGTGTCCCTCGAATTATCTAATTCTAATTGGGAGGCAGCAAGCCACACGTTATAAACAGAAAAGACATCATACTGTTTGTCTGACGTGAACTCTGGTGCAGCTGCAGAAACACCACATTAATGAGCATTTACATAAAAGAGCACTGATCAAATTAGAGTGTGGATAAAACGAAGAGGAGCTTAAGTTCTTGACTGATAAGTTGATATCACAGATAGAGTCTTAATTTCACAATGCTTGGAAACATCAGGAAGTAAAGCCTTTTTTGATTGGTTAATAAACTCTTCCAGCTTATGACCTTGTTATTTGTCGTCTCTCCTGTCGTCTCATTACTGTCGCTATCACATAAATGCAAAAAAGCCTAACAATAGAAAAAGAAGAGAATATCTGGCATTCCTGCTTCAATGAACAACACTAAAGAGTGTCTATATGAATGAGACAGATAGACAGTTGTAGTTTGCATCAGTGTGTTGATCCAGCAGGAAGCTCCAGCAGAAACAGATCCTCGGGAGAGTTTGCAGCTCTGCTCAGCACATCCCGAGAGTCTCTCACTACAGGCTCTGATTTGGGAAAAAGACTTCCCCTGCGAGGCAGAAACATGGCTTTCCAGTGTAGGGGGACATCAGCAAATTAGCAAGACAAAGAAACCCAAGGCTAAACATGTTAAAAATAATTAATAATTTAAAGGGCAAACCCTCCCCCGGATGCGCTCTCTTATCATCAATCTGTGATGTTCAGTGCATCCCATAAGTTATTTTGCAATAAAATGTAATTTTTGTTGAACCAACAAAAGCAAGCCTGTGTTGTTTCCTTCTGCTACAATCACCAATAAATGTATTAGTACACATTTAACCTACGAACATTACTGGATTGGTATGTTGATTTTAAGTCATACAAAAAATAAAACGTAAAAGTTTGACTTAGAAGATTTGTAATGTTTTGACACTTTTAACACTGCATCCTAGATAGATAGATAGATAGATAGATAGATAGATAGATAGATAGATAGATGACTTCGAGAGAGTTGGAGTTGGAGAGAGTCGAGCAGACAGAGAGATGAAATAGATGGAGAGAGTGAAAAAAGAGTGAAGATAATGGAACAATCCCAGTCTGCGTCCAGTGTGCCCAGCTCTGGTTGGTTAGTGGTGTCTGTTTCGGGCCTGTTAAGGTGCAGCCTGATAGCTGTGGGGACACGCGAGTCTCTGTGGCAATTATCCGTCAGTCTGCTGCAGGATGAGCTTCTTGGACTCTGGAGCCGCCGCAGAACTTTCGCAGTGGAAGTGGTTTGGAGCTGCAAACAACTCAGCTCAGTCTGCTTGGAGGGACAAAAGTGCATTTAGTATGCACAGTGTCAAAATGTCTTCTTTGGAAAGATTTTTGGAAAGATTGGGTTACTTTGCTCACAGTCATGTAGTTCTGACAGCTCCAGCTTGCAGCTTGGCACATTAAATGTTGTCTATGGGGGAAGACGACAGCATCAGATAGTTATCATAAAAAAGTGATTAGCATACAGATCATGAGGATGGTGCAGGAAGTGTGCATCTCCAAAAAGACAGCTTTTACAGGAACTCAAATGAACTTGATGGATTTTACTCATTTTGTATCTTTTTGCCATTAAAAGAAATACTTTTTAAATTGCAAGCACACATGAACTTTACACTACAGTTACATTACAACTGCTGCTACTTGTACAATTGCTATTCTGCTGTGCATTTGTGCAATAATCAGTCTGCTGCTTTTGAACTACCAACATAAGCAGTTGTTGTCTTTCTGTATCTGTTCTAAGACATGTACATTGTTTTGTATGTTTTAATGCATGTTTTATCTGTATTTTGTTTTGTACATTGAGCTATGAATAAACACAATTTCGTGTGCACCCCTTACGTGCGTGGTCTTGAATGACAATAAAGTTTACCTTGTGCCTTGTATATATGTACAGTACATATATTTTAAATCTTTTTTCTTTGTGCCTTTAATGAGCAGCAACAGGAGAGAGATGACAGGAAATGAGAGGGGAGAGAGATGGAGAATGACCTTAACAACTAGGTCACTATGGCGTCGCTGTACAGTATACATGTTATTGACTATTTCTTGCCCAAAAATAGTCCTGCACATAACCTCCCATAAAACAGTGAACTTTTACACTTTGGTTTTTGTGTGGATTAAACAAAATGAGCTTTGGAGGTGCTGGTAGGTGGATTTTGTTACCTTTGGACAGAGCCAGGCTAGCTGTTTCCCCCTGTTTCCAGTCTTTATGCTAAGCTAGGCCAACTGGCTGCTGGCTCCAGACATGAGATTGGTATCTAACTTATCTAACTCTTGGCAAGAATGTTGCATGTCCCAAAATGTCAAACTATTCCGGCACATATCCTGGCTGCGTCTCCAGAAACTTTTCTTTTTCAAAAATTGACTCACTCTGGAATTGCATATGCATGCTGTGCATCTTGTCATTACACCTACACAATGTGTTGTTGTCTATGTGGAGACTTATAAGCTCCACTGGGTCTCAACCACCTGAAACTCATTGCTAACTTTAAGTGCTATTCTGCCATATTTTTATTGTTTGCAAAGTAAATATATTCTCCCCCATTAATCCCCATCTATTTCACACACTTTGAGCCTGGCAGTGCGCTCCTAATATTTCCTTCAGGTGACTGATAGAGTCCGCTGTCTTTGACAACAATAATGTCAACATCAAAAGGCAGAACTGGACAAAGATTATCAGTTTAGATAAGCAGTGTGTTTATATTGGACAGAAGCACAGTTACCTCCTTATATTTGAAAGCTTTTGCTGCTCGTGACACTGGAGAGAACTGCAAACAATGCAGCAGTCAAGCTACCAACAATACAGACTGTATGAGTCATTCACAGTACCACCATTTGATAAAGAGACAGTCTTTCAACATAAAGCCTGTTGATAGTATCTTCGATGAGGACTGTGTCTTATTTCTGGCTGGCATATTGGAAGAAATTCAGTTCTAGAGATACATAACAATGAACATCACTCAAATCTATTTTTTGTGTTATAGAACAGTATACCTGAAACATCCCTGTGCCTCGAGGGATCACGTACGACAGATTAAAGCGAGGTAAACAGAGCAGGAGGCTGGGAGAAAAGGCAGGTAAAGCTATTTTAAAATAAACAAACCAGACAGGAGCATGATCAGGTCCTTTCCGGTTAGTGGACGCTCAGCCTGCTGTCCTTTATCCTCCAGTGTCCCATTAAGTCAGGATAGAAACGTGGAAGAGAGAAGCACCGACGGCGCAGCAGGATGCCTACAAACAAGCAAGTGAGCTGGCACTTGGAGACCACCTATTCAGGAAGATAGGGACCTTTCAACAAGACTTGGTTGTTTTCCTCAAACTCAGTCTGTATTCAACAATTCACAAGGGAAGTTTAAGTACAGAAGAGGTTCTCCCTTATGGTGCAATTGCATCTGGCAAACAAAGGCAGTGCTGTTACCCCGAGAGCCTTTGTGTGGCTGCAGCTGGGTAAGGCATGAATTACTGTCAAAATCATTGCAGTGGTAGGTGAGCAGCGGCGTCTGATTGGTACAACTACTATGTTAATATTGTACAGTTGGACTACCTTTTATGTGGTGATAGCTAAAGGAGAGTCTGGCGGACGAGGTCAAGCAGGGAGAAGAAAGAAAGAAAACAGAGAGAAGGGGGAGACAAGCGAGCGCGATGATGGATTAATGAAATGGATTCAAATTTCCATTTTTCTCTGAGAAAGTTGGAGGGGACAGATCGCCACAGGAGAGGACCGAGCGGGAGAGAGGAGAGAGGAAGGGAGTCAATGGAATAGAGAAAACGAGTCTGAGGAGACCGATAAAAACAGAAGAGGAAGAAAGAGAGAAAAAGATAAAATCAGAGAGAGAAATGTGCAGGGAGAGAAAAATACTTCAGCAATAAAGACTATATGTGAGAGCGAGACACAAAAGCCCCTTTCAGACACGCACTTCACTCTGTAAATGTGCTGGCATTAAAGATTATAACTAGTGGGATCATTTTAAATCCATGTTGAAACAGTTCCTAAAGAGTGATCAGGTATTTTTCAGGGAGGATTTTAGCTGCTTTTTATTTCGTTTATTTTCTGTCATTTGTGAATCTGCATTAATATAATATAATGTGATAATTTATAGTTCAGGCTATACGTTCTATGAATTGTGGCAATAGTCTATTCTTTCAGCTTGACAAATTCAGTCAGTATATTCAGTATATATGTATGCTGTATAAGCTGTATTTTGGCTACAGATATTGTAAATTTTTTTCAAGTTATTTCAAGTCGACTCAAACTAAATTAAACTGACCTGAACCGAACTGAAGCAAAAGCGAACTGAATTGAACTGACTTGAATTGAGCAACTGAGAGAGGCAACAAGTGAACAAGAAAATGCGATAGAAAGGGTCAAAGAGAGGAGAGCTGCGAGAGAGGACACACACACACACACACACACACGCACACACACACACACACACACACACACACACACACACACACACACACACTCATTAAAGGCATTAAAAGCTTTATGATAGTTGCTGGTGAGGGAGAATCGCAGTGTATTAACAGACGTCACTGAGCAGGTAGTGACCGGCTGCTGCTGAATATGGCCGCGTGTGTCAGATAAAGTGGCTCTGTAATTGGAAGAGACAGTTTAATGGCTTCGCTGCAGCCATTTTGGGGTCAGCCGGTGAGACGGGTGAGCTGGAGTTCGCAGGAGGTTCAGAGATTAAAACACCGGCAGAGCTGAAATGACGTGACCCGCTGTGACATGGCAGGTGAACAGGTTTGATGCACAAATTCAATTTCAGACCCATAAACTACAAAGATTGTGCTGTTATTGCTTTTGTTGCCTATTCGAAGTCTCACTCTATCTCCTGCTCGCCCACCTCGCTGTGATGAAAGATTTTCTGTCGCTCACACACACACACAACTGAAAAAGCATGTACATACACACACCTGCATAGATCAGACACACTAAAAACTTCCACAAACACACACTGTGCCTACATAGCTGCACACACACTCTCTTCTTTAAGTCCCACACACAGACACTCTTTCATACATACAGAAGCCCTCTTTCCTTCCACACTCAAACACATACAAACTCTTCCTCACACACACACACACACACACACACACGGATATTTTCTGACACACACACACAACCATCACTCACTCAGCAGTACTCCACAGCGGGTGGCTGGCAATCTTCTCCAGGCTTCAGACTACAGGTGGTAAACCAAACAATCAGCAGTTCCCACCGCGATATCAGAGCAAACTGTCCTCACGCAGCTCAATTGACTTTCCTGTGGCAGTGCAGGAAAGAGGGTTTTTTTTATTTCGTTTAGCGACAACTTGAAAACTCAATAATAATGACAGCAACACCAGTGCTCAGTTTCATCTGGAGTTAAGGAGCTCTTCTTCTGGGGACAAAAAACTCAATAAAAAATGACAAAGTACAGTGACAGTGAATGAGGTCAAACTGAGAGGGGGCTGTTTCTGTCCCGTCTTCTATGAAAGCCTGAAACGATTAACCAATGCTTCAGAAAATTAGGAGACAATAATGTACATCAATAATGTGAGGATTTTCAGATTTTCTAGGTTTAATACATGCAATGTTTGTGTTTTAAATTTCACCAACTTCTGATACCAATGTGTTCTCTAATTGACCAAACAATTAGTTAATTAATTGAAAAAATGAATGATTGGTTGCAGCTCTACTTCTTTGTTTACCTCCTCTGTTGTCTACATAAAGGTAAAAGATGTGTTGAAAGAAATGGTTAACTGTGTAACAGCAGCAGGCATGTAAGTGGGAGCAAAAATAGCACCGCACCAAGTTTCAAGTTTGTCGAAACTGGTCTCCTTATGCCCTGGGACCCAGTGCCATACAATCCAACACATTAAAAAATTACTCTTAGCCTTCTTTATCTATCTATCTATCTAGGACGCAGTGTGAAAAGTGTCGAAAAATTACAAATCTTCTAAGTCAAACTTTTACTGAACTTTTTTTCTGACCTGAAAATGTCATTTAAATTATAAGCACTTTACTATTATTATATATTTTACTGTACTATTATTGTGAGTTCAATTTCTTACTAAAGTTAATTACATACTTTACTGGCTCTTGTCAAGACACGTCCACCAAATGACGCACGCTCCAACCCTCCCAATTCAAATATGCTTGCTAACTGTTCATGTACCAACTGTAAATTATGTTTTGACTTTGACTAACATAAATATGGCCATCTCTGACTGGCACCCTGGCAAAAACCTGGCAAACCTTGCTTTTATAATAAGTAACATGGGATACTTAGATGAAGTGTTATTACTTACACCTGTGCTTTTCACGCAGGAAATGTCTGCTGTGAAAAAGGGTTATAGGTCCTGTGTAATTACCAGTTTCTGACTTGTAAATACTACTCATCAAAATCTAATTGTTCAGAAAGCTCTGATATATTGAGCATGGCGCTAAATAATACATAAGATGCCTCACATCAGCACGTCCCTTTTCCAAGGTAATTAAATGCTAATTCAATGGATATAGTGCTGTATTGAGCGTGCATAATATCATTTTAACCTCATACAACTTATTAGCTCATGTTTGTGTTTCTCTTTCTATTCTATTAATGTTTATTGATATATTGATATTTGGTCTAAAGAACAAAACAGCCGACATTAAGACAGTAAGACTATAAGACAGCTGGAATCTTCACTAATGAGTGAACAGCAGAACCACAGAGAAAGGCAGCTGCCATCTTGAGTTGTTGTTGGATGTCACCATCACCACCTTTCATTCCACGTGAATGTGACAGTAGCCGAGTGTCTATTTGTGGCAGTAAAGAAATGGCAGAAAAATTGAACAATCAAGTAGTTTCTCTCGCAAATGTCACGGCGTTCTTTGTGCAGAACTGGCAAAGAACATGACTAGTGATGTGTCCCCTTAACGGTGCCAACTGTTCTGTGTCATTATAACAACACCTCTCTATGTATTTATGAAGGTATTTGCCGAAACTTCAGAGGAACAAGATTCAGCACCTGAGGAGGATGACCCTACAGAACCTGATGTACCTGATGGACCCTCTTCCCAAGGCAGGTTTGACTAGAATGTGATGTATTGTGAGATACACTTAAGGCTTTTGCTGCAGCACGATGTGATGTCACTAGGCAACACAATGCACTGGCCACTACTACACAAATACGTGCAAATGTGAATTCCTGTTAGTTTACTTTTAAACGTGAAAGGCGTAATTCTACTGTTTACATTGTGATCGTCGCAACAAAGGATAAAATGATCGTCGAAGGTTTTAAGAGAAACTTTATAGAGTTGTAAAATTCTTCTTCATAGCAAACGAATTGAAAATCATGGATCTATTACTCAAACTTGGTCTTTTTCTTCCTTCTTCTTCTCATGGGAACCCGAAGCAACATGCCTACACCAACACAGCCCCTTGTGTTATTAACACAGTGCTGTTTATTGGTCTCTGAATACTGAGCCAAGGCAGTAGAGTATTGACACAGAAAATGTGTCCTATGTACATTTGTCAGACATGGAAAACATATTGTAAGTCCTCTGTTGTGCATATTAGTATACAAGACCACAAGTGGAGGCATTGAGAAAAGGCATCTCATTTCTGCTAAGTCATTTTTATCGCTGTCTCTGTGAACAAGAAAAACCCAAAGCTGAATAAAAGGTTCATGTCTGTCCTCGGGGGGTTGTCGAATGGCATTTTGGGAAAATGGAGGTACAAGCAGCAGCAGATAAGGCAGGTGGCAAGTGGGTAGACCAAAAGGAGAAATTACAGCACTAAAAGTCTCCTGGACTGCACTGAATGTTCCAGATTGATTATGCTCTACATAACAGCTTTGAGTATCCAAAAGGGGATTTCTACTTTATCTCCTTTTTGCATCTAAAACAAAAGCTGATGTCTGTTTTAGCTAACGGCTCTGTATTCTCACTGGTGGATTGTGTAGCCTCTGGAGTGCTGGAAGCCTCTAAACACAATACCAGTTAATTGGCTGTGTGCTCTAATACTGTTGCAAAGGCTATTTTTACCTCTTAGTGGTTTTGTATGGGACTGTGTGGGTGAGAGTGTGGTTGTGTAGCATACATGAAAGTGTGTGCACTGACAATCAACAGCTCCCTTTCTCTTCATCTTCCTTTCCTGCTGTCATTTTTTTGTCTGTGTTTGCGTATCTGTGTTGGTGTGTGTGCGCGCACTGTCGATAAAAGACAAATATGTTTTGCTGTTACTCCCACGTCAGTGCCAAGGCTGATAACAAATCATTACGTGATAATGAAATCTGATCACATTTATTACAGTCTGTGGGCTGAGACACAAAATCTTGACTCCAAGTTGAGGCACACTGCAAACAAAAATGCCAAACAACAAAAAGCTAAATGTTCTGTAAAATCGAGAAATGTGCTCAATGTATCAAGGAAATAATGTGTATGGTAGGTGAAAATGACAGAATTTAATTCAATGAAACAATTTGAAGCATTTTATAATCCAATGCAAGGTAGATTTTAATTATCCCAAAATAAGATATTATATTCTTTTAATAGCCCTTTTTCACAATGGATAGTTTCTCAGTGTTCATGTTCAAGTGACCACCATGTATCTGAAGTTCTGAGGGTTTGAATCTGAATAACCATTTATATATATTATATTGTTACTCGAGAGCCTTCTGTTGCGTTAAAAGAATGCTATGCTCTCTTGCGAGTTGTGCATGAGGATTGAAATGGAAGCAGTATATTGAGTCATATTTTGCCAAAAATACTGAACACACAGATGGGCAGTGGAGAAGTGGAGAAGTTTCTATGGACATTTTGATTTTTTATTTATTTTCTGCTGTGAAACTGGTGCACCATTGGAATCCATTGTACCCACCATGAATGCAAGCTGTAGCCGCCTCCTCGTGTGCAGGAGCAAGCTAGAAGATTTTTAATGCCACCTTTCAAATCTACAGGGAGTGAGTGTTTGATGCAAAGGAGGGAGTATTACTTTAAGATTTTGTTTTTCAGCACTCTGCCACTATAAAAACAGGACTGAAATACCTGAGTAGATAAGTTATTGGTGCTTTAACTCCTTGAAATGCTTCTCTACCCGGGCTCAATGTCAGCTCCTTGTTCCTGTTAAGCACGGTATCTTTCCCATTTAACTCGGGTCACTGCTTTGCACATCGCAGCTTCCCCAGGGACGCCTTAACTACAACCGTGAACACAGTCTCCCATGTACTTAGTCCGAGCTCTCAACAGGAAAAAGGGGTGATTATCAAATCAGAGAACACCAATACAATATTTGTATCCTTACAGAGAATGCCTTGCCAAGTTTTCAACGTGTCAAAAATGGCACAAAAGAAAACCTCCTTACTGTTTCAGATTGCTGTTTTAATTTGCATCCCACCACACATCTGTTCGTTTTACCTACAGTGCTGGCTCTGTATCATAAATTAGAGATTCTATTTGGACACAGTGTGTTAAAATGTCTCGTTTGGCCAAGTCATCAGTTGCTGCAGTTGGCAAATGAATCTTATTTGTCTGCCCTCTGTTTTGTAACATCACATTTTGGCAGAGAACACAAGAATGCAAATCGCCTTAACTGTATCTTCTGCTTTTATGGTCACTGGACACTTACTCACAGGTATAGTGCTAGCTCTGATGTCTTACTATTCATCATTACATCACATGTTTTAATATAAAATAAGCCTTTTTATCTATTGATCCTTATTTTTGTTGCTTCTACTGATGAGGGTGTGATCTTGTTGCTCAGGATTTGCGTAAGTCCTGGCTGCATATTGACAGGCTATTTTTGTTTGGTTGAAAAAATGTGAACGTGGATAAAAATGTCATTTTCAGTTTCACTGGCTCCTGCTCGAGATCCTGCGGTTCCAAATTAAAGAATATCAAAATATGTTTTTGTCTATGACTCAGTTGGAGATGACAGTCAATGACACTGATGTGTTACCTCTTATTTCCCTTCCCCCACGCTGGAGACCAAACAGGCCAAATAAAAAAAGAAAATCTTTTATCTGACACCTGTTTGTGACTCACAGCAGCTGCTGAGGAAGTGAAATCAATACCTCAGTTTTCTTGCAATTTCTCTGCAGCAACGCCATCCACTAGTCTTTATTAACTCTCGACTTAACAGTGTAGAACAGATTATAAAGTGCACTGCTGCACTGCTTTTCTTCAGGGAATATTAATTATGGATAGTGGGTTTATATTTTATTGTACATAGTTCTTTGCCTGCAGTGTACTATAGTTCTCTTCTTCTGCAGAGTCTATGGAAAGGGGAAAAAAAATATATGAGCAGGTGACCAAGAGGACACCTCAGTGAAGAACAAAACAAGACATATAACAAAAAAAAAAACAGATCCAAAATGCATGAAAACTACAATAAAATGAAATTGAATACACAAACTTTGAGACAGGAGGAATATAATTAAACGGACAAGACTTGCAGTCTCTGCAGCATTTTCCATCGGGTCGGACTTCATTAGAAATTTGAAGTTTTACTTAATGACACAAATTAAGAGGAAGGTTTTGTTTTTCAGGGGAAAAGGAGCTTAGGCTTTTTTGCTTGAGAAAAAATATTTTTAATGTCACTATTCTCTAGTGCTGAAACAATTAGAGGATGAATTAATTGTCAGCTATTTAGATAACTGATTAATCATGATTTGACAAGCACAAATGAATAACATTTGTAGTTTAAGCTTCTCAAATGGGGGGATTTGCTGCTATATTCATTGTGAATTAAATACCTTTCGGATTTTGGACTGTTAGTCTTTAAAGAAATTTAAAGATGTCATGTCGGGCTCTGGGAGCTCGTGATGGGAATTTTCCACTCTTTTCTTTTTTTGAATGATTAACTCGATCAGTAATTGATAAATGCATTGATAATGAAAATAGTTATTAGTTGCAGCCATATTTGAAATCAAACATATACCTTTGGCTCAAGAAACAAAGATCCTCATTAAACCAGAAATGAATTGGGGTGCCTCAGCAGCTCACCTGATGGAGCGCCTGCTATTAAGGCCGAGTCCTCACTGCAGCAGCCTGAGTTCGATGTGCTGCATGTCATCCTCACTCTTTCTGCCGCCTTTCCTGTCTTTCTCTACAGCTGTCACTGTCCAACAAAGGCAAACTGCCAGAAAAAATAATCTTAAACAAAAACAAAACAAAACAGAAATTAATTATAAGAAAAGGGGTCTGACATCAACAAAACCACCGCTGGTGTGAGTTGCAGTCAGGCGTCTCCAATGTGGTCTCATTTGTTGATGGCAATTACACCAAGTGCTTTAATTACTTTGACAATGATATATTGATGTTTAAAATGCACCTTTAACATTTGATTCACCAGGGGAAGTTTTTCAAGGTGCACATGTTCTTTATCAGCTACGGCCTGTTTCACATTCATACAGCTACTTCACATTCATCCACACCTGGCCAATACAACCGGTCCTGCACAGCTGGCCGGTGGGACAGCGAGGCGGTTAAGATGCACCTCTGTGGTAGCTGCTGAGGGAGAGGATGACCTTGATATGTCTCCTTGCATTACTCTTCCCCTGCATTACCAGCAAAGCGTGGAATAACTCCACAACAGAATCAGCAGACACCTGTTTACAAGTCCCAGCACCGGCGGAGATAAATGAAATCAATACCCCGGCTCCCGTGCAATTTCTCTGTCGCACCGCCGTCCACAAGTTTATATTACCACGCATCTTTACAGTGCAGAACTCATTATGAAGCACTGTGCAGATCTGCTTACTTGAAAGATTGGTAATTATATGTAGCAGAGTGCGGTATTGGGGGAGTGCAGATTCTGTAAGCCATTAACCATTTTTTGAAATGATTACGGTAAGCAGAGAGGAAGCACATGCCTCATAATCAATGCTCGTTGTGAAAGCTGGTAATAGCAGGGAGGGGCTTCACAGAAACAGCTTCAGACCAACTTCAGATTTGTCCTGCTGAGCCTTGAAGCTAATCCAAAATGTAAAGGATCAAAACCACAACATTAAGACATTTCTTTTACTTCTATATTGCTTTTCAAGGCACTTTACATAATGTAAGACGATGTATAATGGACCACTGGCCATCTGTACTCTGTCTGTAGTTGTAGTATGTTTTCAATAAATGTTAAGCAAAATTGTGAAACTTTGGCAAAGTAAAATCTTAAATCAGTGCATGTTTCCATCAGCTGTCAGACGTGACAAGAGTAGATCATTAATTCTGCAAAAGTAACCCTGATGCATCATGGTTATTGTGTTGCTACTTCTCTAAGATAGCATTTGTGTTTTTTTTTCTAAATCACATGTAAGCTGTGGTGTTTTTTTTTATCAGCTGCTCTGATGATACTGTAGAGAGGGGAGGGACATGAGACAAGGGTCTCCATCTGGACTTGAACCAGGGATGTTGAGGTTACATACAGTACAGCCCTGCATTTTTTATTTTTGGTCTCTGTGGTGGAGTGGTTGCATGTAACAGGGAGTGGATGCTTTGGAAGAAGCAGCAGCAGGTACAGCAACATCAAGGTCAACTTGAAAAATCTGTTTCCGTCAGTCTTTGCTGCATCTTCTCTGTTATGATAGGCCAACTTTCCCCCTCAGCCAAGTATACTTTTAGCGCATTTCAAGTTCTGTTGAATTTTTATTCAGGTGTTTTTATGCACAAGCTGAGACTGTGTGGAAAAACAGGTGGACGGAAACGTACTTAATGATGACGATTTAAAGGAGACATATATGCAGAACACATGTTGTCCTATGATTGTTAAGCCGTACTGTATCTTGGCCTAGTTTAGTACAATCTGCTGTTTGAGGATGGAAATTGATTTTATCAGTGTCTGTTCCTCCTAACTAATGTCTTTTTACAAAGCAAATCCTTAGTAACTCCTATATTCTAGAAAGTTCTAGAAAGTGGGTTTTTAAAGTGAGAAATATCAGCTTAGTGAAGTACTTGTTGAGTCAGTGATAATGATGAACAACCATATCAGCACCATGCAATGCGTTTATAACAGTGCACTTAATGTACTTATAACAAGTCTGACAAGAAAGGGAAAAGAAGTAAAACTATGAGTCATTACGGCGCATAAATCATATATCTTGGATCCTGGATGATAGGGAGAGTCTGTTTTCTGTTGTGCCAAAGTGAAGCACTGGTCGGGAGACAGAGACACAAGAAGCAGCCTAATTAGACAACAAACGGCAGCTGAACCCCATCAGCACTCTTCTTATACTGTGTGTTCCTCTAAGGTTGTGTCAGTAGGCAGCCGAGTGTTCAGAGATGAAAGAGCGCGAGCCGAGATGCAACTGAAGCACCGCCTAAAGAGTCTCTTTGTATTATAAGTTGGCTGTAACTTCCGAAAGGGAAAACGAAGACTGTACCTTAACTGAACTCTTGCTGTCCTCTGGTAAATTTTCACTACAGAGGTGTTCACCTTTTTTTTTGCACTGTATATGAGGTCTTGTTGCTCTTGCACTTTGTTTGTGTGCTATGGGGAATGTGTAAATTGTCAAAATGGCTCTGCACCAGTGCTACTGAGACAGCTCCCTATGCATGTATGGATACAACACTTGTAATTCTGAAGGTTTCTCTTGAGAACTGACACCGTTGTCAACTTGTTTGATGACTGGAAACAATTAAGCTGTCTCGCGGTGGTGATTTTTTTTAAACGATCCTTCTAATGTGCTGTATTCATAAAACGTATAGCTGTTCTTAAATTGACTTGGCCACACTTGGATGGCAATTTGCTGTGGATAAAAAGCTCTAAATCACTCAGTATAGCTGGATACACTGACAGGTGGCATCGACTTAACAGATTGTGAAGGAATACCTACTTCTCTTGTGCTGATAAACTGCTGTCAAACTACCAGCTACATTCAGAAAAATACATCAAGAATATTGCATGCTGCCTCTCATGTTAAATTAAGCACATTCAGTTTGTCCCCCCTCCTCCATCGCGAATCTCTCCTGCCCTGTTTTTTTCTCTTAATCCCTCTCAGGACAACATTAGTATTACTAGAGCAGGTCTGCTGGTTTGGTCTTTTTTTTTTTTTACCTCAGGACCCTGAAAATTTGATCCAGTGCAAAATGAAGATATCAGGGACTCTCTCTGTTCAACATGCTAGCTAACGTCTGTTGGATTTACGAAAGATCCTGCCCATATCTGCATCTGGTGTTGCACACAAATTCTGACATTTCACTTATAAGAGCCATATAGTGGCAGGGAAGGCCAGCATCACTCTTTAGATTCAGTGAAACCCTGCAGGGAAATTGTGTTATTGCTACACAAAGAGACAAAGAAAATTAAAATAAGACCATACAAACAAAAAAAGATTCATGCATTGAGCACAGTTTTTGTGTTTTGAAAAAAAGCCCCACCTCAACAGGCATTTTGACACAAGGAGCCGCTTGAGGCGAGTGTGACTGTGGTTTTCCCTGTGGTAGGTTCCCTTGATTACATCAACCCCCCTCTAGAAAATAATTTTACTGTCCAAATTACTGACTGAAATGACCAGTGTGTGCAGAGAGAGCTTCAGTAATTCAGTTTTAAACTCTGCCATTTAAAACTTGTGGTAATTATCATCCTAAGCTGAATCACAGTGATGTAAGGTACATGAAAATTTACTTTCTTGAAATTATAATTGACTTTTGTTTGAACTGTATTGGTTGCTACCAAATGACAATCATGTCTTTTCTGACTTTGTTCTTGACTAACTATTCATCAATAATCAAATGACAACATTAATGTAGTGAAGGAAAAGATGTGTGTGAAAGTTATATAAGATATAAATGGACATTTAAATGTTGGACACTAGCACGCTGGTTTGTATCCTCACTCATACAGCACTAACAGTCAGCAAAACCTTTCCCTAACCATGACCTGGGCAGACACTCTATGAATTAAGCCTGATTTTAACCCTGAATTGGTTGCCCCCAACTAAATTTGAAATCAAATTTCCGCCACATTAGCTGTGCTTTGATGTCATTAAATGCTCAATTGATCCTCTTGTTGGGCGATCGGATGGATTTCTGGCATGTCTAAAATATTGGTCGGCTGTCTTGCAGTTTGAGCAGATTTGAGATTTACTGTCAGAGGATACTTTATAAACTGTACTGAGCTTGTTTTAGTATTATAGCAGTAGTATTTTACATGTTGTGGCTGACTGTAGTGTTGACTGAGACTGTGCTGTGATTAAAAATGGCGTCAGTTACTACGTAAGCTGGTGACGCTGCTTTCCAATGTGGAAGCATGAGAAATGGAGATCCATCATCTCGCCCGTCACACAATCGTGCTGTCAAGTCACGCTGCAGAACTCCTCCGTTGCTGAGTTTGTCTGGTACACAGATAAATAGTCTGATGCACTTCCGTCACTCTGGATTTGACGTCGTTGTTGTGACAACGTTGAAATCCGATTTGAGCGGCCAGAGCGTCCGCACTGAGACGCATCTGTAGAAATCCGATTGGAATCGCATTTCAAACCACCTCCAAACATGGATTGTATCAGATTTGCAAAAATCACATTTGATGTGGTTTTTTGCCGTCCAGACTTTCTAAAATGAATCTGGATACGATCTGGATATGCCAAAATATGGATTAAGGCTGACAGTCTGAACAAGGCCTTTAGTTTCCTTACTTTAGTGGGCCACACACTCATATTGAAGGAGTATCCACAAAAACGTTGACATGAACAAACTGTGTAATGCACTGAACAAAAACAACAAGGAAGTGTACTCCATCATGTTACCTCTAACATGCATTCTGGGTCCAGATAGTTATGTAAAAGAGGATTAGAGGAGTTCTTACTCAGACGGCTATTTAAGGAGTTGCAGGTGTTCTTTGTAAAATGCAGCTCTGAGGAACATTCATGTTAATTATAATGATTTTGGTAATTTGTCACTTTTTCTCATTAGCACCTTTATCCCTCAAATATAGCAAAGAGATCTGTGACCACATGGAAGTAATCAGAACACATTAATTATCTTTTGGTAAGCATTTGGATTTTAAATATATACATTTCTGAGTATCATTACAGTGCTGCTCATATCGTCTCATCTTGCCTTTCCATCTATCTCCTTTATCTCTCGCTCTCTCCCTTTCTTTCTTATTTACTCCCTCAGTCCCCTCTCCAATTCCACCTAAAGTCTCTGCCCCCCTGTCGCTCCTTTCTCTGTCAAAGTTAATCGTTTTCTGCGTTTTTTTCTGTTTTCCCTTCATGTCGTCTGTTTGATTGAATCGAGAGGACTCCTCATCGTCGCTGCCGTGGGGCTAAACAGGGAACGGGGTGCCAGGGATAAGGATGGCAAGCCAGAGGGTGACTCAGTCTTCCTCATTCCTTCACACAAACACACACACACACACACACACACACACACACACTGGAGATAACACTGATACAAATAGTTTGACACATCCAGACATGCCTCTGCAGACCCACACACAGCATATTAGGGCTGCAACTAACGATTATTTTCATTATTGATTAATTTGCTGATTATTTTCATGAATAATCGATTAATCGTTCAGTCTATAAAATGTTAAAAAAATGTGAAAAATGCTTATCACAATTTCCCAGAGCCCAAAGTGACGTCTTCAAATTGCTTCTTTTGTCTGAAACCCAAAGACTCTTCATTTACTGTCATAAATGACAAAGAAAAGCAGCAAATCGTCACATTTAAGAAGCTGGAACCAGCAAATGTGACACTTTTCTTGAAAAATGACTGAAATGATTAATCGATTATCATAATAATCGGCAATTAATTTTCTTCCAATTGACTAATGCAACTCTACAGTATATAGTGTATCAGGAAATTAAAGTGGACTGTTTCATCACTCTTTGACTCTTTTGATGAACGTACACAAGGTAATACACAGCTTTACGAAACAATACCCCCCCCCCCCCCCCCACACACACACACACTTTAATCTGCTCTCCAAATGTTGTTTCCTTCCCTGCGGTGCTGAGCCGGTTTTTCTATTTATGGAGGGGTGTTGAGCTGATGTGAGATGATCGGAAAGTGCCTCTCTCTCATTGTGATTCTCCTTGAGGTGTGTGGGTTTGCAAGTGCATGTATGTATGTGTGTGTGTGTGTGTGTGTGTGTGTGTGTGTGTGTCTGTGCAGACATCAGCTCGCGGGAATGTCTGTGTGTGTGTGTGTGTGTGGACGTGCATACGTGCCTGCTTTCAGGTCTGTCAAGGTGTTTGTGCATCCCTGTGTGTGTGTGTGTGTGTGTGTGTGTGCATCTCTGTCTGTCTGTGTGTCCGTGTGTGTCTCTGTGTGTGTCTGTGTGTCTCTGTGTGTGTGTGTGTGTGTGTGTGTGTGTACTTGCATTGTGGGGCTATAATGGGGATATAAACAGGAGCCAGCTCATAGAGAGCAGATGTGCCTTCAATAATGACTAAATGGAGATGCAGGGAAGCACCACCAGCCAGACTAATCAACGCCTTGAAGTGCACAACTTTCCTGGCAAAGGGGTGTATGTTCGTGCATGTGTCTGTGTGTTTGCGTGTGTGTGTGTGTCTGGCAGTGCACCAGTCTTGAATGCAACCCCGTTAGAGTTTTTGTGTTTGTGTGCTTGTATTAATAAGTATGTGTGGGCATTCAGTCACAAACTTCCACCAACTCTGTCACACACACACACACACACACACACACACACACACACACACACACACACACACACACACAAAGAAAAGCACTTACCCTTCTGTTAGGCTCCATTTTTTGGTTCATTTACACACACTAAAGCTGGCAATACACTTTAAATCAAATCAAATCTGCTGTGTTGCCACAGACAAAATGGCGGCTTTGCGTCCAAAAAGTAGTGCTGCATTTAGCTTTGATTGCTGCTTTGTGGAACTTGTTGACATTTTTGCACAGCCCTGTTCACTGCCACCCACCAATACGCTGTCACATACAACTGATCAACACATTTTGCTTTATTTGCACATTTTCTGTGGTTTAAGATGAGTACCAGAAAACTGCAGTGTCCCGGTTTGAATCCAGTGGGCCAAAACAGCCAAAATTAAAGAAATAACATGAAATTGAATAACACAGTTGAGTAGCAGTAGGCCTTCAGAATGTGTTAATGTCACAATGTCAGCCAATTGCAAGTCTCACATTTTCCTTGTCTGCTTTTTTCCCCTGTCATGTACTAACTCCCCTGTTGTTTCACATTCTTCCATGTCCACCTGCCCTCCATTCCCCATCACCTGACCTTCCCTGCTCACCTGCACGCCTGTTCCCAATTCCCCATCAGCCCAGTAGCATATATACCGGCCCACTTCCATTCATTCCCCTCCAGATCGTCTGTATTGTGCTTCTGCTTTACTGTTCCAGCCATTTTCTCTGCCTGACTGAGTTCTGCCTCTTATGACCCCCCCCCCCTGCCTTTTTGCACTCCTGCTCTCTGGCCTGATCCCCTATTGGATAAGTTTGCCTTGTCTCCCCCGCCTGCCTGGTTTTGACTCTTGCTTGTTTTCGACCTTGAGTCAGCTTGAACTTTTTCTTTTAGCGGCCTGCTCTCAGAGTCGTGCTTTTGGGTTCAAACGTCTTTTTACTGAGCCTTTACAGTTAACATGTAACGTCACGCTGCACTAATTGGCTGTACTTGTTCACAGCTACGTCTCCGTATTGCACCTCTTTTGCAGTCAGGTCACTCGTCTTTACTGCTGTATTAAATCTTGATGATGTGGATTCATAGCAGATGGCCTACATTAAAACATTAAATGTGGGAACCTCCATGTGTATGTTAACGTTAATGTTATATGTTAGTAGACAAAGAGATTGAGTCCGCTAGAGATCATTTGTACCAACCAAAAATAACTGACACGTTGAAACCCAGTACTTACATTTAAAAGTATAATCCTGCTCAGCCGCAATGGGCGGTATGTTTAGGGACGCCATTTTCTCTTGCGTGCAATGAATCTTGGGATAGGTTGGGCCGTTGGATCCTCCAAATTTCTTTCTTTCTTGGCTGCATTTGAAGGAGCCTTCGAAGTGGGATGTCCTTGTCACCCCTGAATTGAGACACAGCTCATGACACAACTATGGTGGACTAGCCCCTAAAATACCCAGAATTCAGTGCGACATGATATCTAAATTTAAGTTACCAGTGCTCGCCCTCTGAACACAGAGCCACACAGGTTTCTGCTACAGTCTTGTGATGTAAATCAATCTTACAAGGAAAACACTAATTAAAGGTAAACAAAGTTCCAGGCGTGAAAACTGATGCACATATTCACAAGTCACCGGGTGCCAGGAAGGAGGCAGGGGAGGGGAACATGCTCTGGGTAGAGAGTAGAGAGAGCGAGGTAAAGATAGAAAGGAAAAAAAGATTTAATGCAAGATAAAAAAAAAAAACGGGGGTGGAGGGGGAGTAAGAGAAAGAAATATACATCAGAGGAAACCAGAAAACAGGAAGGAAGTGAGAGTAAGAGTAGGCGTAGGGGGAGAAAAGGAGCGGTGGTGATTCAACACAAGAAGAAAGGAATCAAATGAGCAACAGCAAAGGGAAGAGAAGGAAAAGTGATGGAGAGAGAAGAGACGAGAGAGAGGTATTTCGGGAGGTGTGAGAAAAGAACACATCATCCCGGGGGCTCTGTGTCTTTCCAGCCCTTTAATGTCTTTAATTAAAGCCAACAGTAATATCTCCGCGCTCCCTTGGAGTGCCATTAGCAAAGCACCACTCAGCTTCACAGCCAGCTGATAGAGGAGGGGAAGGGAGCGGGGTAAAATGCCTAATGATGGGAGGAAGCAGCGTGAGAGGGACAGACGGATGGGGAGAGGGGACTTATCGAGGGCGAAGGAACGCTGGAGGTCAGGACGGACAGGGTGAGAGGAGTTATTAAGGGCGAAGGAGCGCTGGAGGCCGGGATGGACAGAGGGACACATGGGATGAGGATGAGGAGGAGTGGAGTGGAGGGGAGGGGGGCGATTTGTGAGATCTCAACTTCAAACGGCCAAAGCTGGAGAGGAGACAGACTGCCGTGGAGAAAGAATTACGGAGCTAAACGTGTGGGCTGACTGATACATGATCACATTATGCCAGCAGCTTGTTTAATCAATCTGACTTCCCCGGTCCCTGGCCACAAGGACAGTCTCTGACATGGCCCTGCGTCAGAGAGAGGGAGGCATGGCAACCAGAGGGGCATGGGTCTGGAGAAGAGGGACTACAGGGCAGTGATTGTCTTGTGACATTTGAAGATGAAGCAATGTCTACTCAAACCCACATGTCACAGGTGGCATATGTCTTTAGTTATTTCCATTAAATTGATGTGCAAGCTCTAAGCAAATTTCTGACATTTCAGCATAGAACTGAAACGATCAGTTCATTGATCCATTAGTCGATCAACTGAAAATGTACTGGCAGCCATGTTGATAATTGAACAATCGTTTGTCATCTTTCAAGCAAAATTGCCAAACATTCCCAACACGTCCTCATACCTAAACGACAGAATATATGACCATATAGTACCAGCGACAGGCGTACCAGACCTTCGTCGTCATGGTAACAATACTAAACGTGATTAACGTTGTGAAACGGTCGCAGTTTGGTTAGGTTTAGGCACCACTTGGTTAGGTTGTAAGTTAACGTATTAACTTACTTTTGTCTTTTCTGATCCATGTGAAGCCTTCTGTGTTTTTATGGTAGCCACATCGCTGACATCTCCACTCTTTTTGTTCTTTTATTTATTTATTTATTTATTTATTTTTTTGTTATATGGGCCTTTACTACATCTTCTCTTTTTCAGTCAACCTTTTCACCTCAGTCAAGTGGAACAACGTTTGAGCAATATTCACACTTCTTTTTTCGCTTCCACTCAGGTTTTTTTTTTTTTTTGGCATAAATTGAAAATATGCATAAAAACAGATGGATGGAAATGAGCTTTAAGCAGTTGAACCAAAGAGTATTTTTTTAACTTCTTAGATTGTCTCATCTGAATCATTTTTAGAGGCCTGAAGAGGTAAAACTGTCTTGTTTCTCAAGAAAAGAAGCAACGGGTAGAGAAAAGTAAGAAAACATAATCATCATTTTATGTTTTGTTTTCTTCTTCTTCTCTACCGTCATGTTAATCATCTTGTTAAACCTAAGATTTATCTTGTGACCAAAAAAGGTTTCATTGATTTGCAGATTTTAAAAACAACAAAACAAAAACAAACCTTTCACACCATGATTTTAAATAACACAGTAAATGTAAGCTTTAGGAAATATTTTGATTGAGTATCAGGAACATGTTTAGTTCCTGATTGAACTAAACAGTGTAGGTAGCAGCTTGGAGCGCCTTCACACAGTGTCTCAACTTTAATTTCTGTGCTATATTTAAACACCTGTCGTATCAACATCTGTTCACCATCAAAATGTTTGCTCGGGGAGCTGCAAGGATGTGGAAGTGTTGCAACCAAGGCTCGAGGGATACAGTGTGAAGGAATTCCAAACAATGTGTAACTTGCAAAAATCAGATCTATTTTTATTATAACAGAAATATGGAAGGTGAAATAAAAGAAAAAATAATTTGTGGCTAAGAACACAGCTGCTGCGGAGTGAGTGCATGTGTTTTAAAAGGATTTCCAGCAGGAGCCAGCCATCAGCTCTTAACTGCTGGAGGTGTTCCAGGTCATCTATAAGATAGCAGGAAATAATGCATTGAGCATAGCTCCTCCACCCTCTTTATAAGCTGGTCTGGGCCAACCTTCTGCCATTAGTGCAAAATACAATATCAAAAAAGCTGTGGTATTTCCAAGCCTACATTGAAACACTCCTAAAACCAGCAACCAGCAAGATCTCCGTCCAGACAGATGGAGTATTTGGACTGAGTTAGTTAAGAGCTGACAAAATTCGTGCAGAATCTCCTATGGTATAGTAACCTCTCATACTGAGGAGTCATTGCAGCTTAAGGCGAGAAGAAAGAACAGTATTTTAAATTCATGATAGACTCTAGCTTACCTCCAATGGGACAGACCTGAGCTTTGACAGAGTAAAGCCATAGCCTGAGGAAGAGACCGTGGCCTAGAGCAGGGTTTAGGTTGGGCTCCCTTCATGTTTGGTGTTAAAGGGCCAAATCACATTGTGTATGTGTAGCTCAGGCCAAAACCAAAGGCTGGGGCTGGGGAGATGAACAGAGCAGGGGAAGCAGATATCCTTGTGGTAGTGTTGGTTTGGGAGAGAGCTGTTTTTACTGGGCTCTCTGGAAAAGTAAAAGAGAGGAAAGAGATCTAAGTTGGAGGAGCGCAACAGTAAAAGGTTGCAGCAGCAAGAAAGAATCTGGGGTGAAAAGGGTGGCTTGTAGCCTTTTTTCATGACGTGACACTGTATTGAGATCAGAGAATGACTCTGACCCTGGGCTTCAACAGTGAAATTGTGTGTTCACATCAGTTTAATCACCAATTACTCACAGAGGGCAGTAACATTAGATGTTCCCTCAGGGGACTGAAAATCAAGCAGCGCTTTTGAGCCGGTCAATCAAAACTGTTTACGTGTGTTGTGATTTTCAGAGTGGCTTGTTCTGTATTTCCAAAGGTGATTTTTACCACTTCAGAATCACAGTCAGATATTATTCTAATTACTTTGGCCTGATTAGGAAATAATCAAAGGACATAATTTTAATATCAGGGGGTCTGTATCTGCCTTTGAAAGCCTGGACTAAGGGTCAGGAAACAAAGATCTCCCACTCTAATGTTTTTCCTACAATTACTTAAATTTTTTCCCCCAGCGGGATATACAGTACATTTTATCACTGTGAGGCTCTCACTTTTGGACATTTGACACCTGAAGAACTCAGAGACGTTTCATGTCCAATTTCCAGAATATGATGTGCAGGTTGACGTTGGCATGGCGTCGCAGATTTCGGGCATGTTTGCTACACGTGAGACTCGCTTGGTTACGGCACCTGTAAACAGCGGGGGGTCGACCTTCTCACAGCAGGGTGTTGATGAGGCCCTGCCAACATGTGCATTCTAATAATATGACTTGATCCCATCTCAGACCTGACTTGAATATAATGACCCGAAGACTGCCAAAATTTACGGACAAAATCTTGTGTTTTTCAGACTGGACGCTGGTGAGGAGGGATGATTGTGCTTTTTGAAATTCAACACAAAACAGAAGGAAGGAGGAATATTTTTCATTTTAGATTCCAATATATCCCAGTAGCCACATTTCCCTACAAATTCCCCTCAGTCTTACCTTTTTATGTGTCCTTGTTTTGTTTTATTTAAACATAAACAGCCTTTACTTTCTTACATGTGTAATATTTCCTTTACCTTCACCGGCCCATTTTGTGTTTTCATTTTAGGGTCATGTTGTCTACTCTGTGTAGCGTCAATTGTTTTAAACAGTTATGCTGACAAGGAGCTCTTTCATGTCCAATTTCATGAATGAAATTTAAACCATAATGTTGTGGAGACGTTGCAAATACAGAGTATGTCTGATACCGACAAGACTTGCTTAAGATGCAGCTTTGGTGCTTGTGAATAGCAGGGGTCAAACTGTCTTCTGAGATTACATTCATATACTGCTTATTTGCAACAGCAAATATGTTTTGTTACAAACCTGTATTTGATTTGATCCCATCTTGGACCTGATGAGTGGAAGACTGGGTGACTGTGACATAATTTAAGGTACAACATCTTGTGTTTTTGAGAGTGTGTACACAGGGGAAGTCAACTTTAAAAATGAAATAAAATAAAAGGAAGGAAGAATATTTTTCATTTTAGAGCCCAAAATGTCCCAGGAGCCACTACTAAAATGTTCACCTCATTTGTGTTTTCATTTCAGGGATAATGTTGGAAATATGCATGAAAATAGGTGGATGGAAATGAGCTTAGATTGTTGCATCTGAATAAATTTTAGAGGCCTGAGGAGGTAAAACTGTCAGTGTATTCACACGTATTCTGTTTTATTCTAATTTGTAATGTTAGTGATTCAGGACTGAAGATGTCTTCTGCTTTTATGTCTTACGCTGCACTTATTATGAGGCTCTTAAGATAGCAGTTAAATTATTATTAACTACATGTTTAAACTGTGTAAAAAATGTGTAAAACATGAAGATAAAGTTCAGAGTGCCTGACTGAGGCAGGATTAACGGAGCTTGGTTATTTGAGTTTATGAGCCTGGAGCCAGACACAGGAGGCTGTGGAGGGGAAAAACTAAAAGGAGGAAATAGAGAAAGGAGTACAATATACCACATTTTAGAAAAAAATTAACATTGCCCAACCACCAGAACAGCATATGATGTCAGAGTTTACAGGTCACCCAACACAGACCCATTTCTCAGAGGGGTGACATTTTACAACAGGGCCTGGAGGTAGGTAATCACTTGTTTCTGGTGCCTTGCTCACTCATTCCCTCTCTGAGCCCCCCCCCCCACCCTCCCTCAGAGACACACACCACCATCACACACACACACACACGAGCTGCACACATTCACCCTAATCTAAGCAGCTTGACCTTACCCCGAAGCTGAGGTAAAACATAATTTTAGAACGAGTTTCTTTTTAACCCTCATCCCACTGGGCGAGATGCCGGGCATGATAAGTCTGACCCTCAGCTGAGTTTGACTGATGGCAGCAAACAGTCTTTGTTCTGTTCAATCTAATGTGGCTTTACTCGGAGGACGGAGATATCTTGTGAGTGCCTGGAATCTTACTTTACGAAGTATCTTTTAAGCTCATTTCAGTCAGACAACTCACGTTTGAAATGTTTATTATAGCAGCAGAACATAGAGTTTGACGTCTAGACTCTGACCTCATCACTCCACGCAGATATGTTTACTTAGAGATATTGGGAAGTGATGAGCTAAATATCTTAAACCCCCCAGCCGGAGCCTGCAGGTGGATGCTGGGGTGGTGGTGGGGCTGAAAGAACAAGTGGCAATACTGATGCAGGGCAGCAGTGGCATTGACAGGCAGAGGGAGAGATGGAACATTTTTGCAGCCTAAGAAGACCGTCAAACTGGGAGGGCGTGTTTGGTAGATGGTTGTGGAGAGTGAGGTGTGTCACGTGTGTTTATAGCAGTGCAGCTCGAGTTGACTGCCTGAACTAGCTCGCAGGAGTCGCTCCATTTGAGAGATATGTTAGCATTAAAGCCAGTCGTTACAATCACACCAGCTCACACATACATGTTGCTGTTTGTTTTGTTTCAGCCCCCTGAAATATATCCACCTCCACCTGGTGCCATGTTTTATTGCACAGTGTTGTTCTCTGAGTGATGGAGAAATCCTGGAAACAAAACAAAAATTTATTTTTTTTGTTTGTTTTTGGAGAAAGTTTTGAAAGTGAGATGTCTCACTTTTTAAAGACTTTTTCAAAAACACCCTTTAGAGAATTGAGAGTTTCCACATCGTCTTTCTTCTCCACGTTCAGATCTTTTTTTTCTCTTTTGTTCCTCCCCCTTCTTCTTTCTCCTTTTCTTTGTCTTAATCGATATCAAGACAAAACCTTTCCCTTCTCACTAAGCATCTGCACTGAGAGACATGGTTGATGGGTCATTGTGTTCATTAACAGAAACACAAGGATGTGGCCACTGCAGGAAGGTATTTGAAAGTCCATTATTGTAGCCTTTGGATGCCAAAGTACCAGCTTTTTTGACACTGTGGTGCTTTGTGGAAAATGTCAGCTCTCACTCAAACCAGGTTAAAACGAACCAAAAGAGTTATTTGCAAATATAATTTCACACAGACTGTATCACACGCTGATTTCGTATTCTCATTAACCCTTTAATGGTTTTCTCCACTGTTTGGTAGAGCACATTTTAAGTTGTGATTAAATTAGATGTATTAATCCTCCAAATTAAACGACAAAATACGTTGTTTGCCCATGCCCTCTAGAACCACACATAGAATTAAAAAATGATTTGGTCAGTTAAAAAATGGCAGTTGTTTTTAGTTCTTTAACTGGTTAACTGGTTTGAGTTTGACCAAACTACTATTCTCTTATTGCATTCTGTCTTGCTATCTTTAACTATAAATAACTGATGTCATTGCTGTACTTATCTTTACGTACTTCCTGTTGATGAAAAGGGCCCTGGGCACATGGTTAAAGGAATATTCTGTCATAAAAACTGTGAAAAAAAAACTAAAGCAAAAGTAGATGCTTTTCAGAATGGCATCCCAATAATATATTTTATTCTTCTTAGTTAGTACTTAGAATTTCAGCTATATATTGTGTATTGATATATTTAAATTTAACTTAACTCATCACTTGTGACATTTTGGGGCTTAGATGTCACCCTCTTGCTGTTGATATGAAACTCAAAGGCTGCAGTTTACTTATGTTGATTGGGAATCTGTCCTTCCAACTAAATGCACTTGAATGTGTGACATGTCGTATTTACCACTTCAGAAGTCTCAACTAGGAGCTTACCAGGATGACTTGAAGGCAGCATTAAACCAGGCAACATGAAAGATCAGTGCTTTGAAAAAAAAATACTACAAAAACTACCACAAAAACTTAACTTGGCACAGCACATTCCTCTTATTTAGGGCTGTGGATTCCAAACATACCATCTGCCATACCAGACACCCTGTTCTCCTCTCTTATTCTGACCAGTCAAACTGAGACGACTCGAAAAGGATCATATAGGAATGGATGTCCTTAAAATGAAAATAGAGTCCCTGTCCACCCACGTGTTAATTAAAGCATCCCCTGAAGTTTGAAGTATCATCGCAAGCACAGTTGTAGCTCCATGTCAGCCTGCTGCCAAGCTATTGGAGTTGGCACTTCCACCTTTGTACAGCTCCAGAAAACACAGAAGATGTCCATCAAATTGCTCCACATTTCTCTGGTGGAAGTCAGAAGTCAGTGTGCTACCTTGCTGCAACTTGGCTACAGAACACTGGGAACATGCTGTACAAGCTGTTTGGAGAGCTGTGATGGATACGTTCGGCTGGTTTTTTTTGGAGCTGCAAAAAGACTTCTAGTTTGGAAAACTGCTGACATGCAACTGCAGGGCCAAACTCCCGCTGTTTTGGGGGGTTTTGCAGAAAGGTTCGGTGCGATTCAACATGAGTTTCAAGTGGGTTGCAGGGATGTGCATAGTGGGCATGGACAGGGGTTTAACTACCATGGAGAACACAGAGATCATGTCTTAAGTATTATAGCCACACTGGGGGTGTGACAATGTTGGTCCACCTCTTTGGTCCAGACAGAAATATATCAACAACAATTGGATTGATATTCATGGTGCCCAATGAGGTGAATCCTCTTACTTTTCTTGTAGCGCCACCAGCAGATTGAGTGAAATATCTTGAGAACTGTTGGACGAATTGCCATGACTTTTGGTACAGACATTCACGGTCTTTGTGAACTTTGGTGATCCCCTGACTTTTCATCCAGCTCCATCAATGTGCCAAACCTTTCTGTTTGTCCAATACTTTGGTTTATCTCTCTGACAGTTTGGTTTTCTTTACAGTGAGCATTACAGCCTCACAGAGCGCGGCTGTAGACTCTTAGTCTTGTTTCTGGGAAATTGGATGTTTTATCAGCCAGGGGGTAAGTGTACACTCTACAATTGAACACTACTATTAAAATGCAAACATTTTGCAGATATTTTACTGATACTGATTCCAGTATTTTTAGACTCAATATATTTGAATTTGACAACTTTTAGGCCAACGATTAAATAATTAAATAAATAAATAAAGGATTCTGTATTTCCCCACCAAAGTTTTATCCCTGATAACATTTTGAAATGGACTGGCAGAAAATGAGTAAATAATATATTAAAAATCCTTAATGACACACCAGATGAGAGGCCTAAGTCTTCTGGTCTTCTCAAGCACCCATCTGGTTAGCTCAAATGCCTGCTTTTTCACAGTGTAACCCTAACCTTGTGCATGGTAGAGGTGCCCCTTTTTTTTTGTTGCCCCTGTCCCTAAAAGAGTAAGCCATTCCTCTGGGAGAGAAGTACTCTCTCAGAGTGTATTGGTCTCTGCTGACCCACCTCATGTAACTACCCCCTCCCTCAACAAACCCATAACCTGGGTTACCTCAGTGGGGACTCCTTACAGTGATTGACAGGCACCTCTCGCCCTCTGTTCCACTGTGTTTAGAGACTGAAAGATTATCTACCAAGAGGCAGCCCCCCTGCTCTGTCTTTTTATCCATCCATCCCCTCCCCCACCACCTTCTCTTCCACTATAAAAACATACCAATCTATATCCACACAAATCAAACATACCAACTGTGTGTGGGCGCAGGCACACGTGTACGTATGGTGTGTGTGCGTGCAAGTCCTTACTGGCTTATAGCTTCAAGAATGAGGTGAGGATAAGAGAGCAATGGGAGTGCTGCATATAAAATTCATGGGCTGGTTGTGGAGAAAATAATATGGGAGAAAGCTCTTACAGACCTGCATCAAGCTCTTCTAATGCAGCTCAACATAGTGTGTGTGTGTGCGCGTGTTTGCTGTTAAGAGTTCTGTGCAGTTATGTGTGTGAATATGTAGAGTTGACTGTGTTAGAGCTAATGCAGGATCATTTGGATCCAGCAGTGGATCTGAGGCATGCTGAAGTAAATAACTCAGTAGGTGTTCGAGCTGGCCGGCTGTCACTGAGGTACGAGTTGATTTATATTGCTCTCTGCAATGACAGAGGGAGGGACAGAAAGGCAAGGCAAGAGGGATGGAGGGTGAGATCAAAGAATGGATGGATGGTGGAAGGGGAGAGATGAAGGCAGGAGGAGAGGAGAGGTGATTGAAGAGCCAAGGCCAGAGGGACGGCCCAGTCCAATCTGTCCAATCTGTATACAAGGCAAAAGCATGAATATAGAGAGATGGATGATTTGTGTGCTTGAGACGGGAAGGAAGCAACTCAGTAAACCAAACATTTACAGCTTGGACAGCTGACAGAACAGTTTCCTTTAAGTCTTTCTTAAAGGACAGTTAAACATACTCACACCTGCAGTGCAGCTGCACTCTGAGCTCAATTGAGCAGTTCAGTACAATATGATCGGGGGGTTCACCACTTTGCTCAAGGCTTGTCAGCACTAATTTATGAAGAAGAGAGTGTGACCTCTTTACTGCCAGAGATTTTTCCAGTCAGAAGCCAACTTCTCTAATGTTTAAACCAGCAGCTCCCAACCATTGTATCTTGTAAGCACTCACTTAAAAAGAAATGTGCACTTGTGCCCCTCTCGTCTGAGTTGTGAGCAGTTCAACCAAAGAGTGAAATTCCCTTCGATGATTGTTTCATCTAAATACATTTCAGGAGCCTCAAAAGGTGGAACTGCCCAAGATTTCAGAAGAAAGAAAGATTAAAGAAAAGTCTGAAAAAAGAAATATAATTTTGTGCTGCAGAAATATGTTTTTTCCTATTTTCTATCCTGCTAATCATTTCGTGACCTCTTTATCTTGCAACCCCTTGGGGGGTAGTTTAAACCACCGGTTTAAACCTCCAGTTTAAACTACTGTGGCCCCTGGGAGCGAGGAAGCACAAAGTAGTAAGACATGAATTATTGGCTGTATTATTCCAAGCCTTTTCAAAGCCTGCTGACTTAAGCTTTTGAGGGAAATGTTGAGGAAAATAACATTTTCTTCTTTTAAAGTAGATGGATAGATCTAGTGTAGTGTGTCTAGGTTGTTTTCACTGTTTGTTTTAAGTGGAAATCAGCTATTTTCTTTGTGTTAAGTATGTCAGTATACTGTATAAATATATATCAGTAGTAGTGCTGTAATTATGTTTAAATAACCAGTCCAGGGTGAATCTCTGCATCAACATAACCAAGATAAATTCCTCTACACATTCAGTATTTGGCATATGAAGTGATATAAAGTGATTCTGAATTTGTTTACAACATCACCACAGCAGGAGGAATTCATTTACTCAGTTTCCTCTACAGGGCCAAACAGGCCTGGAGCCAGGGCTTACTCATTATTTATGTCATACAAATTCCCCACAAATTGCATTTATGTGGCCTTTTTTCATCTCATTGCCAAAAGAGATTATCTGTCAGCCGTGTGATGGTTGAATATATAAAGTGTGTTTTTTAAGGGTTGAGCGTAACATGTATAATAATAATTTCTGCATTGAGCTGCAGTAAATTTATGTTTTGGCTGCATAGCTGGCCTCTGTGATGTTCTGTGAATATCTGACTAAACCAACAAGTTGGAAATTGGAAAATGTAAAAAACAAACAAACAAAAAAACAAAACAAAACATGTCATCCACTTGGAAAATGAATGGATTTTCCCATAAAGGCCTGACCTGTCGGTGATACTGAACAACTACGGGCAATCTTAATTTGGTAATTAAATAACTAATAATTAATATGAATCTGAGCCATCAAACTTCAATTTTCTTACAGTGAGAACGTAATGCCACAAAAAACATTTAAGGTGCAAGAGTTTATTGTCATTCTTCGACAGCTGAGCATAACAAGACAGGTGATTCTCTGAATGATGATCACATGATTTGTGTTGGTTTTAATACTACAGAAGGTAAATTACACCAAAGATTGCAGGCAAGCCATCATGCTTAGCTAAAGGTACAGGGGCTGAAATCAGATTTATCAATGCCAGAATCTTTTAGCTCACATGATGACGGAATATCAGAACTGTCCAATAAACAATTCTGTCAAATCCAAATGACTTTTGTTCCCAAGCAAGCTTGTGATTTTAATGAAACAGGACCAAAGAAAACAAACTGCAGGCGTGACCGAGACTGTCCTCACCAGAGCAAGAGTCTACAGACATGCCAGCAGCTCTGCGATTCTTTGAGCTAAATGCTAACATCAGCATGCTAACACGCTCACAATGACAATGCTAACATGCTGATGTTCAGCTGGTGCAATGTTTACCATGTTACAAGTCATTCGTTTTGCAGCTATTTGGTCATAAACCAAAGCAGTGGACAGATTGAAATGTTGCCCTGATGATGGCGCTAGATGAGATGAGTTAAGGAATCACGAAAGTTATTACAATTCATCTTGGGGTTGGCATCAATGTCCAGAATGTCATGGCAATCGATCCAATAGTTGTTGCGATATTTCACTCAAATCCTCAGATGTGAACCTCACAGTGGCACCAAAGGAAAAGTCAGGAAATCACCAAAAAATCACTAGGATTTATCATCTGGGATCCAAAGTGGTGGACCAACAGCAGAAATGGTCGTTTGTTCCAGCTTCCAACACGTTACAATGACCCGTGTTTATGTTTTCCTGATAAGCTACAAGCAACTGTCCCCTCCAGAAAGACGACAGCAATGGTTAAAAGGCAGAAGCTCACATTCAGTATCAATGGAGCAGTGTGACATTGTTATACTGCTATTAAAAGGTGTTAGAACAGGTCAGGATGAAGACTTGGAGACTGTAGCCCAGGTTTTTTTTAACGATGAAGAAGATCTTTCCCCAACCATAACAAAATAGTTTAAGTTGCCTTGAAATGAATCACACCTCAGCCATATGGGCAGCAGATGAGAAAACCCTTATTTAAGTTGATTTTGGAACACACTGACAACCTATTTTGTTGTTTAATTATGAGGACTTGTTGCGTTGCTTGCAGACTTTGTCCCATCTGTTCTTTTACTGAGATAAACCTTGAGTTACATAATTATATTTTTGGATACAGATGAAGAACAGACAGACAGAAAGCATCATGAACTTGTGTGTGTCTGAGTGTAGAGGCAGTTACTTTTAGCAGTCAACAGATGGCAGGATGTAGCTGGATCATTTGTATGCAGCAGCATGCCCATACACGCTCACACATACACACAAACACACACACAGCAGGGGCCAGCAGAATACATCGTGAGCCTTCAGAGGACAGAAGGTTTCCCTGCTCTTCTGTGATTAATGGGCTGATTGAGGCTGGAGCCAAAATGGAGGGTGGGCCAGTTTGCAGCCCGCTAATGAGGTGATAATGGAGAGGTGGGGGGCCGGGTCCAGCACCCCCCAGCAAAATGGTGGAAGCATCATGGGGATGGTTTCAGAGGCAGGGAGTCGGGCTAGCTTTCCAGAGGGTAGCCGTGTGGTGTTTCTCTAGTGAAATGTTTTGAATGGTAAAGGTGGAGGGAGGCGTGGGGCTGCTTACATCGATTTCCACAGTAAAATAGGTGCTTGTTTGGTTTGCCTCTAAGCAGAAATCACGGTGCTCGAGCAGTAAGAGCATTATGGGTGATGAAGAGATGCTTTGACTGTGACAGAGATTGCTGGGTTTTGGAATAAGAGGGATTGTTGACCTGTTGGAGCTGGAGGGGATTGTTGCATTGTTGCATCACAGGCACTATAGACTGCAGTACAGCATCTTTTATCATGTTGATATCATAGATCGAGAAACAATTATTTGAGCACGACTTATTGAATGCCTGATACAAGACTGTCAGCACTGGCAGGGTCTGGTGTTTTAGAGTTTATTGGAGTTTGAACGTGTCTTTTGTTTTCCTTGTTTGGTGTTGCACTTGAAGGAGGCTGTAGCTCAGGTGGAGCTAGTTGGCCATTATTCGTGAGGTCGGTGGTTTGACCTCCGGCTTCTTGTCCACATACGCCAACACAAACAGTTTGTTTCCCAAATGTGAGACGCTTTGGCTAGAAGCATCTTCCAAACGAATATAATTTAAAGGGACAGTTCACCTATATTACAGAACAAATTCCCACATTCATAATCTAGCCAAACAGACTGTTTAACTTTTATTTGCCCAGGTTTTGAGATATCTGCGAGTGGCCAGGTCATTGGTTCTGGAAAGACACATGCAGTTCATTTACGTGCATGTAAGTAACAGCGTTGCAGTTGGCTTTCTTCATGGAGCAGATCCCGTAAAGATCATGTAAACGAGGAACCTGTTTTCTGTAATCAGGATAGGGGATTAGGGAAACCTGATTTCCTCTGTTTTCCTGACAAAAGACTCCAGAGAGAGAAAGCATCACTGTAACAGAGAAATCTGATCACTGTCCTGCTGCATGTATACCCGGATTCACAGTAACCAGGTTACTACAGTGCATGTACATGTATTCTTCTCAGATTACCTGCGTAACCTGGCATCTATGAGTAACCCAGTTACTCAAAGCAGTAATCCTTAAGATTTAAGGCCTGATTGATTTTGCGACACCCTTGGTAACTATGGTAACAGCAAGTGCGGTTTAATACTGCAGCCAAAACTCTTTGAGCAGCTGCTTCGTCAGAAAACAGAAGAGCAACTGGTGTATCTGTAATAGTAGTAGTAGTAGGTATGCATAGGCAGGCCATTTGAATCTTGGGTGGGAATGGGGGACTCCACCATGAAAACTACTATATAGAAATGCAAATACATTGAATGGCTAATGCAGAAAAAATGGCATGTTGGTTTGATTTCATGAAAATCTTAAGGATTATAACTTTAACTGCAACACAAACAACATTTCATTCACTTTCATTATAATGGGGTGGCAGAATAAATCCAAGAGGTGGACTTCTGCACGGTTACATCGAAGTTAAGTAAGAAAATATAAGTAATTTGGTTACACTGACTCTAAAAATGTCCCAGCTGAAGCAAAGAGCTGAATTAATGTTCCCACTATCCCTATTTTATGCATATAGCTCATTCAATATGGGTGTAAACAATAATCTCTATGTATGAATTAAATATATTGCATTGGATGGTAGTTCATGATAAATCACTGTGACATGGAACTTTCTGTTATGCTGGTTTTACACATTACCATACTACTAACATCATTCCCACTAAACCAAGTCTTTCTATTTTCTTTAAAACTGTCATTACACGTATTGTACATATTTTTATACATAACTGTATATCTTTCTTGTAAATATACTGCATTTCATTGTGCAATCCTGTATTGTATAATGACAATAAAACCTGAACCTGAAACAATGTTGGTGTGAACAAAGTAAGTATTTTCTCGGTCAATCTACTTCTGTTACTCATTTCAACAGTAACTTAAATTCTTCTGCAGTCGACTTCAGAGATGCTCTCTTATCGTCCTAAACAGACGGAGAACGTCCTCTCTGTGTGGACCAGAGTGGGCTCTGTTTATTTCCCTCCAACTTATCCATATTTGAAACATTTCCGTCTTTAAAAAACCTCTCAGCATCACTGTTTTTCGTGGTGGGGATAACAAAGTAAATGACAGCATCCATCTAGAGAGACTTAAACCCCCCCATCCACCCCCCTCCGGTCCCTGAAGGCTTTTTCTTGTGTGTGCTGCAAACCTGAATTTATGTGTGCAATTTCTTGTGTGCTAGTCTCTTGTACTTGTATATACTTGTTTTTCGGTGTAATAGATGAAATACATCATTGCATGGGTAAGTCAGGATGTGGATTAAAAGATATTTAAAAAAAATCTTACTAAAACAGATTTGAGTTGTTGCTTCTGTTATAGTGGAGGACATATTGTCGGTCTGCAGTAGTCTGGCACCAAAACAACCTAAATGAAACCAAAATTTAACCTCAGAAACACCAACATCTTCATCTGATTTGAATATGTTTTACATCCTGTGCTGTTAACAACCATACATTTCCAAAAACAATAGCAACTAAACTTGATTCTACCAACAGAAATCTGGCTACTTTATGTTTATTATGTATATTATCATGTGTAAAGTTTTCTTGTAATTTCCGATGATATCCTTGTGAAGGTAACAATTATAGGTTATCTAAATTCACAATATATAGAGAATAATTATTGCAACTTCTGCCATGTCTTGGCATTAGTTTATTGGACTTATTTTATTAGATTTATGCTGCATTATACTTGAATTTCTAACTCTAACAATCTGCTCATTTTTAGTAAGTCAGTTATTTTTAGTAGGCTAATTGTCTTTTTCCAACCACAGAAGGGGTATCTCTCTTTGAATTGCCTCTCCCAAGGTTTCCTCCATTTTCTCCCCTAATGAGCTAAGTGTCTTTTTAAGGAGTTTTTTTTTGTCTTCTTAGAAAGCTTGAGCTGGGAAACCGTTGATGTTATGTGTCTGTAAAGCCCACCGAGACATTGCAAGTGACATGTGTAGTATGGCCTCTGTAGACCCCTCACACAGGGACACACTGAAACCTAAGAACAGGTTTACACTTTTATATTTATAGTTGTGACATATTCACTTTATTCATCACTTAGTCGATTGACAGAAATAATTTATTGTTTTGATAAAAGGTTGCATTTACCATTTGCTGTCACAGCATTTCTCTGATTTTTTAAATAAATAATATAAAGGATTTTTTGGCTGCTGGTCAGACAAAGTAAGCACTTTTCTTTTGGTTTTGATTCCAACAATTTCCAATGATGTAGCTGTAATTGGGACTGAATGACTCATGGTTATGCATTGATATTGGTAATCAGTGGTGGATATACACTGTATGTTCTGTGTGTGTAGCGTGAAGGGAGCTACGACTTTAACATCATTGTGCAGCCCTGTGTTGGAGAAATATTCAGATCTTTTACTCAAGTAAAAGTAGCAATGAGACAGAGTAAAAATACTCTTGCAAGTAAAGGTCCTGTTCAAAGTGTTACTTAAGTGTTACCAGCAAAATATACTTAAAGTATAAAAAGTAAAAGTTGTCACTCTGCAGAAAAGTGGCCCCTGAGAGTGATTATTTTAATTATGATCATTATTACGGTTGTATTAATGCCTGAGCAGCTTGTTGTAGCTGCTGGTGGTAATTATATTTGTAGCTATACAGTGTTGGGTAGCTTAATCTGTAACATTGCATTATATTTTATATCAGTGTTGGAAAGTAACTAAGTATGTTTACTCAACTACTGTACTAATAAATTATGATGTATTATTGTAGATTAAGCTACCCAGTAGCATTTACAATTCGCCCCACTTTATAATCCAGTGATATGATACAAATGATTCTGAAATGGGCCATTCTGCATAATGAGTACTTTTACTTTTGGTACTTCCAGTATATTTGGATGCTTTTGTACTTCTACTTAAGTAAAATTTTGAATGCAGGACTTGTAACTTCAGTATTTCTACACTGGTACTGATACTTTTACTTAAGGAAAAGATCTGAGTACTTCTTCCACCACCGTTTTATATACTGATCATATATTATGTGTGTAAAATCTGCAAAGTAACCAGTAACTAAAACTGTAAAATAAGTACAATATTTCCCTCTGAAAAGTAATGGAGCAGAACTATAAAGTAGCGTCAAACAGAAATAGTAAGTGAAGTATAAGTACCTCAAAATTGTACTTAGTACTATGTAAATTAATTTATATTCCACGATTGGTAATTCTTATCATTATCAGTATTATATCACTGGATAATGTTAATGACCAACTGAAATAACCGTCACTTTTATGTGATTACACCCACACGAACACACAAACTAGCGGCAGGAGTCACACCCTGAGTGTTCAGTGCAGGTATGCGATATTTACGGTATTTATAGCCCCTTAAACTGCGCCTCAGTCGGACTGTGGAGCTGCAGCTGCGAGGGTTCAGTATTACGGCTGAAGTCCTCTTGGTGACGCTCTGCTGACATCACTGTGATATTCCCCGCTCAGCTCTCCGCATCAGACACACGGAGCTCCACCGACTCTCACACACTTCCTCCACACCACTTTGGTTGCATTTCGCTTCCACTCGCCGTGGCTCAGACGCACCATCACACACAACCAGCCGCGGGCTACCTGTGCGCATTGCGGCCGGCCCACGCGGGGAGGGGTTTGAGTCTTCCTGTCATTAACAGATCCGAAGGCAGAGAGAGAGACAAACTATACGCGGTCCAGGTTGAAGAGAGGGGCAGACACGCAGAGACGGGGGGAAAGAGACGCCGCATCAACTTGGCTGATTTCAACCCAGGCGGTCTGAACTGAACTCGGAAGTTTCTTGGCTGATCGGAGAAGGAATAATTTGGAGCCCGCTTGCCCCACACAGCGCTGTTGTGGATATTTACGTCAACCTTGAGTCCGGTTTAGAAGAATGGCGAGAGATTACGCAGCACGCTGCCCGGTCTCTCCGGTGAGAAACACTTTGCTGGTGGCGGCAGCGATCCTCCTCGCAGCCCAAGGTAAGACAAAACGACACGAGCTGTGTTAAGATAACCACCAAAGCCAAAGCCTGGATGTGGGCAACTCTCAGCACCTCCAGCCGCGCCTCTTGCGCCCCGGGAGCGCTGCACGTTTCACTCTGTCACGTCTCTATCTCTTCTCTGGCTGCTGTTTGCTGGACTGAGTGAACTGTTGTTAAAGTTTATTGTCGAAGCACGCTGCCAAATCTGTGTGTCGAGTTTAGGATCGCCGTGATACGCGAGGTGTGGCTCTCCTGGTTTGCGGGTTTTGTTCTAATTCCTCGCAGCTTCAGACGGCAGGTGAATGTAAAGGAAACCTAATCCCCCCTGAGCCTCTACAAACCCTTCCAACACGGCTGGCCTGTAATCTGTGTTTACCTGTTGGAAAGTGTCGTAGGGAGATGGGGCGCAATCACAACCGCAGGTCTGATTAATAACCTTTAGAATAATGTGAGAAATTGGTCCTTGTTCTGCAGAGCAACAGGGTGGTGATGGGAAACACGGTCTCGGCAGGAAATGAGAAGTGTTCGGCCCCTACTCTTCAGGTGGCCCTTCAACAACGAGTGTTGAGAGCTCTTAATGAATATCCACTACTGTAATCCTATAATAAAATGCAGACGCTATAGAAATATTGGCTGGCAGTAGAAAAAACATTTCATTATTTTACTTCTAAACCTACATATGCAAACCATAAATTATGATTATAGAGCCACGTTGACATCTGATTTTAGATACTAATGCCGATATTGATATTCAGGGTAAAAAATAAATTAAAAAATGGCAAATATTCCTTTACATTTTTTACAATTAACATCAACATTTTAAAAAAAAAACCTTTCAGTCAGTTGTTAAAGAGCTGTGCTCTGTTGTTAAAGGAGTGTGCTGAGACAGGCAAACAACAGCAACAGCAAAGATAAGATGAGACTACTTAACATTAAAGCAGCAAGCTATTAATAAACATTATCAGCAACACACATTCAACAAACATTTAAAACTTGAATTAAGAAAAATAAAAGTCAAAACAACTTTTACCGCAATTTCTATTTGCATATCTGCCAATGCACACTGATACAGAAGTGTCTGTGATAAGCCAATATTGGCTGATGGCGTCAGCCTGCTGTTATCAGCTGAGATGTACTGTAAACTTACTGTCAAGTGATGCAAGCACAATGCAAGACACTGTATGAATATTACAGTAATATCTGAAGAGATCGAAATACCAACATTTATGCCAGGTTACATAGTTTGAGCAACACAGAGTGCACAATGTACACAAAATCCATGTTGCAGCACTGTAGGCCAGTTACAGTAACGCCGTTGTGATTTTAAATACATAAAGTTTAAAAGGTTTCTGATGACTCCTATTGATACTCAATAAGTTACCATAAATGCCATGAATACGATTACTCTGAACTTACTAATGCAGACACTTACTAGGAATAATAAGGAAACATTACACCATAAGCAAAAAGAGGTATCAATAAACTTGCTGGTGATTGCCATTGCAACACTTTATGTCCCTATAAGAACATTACAGTGATAGATATGGAGATAACATCACTAAAATGCACCGCTGAGTAACACAGACATGCTCTAACTCCCAACAGAAGCAATTTTCAGAGTTTCTTTTTTCCCCCCAACTGGGACCAGCTACAAAATTCATAAAAGGTAGTCAGGCTACAGTGATCAGTATAAAAATCTGTGAACCCACTCTGTCAGCATGAATCTGTCAGCCTGTTGTTTTCACCTGGGTGTAACTAGTATCATCTGTCAGAGCTGTCCCCAAATTGTCACCAAGGAAAAAGAAGATGGGTCATTATGGAGCCAGGAGATACGTCGTCTCATGCGTTGACGCGCCTTGGAGACATGCCTATGAGATCAAAGCAAATGGGAGGGCAAGTTATTTCATGGCTGGGAGCCACAGAGCCTGTGCTTTGCATCTTGCTGTAGCATCTGTTGCATAATAGCTGACAATGGGAACTGTGATTTTGACTGAGTGTACAAGGCAGGAGGAAGACTTTACCTTGATTAGAATTTGCTTTGTATTGACATTCTTTCTCTGCATGCATATGTGGAGCAATGTAAGCCACAAGAACAGGAAAGCCACAGGGTAATGGCACAAAAATGAGGACTACGGTGCTTGAGACCCCAGTGCTGTAAGCCATGCAGTACAGGTTGGTGTGAGGATGACAGATACTCAGCTGAGACTCTGCTACATCAGGCCTGTATTGTTAAAAAGCTGTCAGATTGTCATGACAGTATCCCCACAGGTTATGAATTAATTTGAACGTGCAGCAACACAACTGTCTTCTCGGAGGAAAAACCTCCACACTCACAATTCAGCTGCTTAGCCAGTGAGTTACTGACACTGAATGCAAAAGCAGAAGCTTGATTTTCCAAGATTGTCCTGCCATATAAAACATTTTTTTTTTTTTTTAAGGAAACAGTTCAACGCCGGCTTGTGTGTCTAGATTGATGATCTCTAAGTGTCTTGTATTACGCGGAAAATAAACGAGCGCTCTGATAAAGGGGTCAACGGCGGCAGCGGGTAAACTTTAACCACGATGTTAAAAGAACCACGTTAACCTTCAGTAAATCAGGCAAAATCGAGTTGAGAGGATATCATTCCACAGCAATGATAATTAAGTCACTTCAGGTGTCCCTCCCCTGCACCCCCCACCCCTCCTCCTGTGTCTCTATAGGCCCGATCCTGTGCTGAAATGTCAATGATGATGAGTCCCCTCGACGGCTCGGTGGAGACGAAGGGCTGATTAGCTTATCACTTGGAGAGCAGGCGGCCGATGATTATCGCCCTCAGAGCAGCGCGGCCTGATTATCGAGAGCTCTTATTAATGACTCATCATCTACCGTGCATTGCGCCATGTTGCTGTTTGTTGTTTGCATATTTATGTCGGCGGTGCTGCAGCTCCGGTGTGGATCTGCGTTTGGTTCCTTCCATTTGGGGAACCTGTGCAGAAGAAGATTGCGATGAAGGAACCTTGGAAGCAATCATTGGCCTGCATCGCACCTTTGAGCATGAAACCCTAAATAACCACCTGCTGTAGTCTGTCACTGGTGGGGCAGCAGACAAAAAGACGCATTTTATGGTAATTAAATATCCACTGGTGTAGCATCTGCTGCATTGCAAATTAAAAATCCAGAGAAATATCCAATTTAGCTGCTGTAATTATAAAGCGTACACCATTTCTAAACAAGCATAGAGTTCAAGACATTCATCTGTGAGCTGCCCAGTACAGCCAGCGGTGCGCTTTTGGCCTTTGGGGCAGGAGCACAATTATTTAAAATTTTCTCTTTGCAGGATGTTTTAGTTGATTAATTATTGGAACAAGCCTGGAGGCTGAAAATCTCCCATTATTCCAAAAGCAAAGGGCAGTTTGAATAAAAATGCCAGTAATTTTCTCAGTTTAACGAACAGAGTTTTTCTCACTTTGCATAAATCCTGTTTTAACCCCGCGCAGTCACCTGACCTCAGGGTTGAAAATGATTTGGAGCCTCCACCATCTTTAAAAAGCAGTCCATGGCGCAGAGGTCCCTGCCCCATTGTGCCTGCTGGCAGATAGACTAAATGTCAAGGAGTGTGTCTCAGGAGCGGTGATCTTGTGTGTGTGTGTGTGTGTGTGTGTGTGTGTGTGTATGTGTGTGTGGAGAGGGTTGAGGGAGGGGTTGTCATTGTTGCCTTGAGAGGTGCTCAAAGGTATCATCTCTGGCTTGAAACAGATGGTTTGCAAGAGCCTATTTGTAGGGGCTTAATGATTAGTTTTAACGTATAATTTATTTATTTATTTTTTGGTTGTGGGCTTGCAAACATTTTCCCAAAAAGATGGAGTGCTTTAAAGACATGAAATAAATGTTGCTAGCAAACACAATGCAATAATCAAATAAGAAAAAGCAAGGGTAAAGAAACACAATAAGTCATCCATGCTGAATGTGAAGCTGCTCATTTAATGAAATCATGAAATAATGAACCTCCTTAATATGAGACATATAAAAAAAAAACAAAAAAAACAACAAAACAAGCTGCTGTGATGTTGGGGACCAGAAATGAGCTGTTTTGGATCCCGACCTGCAGTTTAAGGCGCGTTGGCCCCCGGACTCAAATGCCAATAGGTCTCCCTGGTGAGCCATGGGGTGATAATCATCCCCTTGAGAACAGACCGTTGATGCTCATTGAGAGCGTATGAATGACTCACACCAACACAAACTGCATAGTAATGCTGGGGGCTGTTAGTGTTTAGGCCAATTTGTTTGTCATTGCCTGGGCTGTCGTGTGGTGGTGATTCTCATCCAGAATAGCACAACATCAAGTCCTGCTGCTGTGAGAGGGAAGTGTTTCCTCTCTACTGATTAACTGACAGACTTGGTATTGCGTCACATGTACTGTGATTTGTTTGTCTGCATTAATGTTTAAGTTTGTCTCTCTTTAATTTTTGCCTCTGGGTTTTCTTATTGATCAAGGATTAAAATTCCCTGTGGGCTGATGAACGATGGACTGCTAACTTTGCATTGCAGGGTCTTGCATAATGCTGTTTGCTTGTTTTGCACAATCAAAGAAGTAGTTTTGATGCTCTAAAACCCCAAATTGCAGCACTTCTGGCCAGAGGTAGAGGTTGGCTTGGTTGGTCACTCTCAGAAATTGGGAACTGGTTGTCATGGATACGGCTTTTGTGGATGAGACAATTTCACTTCCCTTTGTTGTGCAACCATGTGCGGCATGTGTATGTCTTTGTGTGGATCTTTTTAAAAGATCCTAGCTGTAATTAGGGGGAAGAGGTTGAACTCTGGGTTGCTGTAAGAAGCTCCATCAGTCCGGCTTGCTGAGAGTCCAGGAAGCAGGTTTTAATTCATCTCCCTGCCTGCCAAGAGCCAGCAAGCATGTGTCTGCGCTCGGTCAGCGTTTTTTTTCTTTTTTCTTTTTTCATTCCACTTCTGAGGAAACCGGTTACTAAGCAAATTACAGATCACATTTCTAGAAATAAACCGTATCATGGCTAACACCTTGGCATTCCTCAGTGATTCTTCAGCAAACAGGTGTCAGGGGGAAGAGGGATTACAGAGTGTAGCAACAGGAACGGGGCCATGAATCACAATGGAGCTGATCCAAGGATGGTCGCGGGAAGGTTTTTTGCTTTCAGCTTTCAGGGTCCAGTCAGCTTTCACTGCGTCATGAATGCCTTTGCAGATCACTCACAAATACACACACAAACTCTCTCTCCTTCACACACACACATGATCAATGTGGCCACCCTCCCTAGTTTGACTTTTACTGCCATGCAGAATAAAGAAAACTTCCAGCCAGCCTTTCATACCCGGCTCAGTCTTTCATTTTCCCATTCTTTTATTCACCCATTCTTTCTCCCCCAGTCTTATTCTCTCGCCCTCTCTTTCGCTGTCATTCTTTTGCTCACGACCCTATTTTCAGCCGGCCTGGCGGCTCCCGAGTGGGGGACCTTTTGTTGGAGCAGCTTTTGGTGGAATTAAAAAGGGTGCCAGTACACCCCCTCCCTCCTCTCTCTTGCTCCCTCCGTCCAGTCCGCTGCTCTCAGTTCTTCTAGGCCTCATTGTTTAGAAAGAGAGGGAGCTGGGGGGGGGGGGGGGGGGGATTCAAAAGTGTGAAAATGTTTAGACAAGCGTCCCTGCTCTGTCTCGCAGTCTGTCCTGAGCTCACCCGTTCCACAGACCACAGCGAGCGGCGTCCATCCTCTCCTCCTGTTCAGTCACTGTTTCCTCTCCAGATATAGTCCGCTGGTGACAAAATGGAAATTGCTTTCACCGTCTGTGTGGGAGTGCAGCGGCGGGTCACGCTGTGATGTGACTTTGTGACATTTCCTGTTGTACCCATGTGGGCAATTAATAACCGCACTAACATTGTTTGCTTCTCTTGTATCATTATGGAGCCTTTAGCCGGGGATTTTTCCTAAAGAAGGAATTTAAGACGACAGCCTTGCTTAAACTGTGTGCCGCATTTACCAAAATTTGACCCTGCTGGCAATAATAAAACTTGTTTAAAAAGCCTTAACTGCGTCAATGCTAACTGCAGTGAAAATCACAGTGGGCACTTGGTGAAAAGATAATAGAACAGGATGATATACAAGCTAATTAGCTCTGGCTATTAAAAGTATCATTGGCGTTACTAACAAAATGCAGTCATCAAACTACTTCTCATTTCAGGCTGTGTTTAACTCTTATATCCACCTGTTTGTAATCCATACGATGACATAAAGTCGGGACTACTCTACCCATGCACTTGCAACCAATCATTTTAACATTTGTGTTTGTAATGCTTAACCCAAAACGAACAAAATAGTAGACACATCTTTCAGTTTAACAGAATACCACAACACCATCGCAATAAACAGCCTCTGAAATGACATTAGAGCTGGACTCAAATGTCAACAAAAACTGAATATGATCAGCTTCATAAAAGGAAGCTGGATTAACTGCAGTGCTGTTGTATTTGATTGCATTAGACAGTAAAGGTGTTCCTATTTGTCTTGAGTTTCACTGTACATTTTGAAGTACCATGATGTCAAAAGGATGTAGGTTTAGTGGCAATTGTGTAACACACGAGATGAGGATCTTTGTAATATCTATTTTTTGAAAACCTTATAAACAGAGTCTGTTTATTATTTATTTATTTTTAAGTTTTTTAAGTCATAGCTGGTACTTTCTATAGGCAGATTACACAGGTGGGGCCTCACACATCTACTCAGGCATGTGTTTAAATATATTCTCCTATTTAAGAAAATAAATCAAGATTCAATCGGTCATGGTTGAGGTAACACATGCACCTCAGTTTGGGCCACAAAAATCCCTGCATTAGCCTTGTTACTGTTTCCGGCTGTTGGCCCTGAACACAAATAGTTTTTGTTCCAATGAACAGTGAAATATGGTGGCAGATAGTATTATCATCAACAGTCATCATACAGCCACTTCCTGTTCTGGTTTAGGTGGTTGGTTTGGAAAGTGAATGCTCTTTTATTACTGGAGATGTGCGGGTCACAGAAGCCAGTAAGATTTAAAAAAAAAAAAAAAGTAAATTTCCTGCCCTGGTTCAAGTGCTAGAGCTAGAAAGGCCAGGCCGTTGTCAATCGTCTTCAAAATGTGCCCGTATTGCTATTTCTAGACCTATTTTCTTTACAAAGCTTAAGCAGCAGATGTTCATAGCCATGCAGGGAAATAGGTTATTTATAGTCATCTATAACTTTTTACCATCCTGCCCTGACACCTTATTGGCCTTATTATTTGAACCCCCAAAACTACTTGACTTTCTATTCTACTGCAAAATACTAACAGGCCCTACCTTATCTGAATTTCATAACTCAACACAGTCCAACAAAGCATGGACAGTGGAGAAACTTAATGTCTTTTTGGAGTGAATGAAGAAACTCAACACCTCACTGAAATAATGCAAATGGAATTGGGAAAGAATAGAGGGAGCATCGATTTATCTCTGCTCCCCCGTCCATGAATAACTGCCCTGCTCTGTGTAGCCTGGAGACTGTTAGCAACAAGTTGTGGAAGTCAGCAGCTAGCCAGCCAGCAGAGAGAGGAGAGAGACTGTGTCTGTATTGATGAAATGTTAAAATAAAACGGGGCTAAAGACAAGGATTTGTGCGCGGCTAACGGTCTGGCTCTTCTCTCACCTCTGTTAGAGTCCTTGGCTGCTTCAATATGATCATCTAAATTGACTGCAGCGCCTCTGAGTGCACGTGCGTGTGCATGTGTGTGTCGATGGCGATCGTCTTGATCGACCGCGTCCGCTCTGACAGTGTTGTTTCTCATTTGCATTAATCAACTAGCTAACATCTCTCCTCCTTACCCTGTTCACAAGCGACTACTGTTCACGCAGCAGCACATTTCTATGCGAGTCACACGCACATTAAAAGAGAATACCAGTGTCATTTAGAGTTACAGCCCATTTACCACTGCTTCTGTCTAGTGTATGTTTCCCCCAATCATCCTGCAATGCTTGCCACATGTAATTAGATCATTTTTTTCATTTTTTAATATACAAGCTCTGCGGTTGTCTCAAACCTGGCTTGGAATGAATGGCTGTCCTGCCAAACAAAGCAGCCACATGTAAAAAGACATGGATGTGACAATTAAGTTTGTCAGGCTGCATGTTTTTCAGAGATTGTTTCCTGGCAGAGACAGCCATGTCTTCCTGCGGGTGTCAGGTGACTGACAGGAAACAGACTGGTGAGAAAAGTCTTAACAATGGGACATGGGTTCCTGTCTGCCTTTAGTCAAAGACATCGATATATTCTCCAGTGAGAGGTCACTGAATGTGTGGACTGAAAACACCCGACTGTGACATTTGTTTTTAGATTGTAGAAGAAAATAACAGCAAATACATGTTTGTGTGTGCAGACACCAGAATAGAAAAGAGCAACCCAGACCTTTGGCACAAACCCAACTTCTTAAAGTATAAGCCCTCATTTTTCTTATAAGTGTTCCCTTTAAAAAACGTTAAATGGAACTCTTTCCACGCTGTATTACTGCATTACTTCTATTACCTGTTACTTGCCATAATCCACAGAACAAACCACGGACATCATTGGGACCGTTTCTTTGGTGGGAAGTTGTCCCAGTGATGGATATCTCAAAACCTGTACAAATTAAGTCAAAACTATCTGCATGGCTTGATACCTCTAAATGAGAAAATTAGAAAACGTTTTTTTGTTTTTGTAATTTGGGTGAACTGACCCTTAAATTTTCATGTGATGTTTTCACCAAAAACTTAAACGGGAACTCCACTAATTTTACACATCAAAATCTGTTTACAGGTCTTGAGGAGTATGTGGAAAGAGTTGTGTGAAACCTTTTGTGGCTCCAGAGGGAGATGTGTGTAATCAACGTCGGTTTTTGCTGAAGACGAAGAAGAAGACGTTTGAAAAAAAAGTCTTGGGGTGTGGAGTTGATCTTACCAGACCTCTGTAGCCCGCTCCTCATCTCAGCTTGAGGCTAGCGGCTAGCATAAGACACCCGAATCTCTAACCGCACTGTCGCCGGTTTAGTTGCATTGTGGGTAATGGGTAAGGACGGTATCTCTGGTTCTCTGGAATCCATTTTCATCCTTTAAAAAAAAAAAAAACTGGGCATCATGAGCGTGACAATGCTAAATCGGTGTATTGGAGTACTCTTTTAACCATCGAACCACGAACGCAACACTGGAAGGTTTTCATCTGTTGCGTGCGGACAGGACGAAAGAGTGTGGTAAGAGGAAGGGAGGAGGGCTTGCTGTGTTTGTGAACGATAGATGGTGCAACCCTGGGCACACTACTATTAAAGAGAAGATGTGCAGTAAGGACATCGAGCTACTAGCCGTTAGCATGAGGCCATTCTATCTGCCGAGGGAATTCTCACATGTTATCGCGGTAGCTGTGTATATTCCCCCCTCTGCTAACGCCGACGTAGCGTGTGACGTCATCAACACCACTGTGAGCAGGCTACAGACACAGCACTCAAATGCCCTCCTTCTGATCTCTGGAGACTTCAATCATGCCTCTCTCTCCACCACTCTGCCCACATACAAGCAGTATGTCACCTGCACCACCAGAGACAATAAAACACTGGATTTACTGTATGCCAACACCAAAGAGGCATACAGATCATCACCCCTTCCTCCCCTGGGCAGATCGGACCACAACCTGGTACACCTCCTGCCTGTGTACATGCCCATCGTCAGCAGGCAGCCAGTGTCCACACGTACTGTGAAGAGATGGTCTGAAGGGGCTGAGGAAGCCCTTAAGGACTGCTTTGACTCTACTGCATGGGATGTGTTTACAGACTCTCATGGGGAGGACATCAACAACCTTACAGACTGTATTACAGGCTACATTAGCTTCTGTGTAGAGAACACCGTACCAACCAAAACGGTTCGGTGCTTCTCGAATAACAAACCCTGGATCAACCCTGACATAAAGGCTCTTCTCAGGGACAAAAAGAGGGCCTTCAGGTCAGGCAACAAGGAGGAGCTGAGGATTGTACAGAGGGAGCTGAGGAGGAAGATCAGGGAGGGAAAGAACAACTACAGGAAGAAGATGGAGGAGCAGCTGCAGCAGAGGAATGTCAGTGGAATCTGGAAAGACCTAAAAACCATCTCTGGGTACAAGGAACCAGACTCCCAGGCCAAGGGGGATCTAAAGTGGGTGAATGACTTGAACATTTTCTTCAACAGATTTGATCAGCCAGACACCCCTCCCCCAGCCCATTCCCCCCTGCTGCAACCTCCTTTGTCCTTACTGCCAGGACAAGGTCCTATTACCCCTCCTATTACCACCCCCCCTCATCCCTCAACCCCCAGCCCACGACCACTCCACACATCCACTCTGTCTCCTGCTCTACCCCCCACCCCCCCTCCTGCTACCTCCACCTTGTCCCTCACAACGAACCAGGTGAGGAGTGAACTCAGAAGGTGTAAGGCAAGGAAGGCTGCGGGCCCAGATGGCATCAGCTCAAGGCTCCTCAGATCCTGCGCAGACCAGCTGTGTGGGATAGTGGAGATCCTCTTCAATCTGAGCCTGAAGCAAGGGAGGGTACCACTACTGTGGAAAACATCCTGTGTGGTACCTGTGCCAAAGACTCCCCACCCCAAGGACCTCAACAGCTACAGGCCGGTGGCGCTGACATCACAGCTGATGAAGACCCTGGAGAGGCTGGTCCTTGGCTATCTTCGGCCCCTTGTGAGACCATCGATGGACCCTCTGCAGTTCGCCTATCAACCTGGTATCGGGGTGGATGACGCAGTCATCTACCTCCTTCAGAGATCCCTCTCCCACCTGGAGAAGGCTGGGAGCACTGTGAGAATCATGTTTTTTGATTTCTCCAGTGCTTTTAACACCATCCAGCCTATGCTTCTGGGGGACAAGCTGGAGAGTTCCGGGGTGGATCAACACCTCACCGCCTGGATCCTGGACTACCTCTCCAACCGTCCGCAGTACGTGAGGACCAGGGAGTGTCAGTCCGACACAATTGTCTGCAGCACGGGGGCCCCCCAGGGAACGGTTCTGGCACCGTTTCTCTTCACCCTCTACACTGCAGACTTCACCCATAATACACCAACCTGTCACCTGCAGAAGTTTTCTGATGACTCTGCCATTGTCGGCCTTATCTCTGATGAGGACGACAGGGAGTACAGAGAACTTACGCAGGACTTTGCCCTCTGGTGTCAGAGGAACCACCTCCAACTCAACAAAGGGAAGACCAGGGAGATGGTGGTTGACTTCAGGAGGCGCCAACATTCTCCCCCCACACCAGTGAAGATCCAGGGAACGGACATTGAGATTGTAAAATCTTACAAGTACCTGGGAGTTCACCTGAACAATAAACTGGACTGGACAGATAATTCTGCTGCTCTGTATAAGAAGGGACAGAGCAGACTCTATCTGCTGAGGAGACTGCGGTCTTTTGGAGTGCAGGGGGCACTCCTGAAGACCTTCTTTGACTCCGTGGTGGCATCAGCCATTTTTTATGGAGTGGTCTGCTGGGGCAGCAGCATCTCGACTACTGACAGGAAGAGACTCGACAAACTGGTAAATAAGGCCAGCTCTGTCTTGGGGAGCCCTCTGGACACGGTAGAGGTGGTGGGAGTCAGGAGAATGATGGACAAGCTGTCATCCCTGCTGGACAACACGTCCCACCCCCTCCAGGACACTCTGTCTACACTGTACAGCTCCTTCAGTGACAGGTTGCTTCACCCGCGGTGTCTCACGGAGAGATACCGCAGGTCCTTCCTTCCTGCAGCGGTCAGACTGTACAACCACCATGGACCCTGGTAGACCACCACACGAACTGTTGTCTCACTGTCGTGCCATAAAAACACTTATGTGCAATATAAACACTATACACTTTATTCAGCTTATACACTGTACAACTCAAGTATACTTATACTACTTATTTATTGATATTCGTGCTCTTAATTATTATTTTTTTTTTTTTGTTTTATTATTTTTGTTCTATTTTTATTCTATTTATATTCCTATCTATCTCTTTATTCTACCTCTTATCTGCGCTGTAACGATGTAAATTTCTCCACTGTGAGACTATTAAAGGATTTCTGATTCTGATTCTGATTCTATTTCTTCTACCTACAGGAGAGGGGTGATTGGACGACTATATCGACTATCCGAGTCCATCACAGCCACATTCTTCATGTCTTTCACAAAACAGGGCAGTGACTAAATTAAGCCGTCTTTAGTTGTTGCTGTCCGATCGATTGGTGCTGAAAAGCAGCATCCATTCATAAGTCATATTTGAGAACTAGACCAAAAACTATATGTGCAGTTGTGCACCCTGATCATTTAATAGCATAGTTATGTTATCCCCACCTGTTTGTTCATTTGGAGGCTGCATGCGGAGGCGTCCTTCATCTGATGCCACCGGACTCTTTGTCAAATCGTGATGGACAGCTGTTGCTGTTCAGCCTGTCTTTACAGCGTACTGCTTAGCAAAGATCTCAAAGTGATTTATTTTGTTTAATTGGAGGAGTGTAGCCTATAGGCTGTAATGTTTCAGTAAAATTAGATTTTCACATTAAAGACTGCGGATTTAAGTCTGGGGAGTGGGGACTCCCCCGCCCCCTGCGCACACATTCACACACACACACACACACACACACACACACACACACACACACACACACACACACACACACACACACACGTGCGCGAATATATTGGCAATCACTGGTTGTTGGGCTGCCGATGGCCTGTTGGGAAATTTTAACGTATCGCAGAACAATATAGTGTTGTGTTCCCTATAGGTTGGGGACATAACACTATTTAAACCATTTTTTTTTTACATCACATGGCAATATTCTACATGTCTGGTGAATCACTCTGTCCTCATTTACCCATATTTACCTATAAGTCAGCTCACACCCAAACAGTACACAAACACAGATGTACAGACAGGTTGCCCCCCTCCCTCGCCTCTTCCCGGTGGCCGCTGCTAAACCTGATTAATTGCTTCCGTATCCCCCACTAATTCAGTAAATCAGCTGTTGATTGAGAGATTCAGTGTGACAGCTGCAGCCCAATGCTTTGCCTTTTTTTCTTTCTTCTCTGTCTTGACACCACACTACCCCACTACTACCCCACCCGTTAAAAAAAACAAACCCTCTCTTAACTCCTGACTTTCCCGTCTCTAATCTCAAGCTGGGGGTCACCTCTCTATTCACACAATTCATGGAGTAGATTTTCTCCCGCCAATCCAAAATTGAGTTTTTTTTTTTTTTTTTTACATAAAAGGTTGATGTTCTCTTGCCACAAAACTATTCAGTATTCCAGACATCCGCTCTTTTGGCAGCCGTCAATGGACGCTTTCATTTGCATGATAGAATTACAGAATTCTTTCAAAGGCAGGATTTTCAATTTTCTTCTTTAATAGTGTATCATTGAGATATTGCCTGGTGCTTTTCTATAGGTCCTGTGGGCTTTCTTCTCACAGCTCATTTCATTATTTCTTCTCCCTGCTGCTTTTGATGCGTACACTTACCTGTCAGTCAGCCAGAAGTGTCTTTGGCTGTTTCTTTCTGTTTTTGTAAGAGAGGATTCAGTCCAAGTCCTCTTCAATTAGACCAAATGAAAGTGCAAAACAGATTAGTGAGGTTACTGCTTGTAAATAGCTACCGCCAAACATCTGTCATCCTTGTAGCTGCTGTGTGTCATTGTCGGCATCATGAGGTTCAGGGTAAATGAAGCAGTAAGATGTCTCTGCACAAATGTTACCAAAACAAAAAGTCTTTGTTTATTGTGCTATGTTTTCAGTGATTAAAATGATTCAGGTTCTTGGAATGAGCCTCAGTAATGTAATCATGAGTGATTTCGCAATGATAAGGAGGTCCAGCATGCAGCATTTCATCTTGAAAAAAGGAGTACTGGTACACATGCCATTGAACAGCACTGGTGTGTGTGTGTGTGTGTGTCTCTCTCTCTCTCTCTCTCTTTCTCTCTCTCTCTCTGTGTGTGTGTCTGTGCTCTCATGACAAGCTCCCTCTGTTAGCTGCAGTGACAAAGTCATGGTGGACTGTGTGATGGCTGAGGATGTGAGTTGCTGTGACAGACAGAAAAAGATCTACACACACACACACACACACACACACACACACAAACCATCTTTTCCTCCCAAATTGATGACATCTATTCCCTTTTAAGCCTCTCTTCTCTTCTCTTCTCTTCTCTTCTCTTCTCTTCTCTTCTCTCCTCTTCTCTTCTCTTCTCTTCTCTTCTCTCTTCTTCTCTTTCTCACACTGAGATATTGGATATGGATCAAAGCCAAGTGGCACGGGGATTAAATAGCTCACATGTCAAAACCCAAGAAATCATTAATGACACAAATTTCTCTTCAGTGGCTCAAACATTCATTTACAGATGACAACTGTCATGCCACCAGACTTGTGAACTGCAGCTGCTCCACCCTTGGGAAGAAATGTTTGAAAAGATTATATTTTACAGGCTTTTCCACTTTAAAATGACAAGGAATGGTCTGGTTAAAAGTCAGTCGACTGTCACTACCCAAATGTTTCCTCCTACATGATCAAAGACTTAATTTCATCGCATTTACTGGTGCAGTAACCTACCTCATTATAAACAAAGAACAATAACTAAAGGGCTTAAACTGAAGAATACTGTCTAAAACTGAAGCTGTGGTTGACAAATAATATTAAATTAGGTTGGAGACAATAAAGGATACTGTAGCTGTCTAACAAAAGGAGTAACTGTGTTATTACGGGCTAGGCAATTATGGCAATAATCTGCTAATCTGCTTGCCACATTGAAATTGGAATATCCATCCATCCATCCATTTTCTAAACCGCTTATCCTGTTCAGAGCTGCAGGGGCTGGAGCCTATCCCAGCATGCACCGAGTGAGAGGCAGCGCACATCCTAAACAGGTCCTGAGGGTGTACCCTGTGTCTATTAAAGGGCTTGAAATTGGAATAGGAAATGCAAAGTTAAAAAGCATCAATATTTCCAAATCCTGGCATATTACAGTTTACCTGCTGAACTTTTTTAGTACAGTTTAGCATGCAACAAAGTGTCAAACTATGTGCTGTGGAGCTTTCTTGCAAAGAAACGAGATCTGTTTGCATTCATTGTTTCTCACCAAATGCGTTGAATGAATTTCCTTCCTCATAAAACATTTGCAAAGCAGATTTATTTATTTTGTAATACGTTAGATTTTGCAATGTTTGCATCCATGTTTGCTAGCTTGCAGTCTTCTCCACTGCCTTCGCGGATGCCTTGCTACGCTTCTTGGCACGTTACTGCGAGCGACCGTCAACCAGTGGACTGTGCATCCTCGTGCACGATAGAAACAAAACGAGGTCCGCCTTGAAAAACATTGCACCATAGCACTACTAGTGATCAAAACTTCCACAGGGTACCTTTTAAACAAGGGATAGCTAAATCCACAATAAGCCGTGAAGTTGCGTCAGGGGGTTCTTAACTTCCCAGTATTGTGATTTTTCAGTAATCACACAGCTCGGAGTGGATTAGCCCACTTACAGAAATCAAAATAAAGGAAATGTATTGTTTATTCATTGCAGGGAAAAGTCTTTTAACTCTTTAAATGGAAATAATAGTAATGCACACCCTCCAACCAATCAGAATCAGTAATGAATTGTTAATTATTGAGCCGCGAACATTACCTTGTTGGTAATCAAAATACATTTGTACCACAGAAATATAATTTGAACTTGATAAAAGAAAATATGTCTAATGAGGTCTTTTCCTTTTCTTCTATGGCATCATGTACTGTATTGCTCTATGTGATTGTGAGGTATCGTAGGCATCATTCATGATCTGCAACACTATTACTGCCAAAAACTGCCAAAATGTTGTGTAAAGTTGCTGTTGTAAAGTTACTCCTGTTGTCATTAATACCACAACATGTCATTTTAAGACGGCCTCAGTCCACAGCTAAGAAGTTGAGTTTCACTGAGCCAGCAGCACCACCCCCCCCCACCCCCCGTGTGTTTGTGCTTACCTCAAAAAACTCCATTAACTAAGGAGTTAGGATTCGAAAATAGAAAATGACTTATGTGACTGGGCCTCTGACCTATCCGCTCCCTCATCCCAGAGTCTATTTCCAGGCGTCGGGCTTCTCGAAATGTGAAGATGATTTCTTAATCCCCAGGGATGCATCTGAGGATGGAAGTGAAATGTTTCAACTGTTCTCGTTTCCTGCCACGTGAGCCTCCTGATGGGTGGCAGACCGGCTGCCCAGTTCTCTGGCTGGACGGAGAGAAAAGGGTGCTAATGAGATGTGTGCTGCTCTTTCATGTGCATCCTCTCCTCTTCCCAGCATGCCTTTTCTCTTGACTCTGTGGGTGTCTAAGCTATAAGCGTCTAGGTTTCTGACTGCTGATGTACAAAGTGACCGTGTCTGAACTGAAAAGTTTAAACGGTTTGGAATTGAATCAGGCATTTTTGGGTATGAAAGGCAGTGTGAAGGGGAGGCGTGTTAATGAGCTGGTTTAGAACATCACTCGTTCCTCACAGTCATCAACAGCATGAAACTCTGGCCAAATGAGTGGATGGAATGAGGGAAAGCAAGAGAAGGTGGATAGTCACAGAGCTAAAAGCTAAAGCTGTGCTTAAATAGACAAAATCAATAAACAGCCAAAGTAATTGATTGATGACTCCAGCAGGCAAATGAACCACCACATGTCTCTACAAACATCTTCTTTCACAGAATTACACCACTTCAAACAGAAATGGCACCATCCCAGTTAACCTCTCATGCCTATTTAAAGTTCATGTAAAAAATGTTCGTATATATTTTTTTTGTGCTCATAATTACAAGATTTGATAATTTACAGTAAAATCTCATTTAAGTTTATGCGTAGATTTAAAAAAAGAATTCTAGTGGACTGATGCCCTACAAAGTCACGAGTGTTTATGGCTTTTTAAAGCTTGCTTTCCTTTTTTATTTGATTTCATATCTTCCAGGCAGCCATTAGTTTCCATTCATTTTATCACAGTACAAAAATCAATGTGCAGATGCTTGAAACTGGCCAGAGTGAACATTTAGTCTTTATTATTTGTACCCGTCACCTGTAAGCAGGGACTGCTCAGAAATTGTTTCTTTGGTTGTGAGTTTAAGGCAGCACCAATTTCTGATGTTTGGCTTCCGGACAGAAACCTTTCTAATGCAGGAAGCTACAAAAGTTCAAAATTATCATTTTCACAGCATCTGTGTTTGTCCTCTGGGTGTGATTATTATTATTATTATTTTTTTTTTTTTCTTTCTTGACAACAGAGCTTGTGAATCCAGTGCTTTCTGCAACCGACTCAAGGAAGGGGGAGCTTCCTTGAGGTTAATCATCTCTGAAAGAGTCTCTGAAAGATCTCATAGTATGCTTTAGAAAATGGATGGTAGATTTGAATTTAATGGATTAAAGTACACTTAACCACAGATATGGTCCTTTTTAAAATTACATGTTTTTTGTTTGAATGGTTGGAGATCCTGGCACATTCCCATCAGGCACCATGTGGTTTACACAGGACTGTGTATTGTGGCTCTTGGATTCTGCTCCAGAATCGTAGCAGTGGGATCCGCTTTGTATCCATCCAAAGAGAATAAAGATGATGATGATGATGAACATTGTTTGTTTTGCTTAAATACATAGTGCTGTACAAGAGCACAAACGGTATTTACCACATTAAACTATACTTACCTGACAGAAAGTGATTATCTTACAAAGTGATTGCTGCTATGAAAGTATAATGTCATTTATTAGTAGTCATGCAATACTTTTGCATATCAAACATTAACATTTTAGAGAACTGAGCCATGCAGTGATAAACTACTGTCGTGATGAGTTTCATGCATTTGTTTTGAAATTTAAAATGCATGGGGTTTTAACTTTCCAGTTGATCCTGTGTCCGGTTGAACTGGCTTGCACAGAAGGCAATCATCGCACTGAGCTTATCATTGCTCCATTACAACTCAGTTGGTTTGAGATGATAGTGAGCATTATGTAATTGCTTGTTAGAACTAAATGTGCAACGGGCATGATGGGTTAAATGCCAATTAGCACAGTATGTGTGTGGGTCTGGATGCAGCCAGGCGGCGCAGAGGGAGAACCATTTGCTCGCTGTAACCTGAAGCAGTTCAGGGCTCTGGGTTCACTCTGTGTTTGACTTGACAGGTCTGGATGAACTATCTTCCTGTTACTGCTATTCCTGGTTCATTTTTTTTCTATTTAACTGGGATACTGAGGTCAGTGCGCTGTGACAACTCGTACACTCTCTGTTGAGTGTCAGTGCACAGGCCCCTTTCTTCCTGAAATGACGGCAGTGAGCGAGGACGGGAGGATTTGAACGTGTTGAAGAGAGCAATGTGATGGCCCTAACCTTCCCTCCACCCTGTCCTCTCCTCCTCGCCTCATTCTCGCTCTCATGTTTTATTCCCAGAGTGTGACCGCCAGCGTGTTTAGAGTGGCTGATGGAAGGCTGTCATACATGTGGATTTTCCGTCACACACTGAAGTGCACATGCACAGACACCACAATGATCCCTGTGCTGTCCGTTCAGCACACTGATTCTACTCCACACACACACACACAGTCACTCTCAGTCTGGTAGAACCACTCAATGGCGGCCCCCTGACAGCTATCCAGCCGCAGCCTCTTCTTGCAGAAAACAGATAAAAGCTGTTTTTTAAAGTCTTTTCCCATGTCATCTCTCTAACTCTTGTCTTTTTTTCTCTCTGCTGGCAGTGAGGTGATGGCGTTGGCAGGATGTGTGTGTGTCTCATTGTTTGCGTGAACATGTGTATCTCGCTATATGTGTTTGCATGCATGCTGGGCATTATCACCTTAGGTCTGTGCAGATGTGTGGATGATAGAGTGAGACAGAGCGACACTTGACTACTGACTAAATCATCGTCTGTACCTGCTAAAGTCGTGAGCTGCTGCAGTAAGACAGCTGAATGCTTAACATTTGTCCAGAAAAATGCACTCATATGCACTACAATTAGGTATCGTTTCTTATTTTTCAGTACTGGTACCAGTATGATTCCCACATTTTGATACTGTAGAATATGAGCATGTTTTTCTATAAAAACCTTTCATTAAATGAAAAAAATAAGGCAAACTTCTGGAATGCATCAGTGTTTAATGTCTTAACGCAAGTAGCTGTACAAGACCTTTGCCTTACTAAGGCATTGTCTAAAATGAGCAAAAATTATATTGCATAATATGTGATTTGAGATTAAACAATTTGCTTAATAAATGAAATCGGTTAACAGATTAGTTGATCGTCAGAAAATTAGACCAAACAATTAATTCATTAGTTGGGGAAAAAATGGTCAGATTGATCAATAATGAAAAACAATGCAGCCCTGTATCTGAATAAGTTAACAAGACTAATAAACTCAACTCACTTTCAGTAGGTGAAAATGTTCGACACTCGGGTGCTACGGGTGCATTTTGTTCGCCACTCAAAAGGTAACATGCACATAATCACAAACACATAAGCATGCATGTGCATTTGCAGATGGCAATATGTCTGCATGCAAAATTGCATACCTAAAAGAACAGGTTCAAGGTGTGGCATCCTGGTGGTACAGTGACTTTACCATGTAATGGTGACAGTCCCAGTTTGACTCTGATCTTTATCCCATGTCCTTTTGTCTCTGCACCTATTTTATGGCTCTTCATACTGCATACTCTCCAATAAAGCAAAAAATGCTATAAAAATAATCTTTAAAAAACTTTGCAAGCTATGCGGCCACAGCTGTCTTGTTGTTGGGCAAAGAGATGTGTGAATGACATGGATTCCTCCTCCTCTTTTGTCTCATTTGTCTGTCTGGCTGGCTAGTTAGTTTATTGGCAGGACTACCACCAGTGGAAGGATTATTGTCACACAGATGTGTCAGGCCCTCCCACCTCTGGTATCATCTGCTTAGTGTAACACACGACGAGGAAGGGCGTCATTTTCCAATTTATGAGCACAGATGGATTAATTATGAGCTTTAATCAGTGTTATCACCAGCATAATACAGACAAGTGTGGACACACTGCTGTCCAGATTTTAATACACACACACACACACACACACACACAGACACACAGACACACACATAAGTGATAGTTGCTGACATTTGTCGCCACAGACTGCTAATTAAATGAGATGAGATTATACATGTCAGTTTTCTAATTTTTGGCATCAGAATTATTTGACCTCCAGGAGACTGTCAGGACTTGCTCAACCAATTATAATACAAACTGGACTTTAATAGATCAATGATTTAAACCCCCATCTGTTTCATGCGACACACACTAAAGAGAAGGAGGCGCTACATTCGCCTCGGAGCGACACTAAACAGGTCGGTGGGAAATGAAAAGAGGTAGCACTCGGAGTGGCATTCGCATTCAGAATTAATTAGCCTGGTGCCATATTTGGAACGAGGCGGGACAAAGAGGAAGAATTAAACAAGAATGGGACAGACAGCAGCTGGTAACTAATCCAATAAATGATTGTATGTTATTAAAAAAGCTCACACCAGCAGTGAGATTAAAGCCAGAGCTACGAGTCAGTTTTGATTAATGAGAAGCGTGATTAATCAAGTCTGTCTCCAAAACACACACACATGTGGGTTATTATATAGTTCTTTATTTGAAATACACAGAAGATTCCTACTCTGCATGCCTGTATGTTTGTACATGCATGCGTCTGATATCCATAACTGTTGTTTCTTGTGTCGTGAGAAAGTGGGTCATCTCTGCATGTGTCGATGGCAGGTGATCCGTTCACCACGTGAGATTTGAAATGTTTCTTGGTTGGCTTTATGTCGAAGTTTTACATGTAGGTTTACATTTACTCCCCCACTCTCCCCCCTAAGCCCCCTAAGCCCCCTTTGCCACTTTTACTTTCTCATTTTGCAGGCGTGGACACGGATGACTTAGTGTGGGTATGAATGTGAGGATGTAGGCTTTTATTTTGCGCTTTCTCTGCAGTTTGATTGAAAAGCTCTGAATAAAAGGTTTCACATTTAGCATTGCAGCTAACTCCTCCCATGCCTCAGTGTTTGTGCATGCATTTGTTGGCCTCTAAGTGTTTTATGTTTGTGTGTCTCTGTCCTTGATTTCCCCATGTGAGCTCATTTGCTTATTTTAGTTTGTCCGTCTGTCCTTGATTTGACCACAGGTTTGTCTGTTTGTGTCTTTGTGCATGCGGTCCAGTCTCAGACGCTGCAGGTCTGGCTCGTGTGTGTGTGTGTGTGTGTGTGTTGTTCTCTGCCAACTGCAGTGGTCTGATCTCAGATCAATGCAGGTTACCACAGTAGCTGCGTTCACACATTCCATCGCCATATATGGGCATCAGAGCACAACGCAAATTACTGCCAGGCCGCAGGCTTGTTTCGTGTAATCACACCTCTCCTCCATTCCTCTCCTCGTAAACTCTTCCCTTTTCTCCTCTCCGACTTGCCCTCTCCTCTCCTTGTCATTTTGTCATTCCATTTCCTCTTTTTTTCCTTTTGACTCATCCTTGCTGTTTTTTTCTCCTATGTCATTCATCACCTGTGTCCTCCTCTTCATGTCACTCCTCTCTCACCTTAACTCGTCATCCCTGGCCTCCTCCCCTCTATTTATCATTCATCTTCTCTTCTATTCTACTTGGCATGCGTCTCTTCTCCCCTCCTTTGTTATTCTTCTCCTTTCCTCTCACCTTTCCTCCTCATCATTGCCCTCCTCTCTTTTATTTACCATTCATCGCCTCTGCTCTCCCCTTCCCGGTATTCTCCTCCTCTGTATGCCAATCATCCTCCTGTCATTCTGTTTCTCACCTCATACCGCCATTCATGTCCTCTCATCATGTCCACTTCCTCCTCTTCCACTCAATCACTTTATCACATCGGCTTTCCTCGCTGCTCACTTGAATTTCCCCTCTTATTTTGCTCTTCCTGTTTTCTTCAAAATCTTTTGAGACATTTGCCTTTTCTCAAAAATCTCCCCTAACAAATAAAGAAGTCAATTTTGCATCAAATATAAAAAGAAACTTGTTGATGTCAGCCTGGGTTAAAGGGACTCACTGAAACTGACCTAACCATGAGTTAAACAACAAACAAAAATGGATCATGTTATTTCATCTGTCTTACTTCAAGCTAAAACCTTTAGTGCTTTCAGAGCTTAAACTAAAGCCACTGAAAACCTTAAACCTGTAATAACTGATTATTTGGCCACTTAAGGTGCAGCAGAACAAGCTGTAAACACGGCACTCACAGACAGAGTTGATAAAGCAAACTTGTTAGCAAACAGCAGCTTATTTACACATCCAGCAGACACAGAGCAACATTAGCATTCATTTGGAGTCCTGTTTCAGCCCACCTGGTGAATGTGAGTCCCATATTCACTCTCTTCTAGCTCTAGCTGTTTTGGTGTCTGCCACCTCCCGAGGAACATACAGTCTCTGGCTCTTGAGCTGCTAAATGCTCTACAGTGTTCACTGGCTAGCTGCTAACGGCTAGCTGCTAATGTCGTCTGCCTGCCTTTTAGTGCTGTGCAGCGTACGGTGGGTTTATCGGAGCCTTTTTGCTGAAAACAGCTGCCTGCTGCATCTGCAAACAACGCCGATGAGAGCGGTGAGAGTGAATAAAAACAGTAAAGTTGACAAAACAACGTGCTAAAAGACGCTAAAACACTCCGTAGAGCTGAGGACAGCTGCACAGTAATTCTCTGTGGGTTTGTAACTATGAGCGACTCCTTTCACATTACACATTTGATCCATTGCCAATATAAAAGTATTGATTAGAGCAGCTCTAACGACCCTGTGAGTGTTTTAATTCCAATTGAAACCGAATTATCATTCTGAGCTTAAAGGCTTACATAATTTTAGGGTAGTTTAGGTATCCCAATATATAAGCTTATATACGTATCAATCTTCCCATAACTCTTTAAATTGTTCTCTTTCAGAGTGTGAATATTTACCTTGTTTTTAAGTTACCGGAGGTCTAACATTAGGCCTGGGCGATAAAACGATAGCGACAGACACTTCATCAGTAGCAGTAAGAAAACTGTTCGATAGTCTCACCTAAATGCATTAAATGCAAACTGCCATGAAAGCACATAAGGAATACGCCCTGGCTCATAAACAGCCTATCATATCCCTCGATAATGGAGCTGCTATGAGTGACACGCAAACAGCCAATCATTTAACGGGTGTGTTGTTTTGTTGCACTGTCGACATGTGACACGACAACAGAAACAGCGTGGAGTGACAAAATGAGTGCAGATGGTGAAGAAATTGTTAATTAAAAGGACAGGTCATCTCGCCAAAGTAAGGTGATTAAATTCAACTTTTTTTCTCCTGGTTTTTTTAAAAAAATAGGTAATTAAAAATGATCAATTATTATCTATCAACTAAAATTAATTTTTATCGTATCGTTCAGCTATATTGCCCAGCCCTAGTCTAACATATACATGCCCACCTGTATACACAAAGAGACACACACACTTGTTGCTCTGTAGGGGCTTGGCTGCCATTGATCGGTGCACTTTGTTGATATTCAACACCACGCCAGCAGCCTCGATGTAGTCGCTGTAGCTTATTGGCGGGGGGAATGGGGGGCGAGAATGACCCAGGCCGAAAGAAGAAAAGGAAAAATGAGAGCAATATAAATGGAGGGAGAATGTTTCTCCCGCTCTGCTGTAAGAAAGGCTTAGTGGGAATGATTATCGGTGAAAGCTAAATTGGCAATCTGCCCTTTCTTGTCTTTCTGTGGCTCCGGTTTTCGTGCCCAATCCTCTTTCTCCTGTCACTTCTCTCTCTCTCTTTCTCTTACTGTCTCAATCTACCTCTCTCTATCACCCTCTGCTTCCCTCGTTCTTTCTTCTCCCTCTTTTCCACACTTCTCCCTCCTTCTCTCTCTCTCTCGTCTTGTTTCTTTTATCTTTCTTTCTCTCTTTTCCTCTTTCACAGTCTCCTCTTGCTTTCTTTCCATGCTTGGCCTCCCTGCTCGTCCTCTTTTGCTCCTCCAGTTGTCTTTTCTCTCAGTACGTCAACACTAAGCTCCATTTTGTTGTTTTTCCAACACCAAAAAATGAAGCTTTTCAGAAAATGGTCTTCAGGGTGAATAAAGCGAGGCTGAAAAACAATGATGACAGCGTGGTCAGTGGCTGTGGCTGAAGACTTTCAACTTCATGTTGCCTCGAACCCATTTTGTGAGAACTCCTGGACAATATTTCTTCAACCCGACTGAAATCATTCTGATTAGAGATTCCAACTCTAACGCTAAATAAATGTGCGTTAACATGCCCCAAAGCATTTAATCAGAATATAACTCTTCTGACATGTGCACACCGGTTTTTTTTCCAGCTTCGTTCATCTTTTCAAACACTTGTTTGAGCAACTCATTTCGAGCCTTTTGACCATCGAGGCGTTCAACAATCCTTAAATATTCTAAGTTGTTTCAGCCGCAGAGCAGTTTAGTTTCTCTCCCTCCCATAAACTCGTTCATGTCCCCTAATGTTCCCCCCAATTGTGCAAACGTGTGCACAAAGATTTATTCCAACCAGAGAGAAATGATCGCATTAAGCGTTTACATGGTTATTAGTTGCTAATATTTTCCTACTGAACGGATTATCAAAGGTTTACACCCCCCCCTCAACCCGATTGAAAATTCCTTCTGATCGGGCGGATCGGGCCAGTCTCTTCCGATTTGAGGTGGTTACATGAGGCATTTTTATTCTGCTTGGGCTAATTCCAATTATATAACTATTAGGATCCATGTGAACGCAGCTGATGTAATCTCATCAGGGTTATTTTTTCAAACAACGCCAGAGCCGCAGGAGACTCTTCTTACAACTGTTTAATCAGGCTGAGTAGTACTCCTCGCGACATAGTGCCCCTTCAAATAAACTAACAGTAAACAAACCAGGTGAGTCTCAGCAGAGTAACCGGGCTGTGTCCGAAGTTATGATGCAGTTTTGTTTATTGACCAAAATAGGATAACTAAGAAGATGTTCTGGCGTTTTCCTGTTGTTTAGGCACCTCAGCGTCGAAGAGATCTTAACAAAAATGAGCTGAAAACGTGTGGATGCATGAACAGCATCTTCAAAATTATAGTGTGGATATTCTTTTCTTTTCTTCCCTCTGTGTTTCATTTCCTCTGTGTTTCTGTCTCGCTCCATTTCCTCTCCCTCTCACACTTTAAAGGCTCCACAAGATTAATCTAATGCTATGCTATAGATCTCCCTCTCTCTTTCCTATGTCCCATTTTGTATCCTGTTTTCTTTTCACCATTTCTCTGTGAACTTACTCCATCTCCGGCTGACCTTATACCTGCAGTGTGGTTCAGGTTGGGTCATGTTTATTTCAGTGGTTGTCTGTAGCGTAGACCTTTCACCTCTTACCTCACACCTCTGTCTCTCCTCATTCCTCTTCCTCCTTCCAGTTAAGCCTCTCTTTATCTCTGGTCTCTCGCTGCTGCTTTTTGTTATAGTCTCTCTCCCCTCCCCTGTCTCACTCTTTTTTCCCTCTCCTTTAGCTTTACACTGGTATAGCGCTTTCCTTTCTCGCTCTTGGTTAATCTTCAGTCTTGCTCTCTCTGAGGGGCCAGAATGAAGATGTCAAGGCACACGCTCCTTCTAAAAATCTTAAACTATCTAAATCTAAGGCTTTAGCAATGAAAGGTCTGAAATTCAGTTTTTAAAGGGGTTTTCTTTTTCAAACCATGTGCAGCTTTGAGTGGAAGAGGTTGTCTGTATTCATAGTTTAACGTAAATGTGGAAACACCATGATGGTACTGTATCATGCAAATACGCTTGACCTCAATGACAGGATAACAAACCATTTTAGGAAAAATTCTTGGGTCATCACATTTTCCTTCTTAGTTTTACTTCCCCTTTGTTGAAGATGATGTGTCAGGATTTCCCAAACCATCTCTGTCTGTTCTCTGAAAATGAATGCATAATGCATGAAAGAATATCACAGATTATTAGTTTTCTTGGTGTGAAACACTACCAAAAGAAGCCTCAGATACTATAGAATAGAGTAATGTTAGCGGTTACCTACCTTGCCACATTCAAAAACCCTTTCAGCAAGCTAGATCTCTAGCCTTTTCATCTGCTCTACAAAACATGGTTTATACCTTAACAATGAGTTCTCAGCTGTCCTATTCCTTAGGGCTGCAACAAATTATTCTTTTCATTACCTATTTCTTTTCTCTCCATGTAATTTGATTTATTGTTTAGTCAGTGAAATATCTCAGAGTTCGAGGTGATGTCTTTGGATTGCTTCTTTTGTCCAATTTACAACTCCAAACCCAAAGATATTCAACGAGATAAAACAGAAAAAAGCAGCAAATCCTCACATTTGAGAAGCTTGAACTAGAAAATGTTTGGCATTTTTGATTGATGAATAATTTAAATAGATTATCAAAATACATATTATCAAATTGATCTTTCTGTTGATTAAATGGTTGTTTGACCATCTAATCGTTTACTACTTTCTTTATTGGCCACTTTAGTTTCAGAGCAATTATTACGTGATTTAAGCAGTTGGCTGGTTTTGCCAGGTTCCCTCAGTTTCCTTTGAAGATGCATTTTAAATTCAGTTCAAGCATTAGAAAAATGCTTCCTACAGGCTCAAATTTGGTTGTCTTTAACCTGCAGACACCCTGAATGTGTTCAGTGGAAGTTGGGCGCCGGAGTGTTTGTATTTAACTGTCAGTGGTGCCTGTTTGTGCTGCCTGCACTGCAGATATTTGTGCATTTATTTTTGTCATTGCTGGTTTGTGTGTGTGGAAGTTTGGAAGCGCTTAAGGTGACTTTTAGTCACTTTCTGGTGTTATTTGATATGTGAAATATGATGCGACGTGTTTCATTAGAGAACATCACAAGACAATGATTCTTTCTAACTTACCTTTTAACTCTGCTCACTTTCTTTCTGCTGGTTGCTCCCTATCTCTATTTACACCCGATTGGTATGCTATCACTCCATTGAATGGGTGTTATCAGTAGTTACCAGCCTATATGGGTTAGAAGGGGCCTGCTACACCTACTAGTAGGTTCGGAAGGCCGTTATCATCTATTCACATGGTTGAATACTCACGCCTCTCGGCTCCTCATACAGATGCATTTAGGTTTAGGCAACAAAACTACTTGGTTAGGTTTAGGAAAAGATGATGGTTTGGGTTAAAATAAGTACGTTACGTGACGTAAGTGGCGAACGTTTTGTAACTTTAAACTTTAAATAAGTCAACATTGACTTTTGGTTTCACAATGGGCACGAACCCCGGCCTCCTGGGAGAAAGTCCTGTGTTTGTTTGACCCATCCAACCACGTGGACTTTGTTTACTACTCTGTATACTACGTCATCTGAACATGCTGCATTGGCTCACTGAAATAAATGGTTGATGGGTGACTAGTAGGTTTAGTAGGTCCCCAATTCGCAGACATTTTCAGTTGCTTTAGGTTAGCTGCTAACTTCTTATTCTTCTTTGAGTTAGCTGCTAACTGCTGCTAGCTGCTTTTTAAATCCCCCGGTGGTGAGTCGCACGCACAACACGTCTTCAAAACGTCACACGCCTATCCTGTCCTGCCGGCTCCCCCATTTCCACTGCTGGCTTAATGGCGGAACAACATTGCCCCTCCTTTCCATGTTCGTACATTTTATACAGACGGTGAGGCGGGATAGCTTGATTAAGTTCCTGTTCTCTCACTCCTCCTGAAGTCTCTCTGATTTCATCTCTGTTGTTCTGTCTGCTCCTCCCTCAGTTTCTCTTCTTTCTCCTAAGTCAACGAGCCACGCCTACACACGAACCCACCCACCCACCCACCCACACACACACACACACACACACACACACACAAAACAAACTGGAGCATACATGTAACTGCACACAAGAAGCGGACACATAAGCAAACACAGAAAAACAGGCACAGAATCACACATTAAGGCACAGATATGTGTACACAGACAATCAGTTTTCTTGCCTCTCTCTCTCTCTCTCTCTCCCTGCTCACTCACTCAATTTGCTTCGATTTACCATCCTGTCAGGCCCGCTGATGCCCTCATTTCAGGCTGGCTATGTAAATATTATTGTTGAATCTGAGATGAGATGCCGTTCCCTGGCGAATCTCCTGCTGCCGTTTCTCCCAACGATCTGTCATAACGGGCTGACGTATAATCTATCACCCTGACAAGCTACACCCCCCCCCCCCTCCCCCATGCCCCGTCTCTCTCCTCCTCATCTGGGTGCCAGCCGGGTGGGAGCAGGCATGTCAGCACCTAGATAACCTACCTGTAGGTTTCCCCGCTCCTAATTTTGGATTTTTGCCATCTCAAGAAGTCACTGCTCACGGATTAAACAAATGAGCTATAACTTGTTAATTGGTGAGCTATAGAAGTGCTTGTAGGCGGTTTTGTTTCCCCTTGTTCCCGGTCATTATGCTAAGCTAAGCTAATTGGCTGCTGGCTGGAGTTTCATATACAGTGCACAGACGTGAGAGTGGTATCAATCTTGTCACCTAACTCTCGGCAAGAAATGTCAATTCCTCTAAACGGAGTAGCTCAGTTTAAGCTGATTTCCGCCTGGATTTTCTGTCTCTGCATATCTTGTTTCCTGTTACTAGAGGACACTTATCATGGTAATAGTAGGAAACGCGGCCCTCTTTTGATGTGAAGAGCTCAGAAAATGCTTCCAGTAACAGAAAGAGACAAGAAAAATGTGGAGAAAACTCAACTCAAATGAGCTGCTGATTTCGAAGTCACTCCAAGTAACAAGAAACTGGTAATCTGTCTTTATCTAGATTGATTCTTTTAAAAATCAAAATTTCAGCTGCTTTTTAATCATACCAATACCATTTTTATAGATATTTTTAAACAAAAACTGAAAGTAATGAAGCTCTAATTGTAGTTGAACAGGTGCATGAACAATACTATTAGTTCATTTACAGATTAACATGCAGTCAGTGAACACACACTACATGCTCACATCCTGGCATCTGTGTGTGTGTAACTGTGTGTGTGACACGTGCACCATTTAAGGGAGAGGAGTACATTAAGATAATGTATCTCCTGACCTTGTCTCTCTTTAGCTCAGCCCTGGCTCTGATCAATAACACGCTGTGTGTGTGTTTGTGTGTGTCGATAACTCGGTTACAAGCACCTACAGTACGCGCGTGTCTCTTCTCACCAGGTTGTTGTCATGCTAATCACAAACATGTTGCGTAGACGAGCAGAACTTCCCATTTGTTTTAATGAGGCCTGTCTGTTTCGCAGCCGCTTGTTGTGTTTGTTTTCTTAGTTTTCAATTAGGAGACAACACCTCAGGACCAGCAGGCCTGCAACGGCACACACACACACACACACTGCGTGCATCTGTTATTGATAAAATATCTCTCAATTAGAAATAAAGACCACAGATTACAGTGTTTTCCCCTCTATCTATATATGAATCTATATGCATTTTGTGTGTGTGTGTTGTAGCTGAATGATTGCATTCCTGTCTGCTATCAATCAGGGCCAACGCAGCGTGTGCTAATTACAGTATTGTATGATGATGATTTATGAACAAAGCAGCAGCAGCTTAGTCACAAACTCCTGCTGCTGCCGTCACCAAACCTTTGGTTCACACCGTCAAACACCACATATATTTGTGTGTGTGTGTGTGTGTGTGTTCCTCATTACTATATAAGACGTTTTTCAAAGCAGTGGTTGGATTTGCCACTCGACGTACAACAAAGCCACAACAAGAGATAACACAAAATTAAAACAAAGTTATATTCTTTGGAGTTCTTTGTTGGCAAAATAAAGCAGTTTTGCAGATTGCTTCGTCCGTACGAACACTGAATGGATAATGAGCAGTTTTCATTATTAAGAGGCAAAGGACAGACTGTAACACTCGATCACAGTTAACTGCACTTGTGGAAAATACTTTCTTTAATTCATCAGTTTTGAGCAGTGTCTAATTAACAAATTGAGATTTAAAAAAATGTTATTTTTGAGAATAAAACATTAGCAATTATTCATTAAACCTTATAATTCATGGGTACAGCTGTTAATAATTGTCTTGCTCCAACATTCCTTCTCACAAAGAATTATGCTTCACCGCATTTACCACAAATGTGCTGTGGGAGTTTTCACTGCTTTTCCCAATGCAGAAAATAAGATACTGAAATTTATATTTCATGAGCACACATTTTATGAGTTAAGATGAGTTTTAGGGAGATTGCTCTGTCGCAGAAAGGGACAGAAAGTGTACCCTTTACCACACACTATGTGAGCAAATAAGCTTTTAGCAGCTTTAAAGCTGGTCTGGTCAAAATATAACACAAAGGTCACGATTTCTTTGATCCACTTTTTCTGTTCCAGTAGGAAGTGAGGGTGGTGGGTGATGCTAGACTGTCCAGAGCTTGAAGTCACTGCACTGTGAAGAATGCATGGTCACTCACCTAAAATAGGTCAAAAAAATAAACCTAGTTACATCCCTGCACAGTAATTAGTTAGCCTAACTTTGCAATATTCAAAGCCTTGTCAAATAGCTGTAAAGTCTGTAAAGTATAATTTTGAGACTTTACTTTCTAACCTTCTTAATTAAGGTAATGCTGGTGGCCTGTTATCACTCAGAGTGGGTTTTCTTAAGTGTATCAAAAAATTAAATACAAGTACAGAGGTGATTTTGATGTGTGTGTTCTTTTAAAAGTTAAGTTTATGAAGTCGTTTTAATGGGTCAATCCTAATATAAAAACTCTATGTATTAATTTTGTGTAATTGACAGTAAGAGGAGAGTAAGGCCGCCATTGTTCTTGTTCATGTCTGCTGAGAAGCTGTTATGCAATGAAGAACAAAGTCCGAGGAATAGAATCATTGATCAAAAACTTCTTCCAACAAATGAGAGGTTTTGCTTACTGCTGCGCTATGCCATCTTTCTTCAGCATTGTGTGTGTCGCCCCTTTAACACCACAGGAGCCGACTTTGGGCTGCAATAATAAGCGTGTCTGCATGGTTACACATTCACAGTTGCTGATTCTGTTTCATCACAGTTGTCCGTAGTCAGCACTCCTGAAATGCATCAAAGTTATTAAATCTTCCACCAACTCTTTGGAGTTAATTCCAGTGCTATAAGAGTTCAGTCCGGCATGTATTGGAAATGAGAGTAACTCTTGTTTGTTCTATATTTAAATACTGAGCTTCTGAATTGTTAAAATGGGATCTAAAACAAAGATAAGTGTGGTTTGTTCCACTGTAAGGCTTTAATCGTAGATCAGCTGGAGACAGAAGAGAAAGAATAGAGAATGATTGAAGCTGTATCAAGATCAGTGCAGCAGTGCCTGCTTTTGCAAGGACAACAACGGCATGTAATTTGGCCAGAGAAGTGTGACCACTTAATGGGCACATTATTTTTTATTATAGTTAGGGCCCAAGCACTACAGTGCGTAGAACCCTATTGTAACTGAAGGAATTATTTTTTTTTTGTCCAATTCAATCGCACTTTTGAGGCCCTAAACATGCTCAAAAACTCATGAAATTTTGCACATGTGTCAGAAATGGCAATTTTTTTTATATTTTATAGGTCTCCTACATGGGGGCAAAATGGCTCAGCGCCACCTATAGGCGTTAACAAACTACCGTTTCACCTACATGCACCAAATTTGGTATGCATATGTATCATGTCCCCAAACCCAACAGGAAGTCAGTTATTTTTAATAAACTGTTCATTTTTGGCCATTTCCTGCACTTGTACTTTTGCGAACTACAGATTTTATCAGATCGCTTTCAAACTTGGACCATGCCTTCTTAACAAGTTGGCCATCAAACGATACTCGTGGATTTTGTTTTCGTTACACGGTCTGCCCGTGAGGTGGTGTGGAAGTTAAGTTTTTCGCCGCCACACAGGAAGTGCTTTATAACTGGACTATACATTGTCCTAGAGGCCCCAAACTTACCACGTGTCATGACCCCCCCGCCCTGAAGGCATCTAAATTTTCCGCCACAGTCATAGCGCCACCTACTGACGGCAGGAAATGACACGTTTTATAGTCTGACGTGTCGAGAAGCGGCGGACGCTGCATTCCCCGACGTGCGCTGCATTCCCCGACATGCGCAGGTGTGCGAGGGTCCATTCATCGCTGCTTGCAGCTTTAATTATCATTTGAATTGTTCTTATTTGGGCGTCTTTGACTGATTGGACCACATTGGAACAAGTCCGCTCCGGTCTTGGAGTTGGGACATTTAGGGGATGAAATCATACTGTTTTTTAAGGAATAATCATCATTTTCCAAGGTCTGTTCTTCCCGTTTACATTATTTTAAACGTGTGAGGTTTACGTCAGGCATCAGGACTCTGGCTGTTACAGCTGTGAGTTGGAGAAATCATTTTAAAGAGCTGCTGGAAAATGGTGAACAAACAGAAAAACGGTGTGTGCTGTGAGAGTATTATTATATAATCCAGTTGAAGGTTTCATTGTAGAGAAACATCTAAGCTGAAGTTTGTCCTTCTCTTAACAAGTTCAGTCACCCTCAAGTCTTTCCCAGAGTTCGCAGTGCTCATTGCCCATGTAAATTTATCCAGTTTCTTTGCCCTATCAGTGCAAAATGCTGCATAAACGAGCAAGGCAAATTGTTTATTGATAGATGTCCATTTCTGTTTTAGTACGGCCACATGAGAATTACTATTCTTGGAGCATTTCAGGGGTCTGCCTATACTGACACACCTCTTATCACAGTCTTGTTGTTGACTATATTTATTCAGTCTTTTAGTATGTGACCTGTCTGATTGTCAACACTAAAAGTGGTCTTCAGGTCTGTTCCCAGCTTTAGCAGCTGCACTGGAGCAGTTGTAGTTAAATTGACTTGTTGAGAGCAGTGCTGGCTGCTCAAAAAGCTCCTCGACGCTATAGTGCTCTTTGCCAGGTGACTGCTTTTCATTTAGAGCTATACTGCACGGTGGGTGAAGCCCTGTGATCATCAGACCTCTTCAGGTTAGACAAACACGGAGTGCAAATGTCAGGCATACCAAATGGTTTTAAAAGCCACATTAACACTGTTCAGAAAGCTCAAAACGTGGAAGCACATTTCCAACTTTCTGAAAAGGTACAACATACAGTGACGAATGCATCACGCTGTTAATAGTACTAAATGGTACCTTGATGATAGCTTTTGAAAGAAGGGAGATAATTACGTCTGCACCAGCCAGGCCTGGAACTCACAGCTCAGTAAGCAGATGAAAAAACGCCAAGAAATCTGGCTAAAACCAAGCGTCTAAGTTACATAATTTGGTTTTCAGCAGCATTTCAATAACTATATTTTAATGTGTCGTGTAAACCTGCTTTACATTGAATATAATAATTTATATTCTGTTGAAACGTCATCTAAAAACTTTTACTTTTCAACCAAATTTAGTCTGGATTTAACCTGGAGGCCTAAACATTGTTCGAATCTGTGCTTACTGGAAGTGGTCACATGTCTGCAGTTGGTCTTTATACAGCAGCTTGTCAGCCACATTTCAATTTGTCACAGTCTTTATTCCTAACACAGGTGTAATTGCTCATGTGCTTGGCTTTAGGATGGCTACATAATGTACACCGTAGGCCCAATGCAGTGGATGTGTGAATATGAATGACATAATGGGTAATATGCTGTTGACATTGTTGGTATGAAATGAACAAATTAGTTCCTGCTTAGCATTTAGACATGCCATCTGCTTTTCTAAATGGTATCAGGCCATGCTCAATTGATTTCCATATAGGCGAGACAGGGCTGCCGAAGCTCTAAGTGCGCTGAAGGTTGTGTGTTAAAGCAGAGATTCCCATCACTTTGAATGCAGAAGCATGCTTATACAAGCCAGAATATCACAAGCTAATTATCGACTGCTTGGAAATGTCACACAAAAGCTTGTTTGTTCACACAAGAGCAGGAGCAAAATTTAAAGAGCTGCCACCCTAAAGAGCAAATTGCAGCAGCTCTGAAGGTGCTGTGGTAATTAAGTGTTGGGACTTTTAAACGGACAAATTATCATATAAAATACCTTTTGACCTTTATTTATCCAGAAAAGGTTGATTGAACATGGGTGGTTTTTCCTCAAAGACGGAAAACACATTTAACACATTCACACATGCAGGCCACCCAACCACAGTGTGATAGCGTAATTATAATTATTTGTATTAACCGTTCCCAGTACGAATGAACTTAATGAAAACTGCAGGACTCAGAATCTAAAGAATTGATGCTGTTATTGTTTATACCTGATCCAGTTCCTAAAAGAAAGGGTAAAATCAGAAAATAGATGGGTAGCTAAAGAAACACTCACATTTTAATAACTTGTGTCTAAACTAGTGGTGCCCAACCTGAGGGTCGGGGCCTATATAGGGGGGATTTAAAAGCAGAAAACCCCCCACAAAATAACCCTAATTTGGATAATTTTACCTCTTCGGGCCTCTAAAAATGATTCAAACAAAACAATGGATCCACTCTTTGGTTGTCACAACAGGTAGCGACTGGTGATGTGGGTTCACACATAGACCTTTGTTTGGTTTAAGAGGACACAAGGCAAAAATTTAGGAAAAAAAAAGAAAACAGCATGTGTTAAATAACAATGAGTGTGCTAAATTAGTTTAAAATACTGCACATTACATCACCCAGCCAGGCAGTTAGAGTAAAGCAGAAATATCATATGATTGTTACATAGTGTGGAGTGCATCAGTATTGTTCTGGTCATTTAACTGATGTTTGATGATGCAGTAACAGCTACAGTACCACTAATTGCCTCCTTCCTCTCGGTGCAATATGTCAGCTGCCTGTACAGCCTGAAACACTCCCTCCCATGTGTTATGACTGGTCATCCTACAATAAAAGACAGCTGACACCATGTGGTCTAAACTGTTAAACTGATGTCAACTCTGCAGAGTGCTTTTCTTTGCATTAAAAGGCTCTCTGCTCTGAGTCTGGCTAAAGCTGAGGCTTTCCATCCACCTCATGGCCGCTCCTAATTGACTCAAACGTTTAAAAGGCACTGGCAGTTTGACAAAAGACTGCCCTCAACAATTACCATCAAATTACCTTTGAGCAAAGCAGCTGAGTGGAGGGAAGCTGTGGTTGCAGTGGGCAGCTTCCAGGTATGAATGAGATGTTTGATTACATAAGAGAGAGCTTGGCTGAAAATGGACAAAGATGCACCTCAAACCCTTTGTGGACTAATTAAAGATAAGACATTGATTTACTTTTCATTTGAGCAAGTCTCCTGCCTGTTAAACCTTGAAGAGAAGCCAACACTCACTGCAGCTAAGAAGTACAAGGTGGGCCAGGACATAATGGACAGACGGTGCAGCAACGCCACCCAGGCTGACAGGTGGGGTCATATGTCATTCCTCCGCAGAGCCCCGACTGTCGCAGGTGCGTTTGTTTTCCGCCAGATGACTGCCCTCTGGGGCGTATGTTTAATTGTCGCCTGGAACCTGAGTTGGCGCCAGTTGAGATAGCGGAGGGTCACGTGACGTGGGTTCGATGAGGCCGGTGCAGCTTCTGATAGACACACACAGACGCATATGAGCACAGAAACACTCACACAAGTCCGTGCACACAGATCTCTACATGCATCTGGTACGAAAAAGAAAAAGTTTGCACACACACTCAGAGGCTGGGGGGTGGTGACAAGTCAAAGAAGAGCCATTAATCATGAGCTATGATGAGAAAGAGAGAGAGACAGAGGGGAGTCATGGAGGAATAAGGAAATACCGGAGGAAGGGATAGAAAGAGATAGAGAAGATCGGTAAAAGGAAGAAAAAAAGTCATCAAAACGGAAAAAAACATGGAGGTACAGAGATAGAAATGGGATAGACAACAACGTGAGGAGGTAAAGAAAGACATTAAACAGACTGGAAGAGAAAAAGAAAAAAGAAACAAGGTGAGGGGAAAGGCAGCAGACGAGGAGGAGGAGGAGGAGGTGAAGAAGCTTTAACCAGAAATAGGCAGCGTGAATCATTGCTGTCCCATCCCCACATGGTAATGATAGCACTGTAACACACACACACACACACACACACACACACACACACACACACACACACACACACACACACTGACAGCTAAAAAGCGTTGCTGTACCTGTGTCAGCTCACTTTAGTGTGAGGGACATTTCTGCACAGAGCTGTCAATAGGAGGACTTAATATAATACATAAAGAAGCTATTGCAGCTCTCTCTCACACACACACACACACACACACACACACACACACACACGCACACACAAACTATCACACAAACAACAGCCCCCAGCTTTGTTGCTTATGTGCCATTATTGTTGTTTTGTAGCGTTGGTGGAGATAAGGCAACATCTAATAACAGGGAAATGATGATTCCTCTTAGCGACAAGCTTCACCACTACAACAGTTCACTGGTCACGCCAAGGCTGGTCCTCTTGGCCAGGAAGCCAAACTACTCTCCTTCTTCACCAGGGAGCAGAAAATAAAACTCAAAAGGGAAGACACCAGATAATAGTTAGGTGAGGCGGAGATGGAGATGGAGAGGGAGAGACGTGTAAGATATTTAGGTTGCCTTGGTAATGAATGAAAATAAGCAAGGTAATGATGGCGATGCTTTGCTGGTGGGGTAGTCAAGGCTAAACGGCGAGATTCCCAGTGGATCTCTCTCTCTCGCTCTCTCGCTCTCTCGCTCTCTCGCTCTCTCTCTCTCTCTCTCTCTCTCTCAGCATCTGACCTGTAGATTTCCTGACCTTTTTCTCCAGGTAGCTTATTATAAACATTAAATAGAATCTGCTTTGTGCAGTAAACAGGATTTTTCCTGCCACTGCCACAATGAAGGACAAACATGATTATGAGTCATAACCTTATTCTTTGTAGCGGAACTTGTGGCACATCAAGATACTAACTAGAGAACAATCAGGCTCCCGGGCAAATGAACAATAGCTGGTATTTAACCATTCATGAACAGCAAGTACTCATGTTTTTTTATTTATTTTTTATTTAAGATTCATGAATAACTCCTTTATTTGCTTTGCTTCAGCACTTGCTTGTCAGTGCACCATCTTACCTACTGAAATGGATAAAATAATAACTGATTTTGCCTGCTGAAGTAGATCAAATGATTGACTTTCCATGATCACAGTGGAAAGACGTTAAATTTGCTAGAATAACCTGTAGTTTATCTTGACTACCTTTTTGGAAATTGGGGTTGCTGGGGTAGAAAACCCTGGTTTTTGTAGCCACAGTGGCTGCTACTGGCTATTCCAAAATTCACTTGCAAATTTCACTAAAATACAATCCAAGTAGGATCTTAACCATCCAAAATCACATTGGGTTTGCTGCTGAAGTTGCAAGAAGTGGCCAGAACAGTTTAAGGCAAAACCTACCAGCAAGCGACACTCTGCAGGCAACATTACCGCTCTCTGCACCATGGGAAATAATTTAAGCTGATTTTAATGTACAAATGCACTCATATTATCAGCCTAAATAATTCAGTGGGACTGCAGTGGAAACAACCTCCTAGCTGAAGTGCCATAAGCTGGTTCATTTTAAATGATATGCCTGGTTTGGACTATAGGATGTAGCAAACCATAACTGCAACAAAATACAAAAATAATATAACAGTTTATATAGATGTATAGATATGTTATTTATTCATCCATGAGGGAAGTTAGGTATAATAGCATGTTTCAGGAAAAACTAAAAAAATATTGATCTGAGTACCTTCTGATGTCATTTCTGTGTTCACGTTGTCAGTAAAATAAAGTCTTTTAATCTTTTAAAGCTAAACTTTGATCCCTACATTACCTTTTTCCCCCTCCTCTGCTTGGCCATCATTTGCATGTATATTTTACCATTCATGTGTGATCACATAGCCTGCTGTGACATTTTTGGGCCTCCGATAATGAGATGTGCAGTCGGCTTGCTGTAGCATCACATGTGGAGCATCACACCTTCCCATTGGCTTTTCAGGAATGCAGCATGTGTCTCAACTAGATGAGGTGGAATGCGGCATTTCAGTCTCATAGCCAAACACAGCAGTGACAATAAAATGTGAGTATTTGCACAAATGTAGCTGTTATGATGGTAGCTGTGCATTGACCATTTCTAAAAAAAAAACTAAAGTACGTGTTTCACCAAGATGTTTCTGTCACTTCAGCCTTGGTGGCAATTTGTACATTTCTAATAGAAGTTTTAACCAAAGTCTACCAACAGGCACTTGAAAAATGTTACCTGGCTGCAACTGTGGCACCTGAGGCATTTTTCAGTGTTTTAGGGAATGATAGATGAACCCATCGAATGCCAAGGAGTGTGCGTGGGGGGGAGGCTGCGGTGGTGCACTTCATCAAAAGGGGAGAATTTTCTTGGCTGCCCGAGTCGAGCTGAGAGGTCTCGTGTGTCACTTTGTGAAAAATGCCGTCCGACGTTACACTCTTCATACCTCACTCTGCTGCCATTTTCCTCTACTTTATCTGCCGGCTTCACCACAGCGTCGCTGAAAAGGCACCACGTAGCGTGCACTTCATCAGCGAGGTTGCTTGTGGGCTGTGATGGAGCTACGTTTCTCTGTCGCCATTTAATTGAGGGATTCAGTGTGGGCGCCCCTTCATACACTTTCAAGTAGCACTTCATTGACATTTGGTCCAGGGAGGATTTATGGGAGGGGGGTCTACTGTTCAGAGTCGGTCTGGAAGATTTAAAACAGGGAGGCGACGATATAAAACAAATAGGGGTCAGGGCAGGTCAAAACCAGGTCAGGCGCATGTGCGTGTGAAGTGGATTAGAGAGTGTGTGTGGGCGCAGGGGGTGGTAGCTGATAGTAATTCGTGTGTGACGGTATGCATAGAGATATTCTGAGCTCGTAGGCATATCTGAAAAGGAGCTGATGTATTTTTTATGCACATTTTTTGCTTAAATTGAAGGTGAAAAAAATCCAGCAGTCATGACGAATAATAAAAAAAATAAATAAGAGAGACGGGGACAGAAAACGGATGACACGCGCCACGGGTCGTGACCTGCATTCGAACCCACAATGACGTCACGGGGAGCTGGGAACGCTGAGAGCTCAAACAGGATGCTGATCCTGCTCGTGAGCTAACTGGAAGCACGTTTGAGAATCTCCTCAGCTGGCGTGTGGTGGAGGAAACCCAGAAAAAGCAGACACAAGTAGCTCAGTTAGAGCAGACAGAAAAGGAGAGGGTAAGGAAGAAAGGATGGAAGGAAGGAGGGAGGAGAGAGCAGTGACTTGCAGAATGAAAACAGCATGTAAAGATAAACAGATATCTATCAGTGAATGTGTGTGCAGCTTGTTCGTCCCCACCTGGCCGGTTTATCGTGCGGCTGCACATTGCTGTTGTGCGTGGAGCGCATTGGTGCGTGTTTTAGAGACGACAGAGGGGAATGATACAGGGGGAGAAAGAGAGGGACCCCCCTCCCCCTGAACTCCTGCATTTACCAACAGCCCTACAGAGGCCCCCAGGCTCCAGCCCTCCATCTTTATTTTTCCACAGTTTCCTCTGAACTTCCCTCAGTCAGTCTGTATGCCTGCCTCGCCGTGCATGTCGACTAGCTGTGTTTGTCATGGCTGGATGTGAGCTTGGCAGCAACGCGTGCCAGTGTTGTTTTTTCTTTTTGGGAGCTGCAGGGGAAAATGAGGAGCGGGGGAAGCGATTTGAGGGGGAGAAGAAAGACGGGATTGCAGGAGACCTCAGGACACGGTGTGTGCCACAATGTGCAGGCCACGAGCAACAATAGTATTACAAGTATTGGCATCGTGGTACGATAGCATTAGCAGATTAGTGTTATTTCATAAACTGTGTGGCCGTTTGGGGATTGTAATTCTTACTGTGAACATAGAACTGTGATGCTCAGTGGGAAGAGCGATACATTGGCAGGATTTGAGGTTTTATTTCCTGTGACTGGCTGAGTACAACAAGGTGCTGATGTTGTGTTCAGCTTCTTACTGGATGTTCTTTCTTTCTTCAGGTTGTGAAATTGGACACCCATCTTGACATTTATGTCCTTATTTGTAAGAAATGAAACAAATAGGAAAGTGAGGAAGCATTTTATCTCATTCACCCATCCACACACACATTCACACATCGATGGCGACGGAGCTGCCATGCAAGGTGCTGGCCTCCATTGGGAGCAATGTAGGGTTCAGTGTCTTGCCCAAGGACACTTCGACATGTTGAAGCCCCCAGTCCTGTGATGCAGGAAGTTTTAATGTAAACAGTTATGTGGGCTTCTAAACGGCACATTGGCAGCCATGTTGGCTAAAGCTGGGAACACACAGTATGCAAGCCAATCACAACATGCATCAGGCTGTGACATTTGGACTCAGATGCCTGCTTTGTGTCAGACAGTAAGCGATTATGTCTGAATGTGATCTGATAGTTGAACTGGCCAAGAACAGAAATATGATCAGAGACGACTGCAGTCTACAAGAGTTGGTGGTTAAACATGTGATAAGTAATTTCACAGTTGGTTAGATTCCCATGTGTTCCTGACTTAAAGCCACTGAGTCACAACATGGCCAATAGTTGATGCAGTATGAGAAGGATTAGCAAAATTGGCTATGATCTGTGCAGTTTGTGAACATATGTACTATGCCCACTGGGAAGAATATAAGTCAGTAAGGTTGAATTCATGTGCTTGTTGAACACGCTTTTCTTTTCAGATTTAAAGTCTGCATATAAGGACGGAAGCTAAAGCAAATGTTAAAGCAATTGTCGAGGTTACTACTGTATCCTGTGAGCCCTAGGTCACAATAATATGAGGATTTGACTTGGAAATGACTGCAGTGAGATTTGGCATACCCCAGACACAAAAACAAGCAAATTCAAGTCTGAAGTTTTCACCTAAGAAGAAAAAATCCTGACCTGACAGGCCTTGTATAGCTACACATTTAAATATTCTACTGTAAGGCCATGTTCACACCAACATTGCATTAAAATGCAGCCTCATATTGCAGTAAAATCCTTCCTCATTACATTATAAACTCCAGTGCAGCGTTTGGCGTCTGATAAGCCTTCAGACTCGTGGATCTATTACTCTATCTGAATTTTCTGGATCATGTTTCCAGTGCAGCCCCTTGCATTTTATTTAACGCAGGGATGTTTTTTCAGTCTGAACGCCCACTTAAGCTTATGCTTCGGAAAGATTGGGTTCCTTCACCTTTGTTTTTTTTTCTGTGTAAAAGAGCACCATTACCAGCTTTGAAAGAGATATTTTTCAAATTTTAAAGGTCACTATTCAGAGACCTGGAAATCTTGCAGCTTGACTTGCATTTTGCTTATGAAGACTTTTTATATTGGACTTGCCCTCAAGAACTTTACCTTTTTAAAATCCAAATCTTTTCAAGTTAATAATTCAGGGGGGCTATTAAGTCCTTGTTGGAATGTTGCGTATCCAATATTTGGCAGCACATGAAATCACATTATCATTGCTGGAGTTTGAGTTTCCTTTCCTTTATGTAAAGCATTTAAAATGCTCAATAAAATGAAGACGTTTCTGTTGGACGTAAATAGACGTCTCTTTTTTCAGATGTCATTACAACATGCTTTGTAGTCAGCTTACCTAAACAGGATTACACTTCTCCAAATGTGGATGTAATAATAGAGATGGAGGCGAGGGATTGAGGGCCGGAGTGACAGAGGGATGGAAGAAAACCAAAGGGAGGGGAGGTAACTCTGGGCATCCGTCCACCAACTACGTTTCCTGCAAATATCTTCCCCTGAGTGTAAACACACTGCACACACACGCGCACACACACACATGCACACACGAGACAATGGCATCGCCTCAGGCAACGCCTGGCTGCTTTAGGCCCCCGACTCTGTTCTTCCTCATTCTATATGCTGTTTTTTCCCTTTTCTCTTTCACCTGTCACATCTGCTTTCTCTTTTTCTCCGTCTCCATCTCTATCTCACAGCCTCTTTTTGCCTCTTGACCCTGTTTACCTCCCCTTCTCTTCATATTTCTTTCTCTTTACAGCCCTCATTCGCTTCCTTTTGTTTCATCGATTCACTCATTTCATCCTTCTCTCCTACTCCACCTTATTTTCTCCCTTTTCCCCCTCCCATCCGTGTCCGTCATTTATTTTCCCATCCCTTGTTTTATCTCTGTCTCCCTGTCTGCCTTACCTGGCCCTTGCTCTTCCTCTCCCCTTTAGTTCTTTCATTTTCACCCTTCCTCTCTTTCTTTGCCTCATTCTCATTCTGTCTCTCATCCTCGCCCCTCACTGTCATCTCACTCATTATTTTTCTCATCTTTAGCTCCCTCCGTCTTTCTTTTTCACTTTGTGAGTCTGTCTGCCTCTGTCTGCTGCGGGCTTGCTGTGCAGCGGTTTGTCAGTGATTTCATTAATTCATCATCATCACCAGTCAGAGACTTGCAGAGCAACGGCTTTACATGAATCTTTCTTCCATTTTCCCTGTCTCTCTTTATCTCTCAGCCTTGATGTGACTTATGGTGTGTTGAATTGGAAAAAAACAAGGAAACAAAATCAACATTGCAACACCAAGTTTGTGTAGATTTTTCAGTGGAAATGCAGTTGTCACATCATGAAGTTCAATGCTTTTTTGATTTCGTCTCCAGCTTTGGTGCTCGGTGTTCATTGCGGTAGTATTTCTGCACCGCACTTCACCTGTCAGTCAAACTGTGGGCGGTACTGTGGCATCTCAATCCTCAGATTCTTTTGTAGTTGAAGTTTGAGTTTCTCTGGGTGGAGCTTTTTTCTTTGTTCAGCCACGGTGACTACGATGCTCATGCCAACAAGTTCTTCTTTTCTTTATTCCAAACAAACCAGGAATTTGAAACACATCATCCCCTGGACATGTAGCAGACAAAACAGACATATTTCCTACATGAAAATATCAGAGTATGACTCTAAAATTGATTGCACGACAGTTAAAAATTGACTCGAATCGAAAACATCCACCTCAACCTCTCTGAAATGTCACACATGCTGTCACTCCCTTTTGTAATGAGCCACTATTTATGTATGTTTGTTGCCAAGTGGATTTTCTTTTTGTATTTGTCTCCAGGTAAAACCATGAAATATGGCTAACATTGGCTGACATTAAGAACAATAACAACTTGTCCAATATTCCTCAATTCCAAGTTTATTTTTTTGACATGCAGGAAACTGATGCAGCTAATCTGCATTTTATTTTTTGTGACATTTCAAAAGGTTTCATAAGATTTACTTGTCACCTGAATGAAAACATAGTGCTGTGTCTCTGTCTCTCCTTTGATTTACTGGCTTACCCTCCTTCTATCCATCTTTTCCTCTCTCACCTATTTTCTCTGTTTGTCTCACTCATTTATCTTCCTCTGTGCCCATTGTGCTTTTCCTCTCTCCAGTCTTTCTTTACCTTTGCCACTCTCTCTTTCTGTTTCTCTCAGACTCCCTCCATCCCTCTCTCAGAAACAGACGAGGAAAGAGAACATTGATAGACAAAGACAACGAGTGAGAGAGGAAAGAGAAAGAAAGGGGGAGAGAGAGAAGAGACGGGAAGGATTTCCAATTTCAAGAGAAAAATCAAGCGACAGAAATTGGAATTAAATGCAAGCTGCAACACGTGGTGTGAGCTCTGACTCTCCCCCCGATTTAACACACAATTAAATAGACGCTGCCTGGGCAGAGGGGGAGAAGGGGTGAGGACTGGGGGAGCAGAGGCAGAAAGATTGATAGAGAGAAAGGACAAGGGCAGAAAAAGAGGAAGAGAGGTAAGAGAATAAAGGCTTGTAAACACTGTCCCAGATGAAAGTGGTGAGATGGTGAGAAACAAATTGGTGAAATCTTGGTCCCACCAAAACTAATGACTTCCACATTAGCCTCAGTTGTACTTTGTGTTTGGTGCTAATTAGCAAATGTTAGCATTTTAGGTAACAAGAAAAAGTCATTTGTGGCAAAGAAGAAAACCTTCTGGAGTGCCAGCATTATAGCCAGGGCGTGGTTTTTTGCTTTGCTGCAATTTTAAAACACGAGAGTAGGCTGTCAATGCCCTCTTTGATATGTTTCAAAATTGATATTTTCAACACAGATGACACAGATTCCTGCCAAGATTTTATCGGAGCCATCCCGCTCAGTGTGACATGTAATGAACCTGCGAGATTGCTGTTACCGCACAGTGTGTAGGGGCCCTAAGACAGAGATTTTCTTGACATTTCAAGCAGCAGCATTACTCAATAACAACTCATGATGCCACAAGACACACAGCAAATGAGACACCGTATTCAAAAGAGGCAGAGGGAGTGGAGCTGAAAAAAAGAGGAAGAGAGGAGGGCGGAGAGAGGAGGGAGGATGAGCATGGTGGCTGCTTTCAGGCTCACAGGAGCGATTTTCTCCCTCAATAGGAGTACTTAAGGCTCCATGGATTATTAATGGCCTATCTCTGAGGAGCCACCCCCCCTCGTCCTCCTCTTTCTCCTCATGTCACTGTGCTCCCTTTTTCCCCTTCTCTCCCTCCCTCCACTCTTTAGTCTCTCCCCACCCTCCCTTCCTCCACCGCCACCTCCTTTTCATCCATCTCATCTCTTCTTCATTGTCTCACTTTTTGCCACCGTCTCCCAAGTTAATTTTTACCTTCTCTACCTTTAACTTCCCGCCCTCCCTCACTCTTTATCCGCCGCTGCCTCCTGACTTCATCTGTTTTTCACTTATCCCCCCCTTTTTCAATCGCTACTTCCATCTCATCATCATCCCCTCTCACTTCAGTTCATCTTTCCTCTTCGTGCCCTCTTTTCAATACCTGCGTCCATCTCATCTTCATGCCCAGCTCCTTATTCTCTCCCTCCCTTTGATGCCACTCCTGCAGTTCATCTTTATTCCTCCCCACACCACATTTCTTTGTCAACTCACTACATTTCTAGTCTTCTTTTGGCATCACTCTTCATACAGCCCTGCCTCCCAAGTTCATGGCATCATCTGTGGGTGACAAGGGCGTGTCCAGTGACTTTCCGCTAACCTCCCCCTCCTTCCATTTTCAACCTCTTTTTGAAAGAGGACACTATTTTTCCTCTCAGTGCTACTCAGTTTACCTCTTAGAGCTTCACCTGATCCACCCTCCCCACTCTCTTCCTCTGTCTCTTCCTTTGAGCGTGTGTCATTTGTAAAAGGCCATAATGATGCTCTTCCCAGCACTGTGTATGAATTGTTAATAACAAACAGTTTTAACCTTGGCTCTGCTGAAACACCACTAAAATCACACATAAGTAATAATGAGGTTGGAAGCCAGTTAGCAGCATCTTTCAACAAACTATACTATTAATGTTTCAGCTTGTGACAGCTTTCTCCTGCAGAAAGCTGCAGTTTGTCTGTTTTGCATGTTGTCATTATTTCCAATGATCCACTTAAAGATCCCCTTCAGACGTGTTTTGAGACAATATTCAGCTTGGAATAATAATTTGTGTCTGAGATGTTTGTTTTTCTTTCACAAAAAAAGTTCAATTACCTCGTTAAGAAGTTTTAATGTTGCATCTAACGCCTCTCTCTCACTGAAAAACCAGAAGCTATGAATATGCAAAAATTGTTCATTTCAAAATGTTTTAACTTCTGTGCACAAGATGTCTCCTACTTCACTGAAGAGTTAATTCTCAGTGAACTGTATGTGCACTGGAGGCTTCAAGCACCACGACTTACACTCCGATTTAAGTTGAGACAGAGAAACGCTTTTCTTTCAACACATGAATTTGGTAACAGACTTCTAGTGTCAAAGTGCACATACATTATTCTGCACAGTGAAGTTACAGTGAGCAAAACACATTCTTGAGTGGAGGGGAACTTTTAACATATTTTAAAGCATTTAAACAGCAGTTGTTTTTTTGTTTGTTGCACCAGTTTGGGCGCAGGTGATTTGGCCTCTTTGGCACGCCGGTATCAGACAATATCGGCTCACTAATTGCCTGATGTGGGGTGTCAGGAATAAAAATGAGCTTTGGGATGGACCATGATTACATAATTTGAAATAGTGACCCTCTAAGAAGACATAAACGTCATGCAGTCTGCTCCTGGCATTAGTTGTGTCACGTTGGTTTTCTGCCAGATCGCTTTCATAGCTGACAAATGCTTCTAGCTAGTATTCACACTGATATGAGCCATCTTTGTTGCAGTGTGTTATATCTGTATTTCTGTAGCTTATGATTACTCTCATTATAGATTAATCTGTTGATTTCTTTTTTTGGATTAATTGTTAAGTCTGTAACATTGTCGGAAATGTTGAAAATTACTCAGAGCCCCAGGTCACTTCTTCAAATTGCTTGTTTTGTCCGGCAAACAAAATCCCAAAAATATTCAATTTATAAAGATTAAAAACAAAGAAAAGCCTCACAATGGAGAAGCTGAAACCAGCAGCTATTTGGCATTTTATGAATGATAAATGATTTAAACAAATGATTGATTATCAGAACTGAAGTCAATTAATTTTCTGTCATTCGTTTCAGGTCTTAAAATCCTTTTTGATTTATCTGGCCTACCCCTGGAAATAACCCAGCAGAGGTATTAAAATGCAAACTGAGTACAAAAGCAAGTGAAGTCAAGTGAAAGCATAAATCTTAGTGTCCACAACTGCCCTTTGCTTTTATTGTGAGTATTTCTCTGTTAAACCATCATTTAGTTTTTCAGTAGAGGTAAATTGGGGGTTCTGGTCTCGGCGACTCTCTCTCTCTTCTCTCTCTGTCACTCAGTCCAATTTTCCACCACTGCCTCTCTCTCGCTCCCAGCTCGCTCTGTCCATTTTGTCATTTTACCAACAATTTCTCTTTCTCCTCATCTCTCTCGCTCTCTCTCCATCTCTTGCAGTGGCTCAGCTTGTCAGTCCATTTTGCTTGTTTTCTCTAAGCCATCCCCTCTTTAGCAGAGATGCTCTTAAGCTCCTTGTTTTCCTCCTCCTCTCTGCCTCGCTCTCCATCTGAGCAAATTGCTTTGGACGATGCATCCAGGTTGGAGTGCCCTAGTTTCTCCTCTCCTCCTTTCTTCCTCTTCTGGGCATCTCTGCATTTATTTATTCAGATGGGAGGACAAGGAAGAGGAGCGAATGAGAGAGAAAACGAGGGAAGGGTCAAGTGAGAGGAGGAGGGTGAGAGTAAAACAAATAAGAGGATAAGGGGAGGGAAAATAGTCTTAAAGGACTAAAATCTGAGTTTCTGTCAATATGCCTTGTCGCCTGCTAAAAGAGGATTGGTAGCAGGTTCATCTCTGTGTCCAGAAAGCAGCAGCACTGCTGAGCTCCACAAAGTGGGTGTCTGCTGTCCACTATATCATGATTTATACCTCGCATAAGATGTTCCTTTTGTCCGATTTCTGGAATATAAAGAAGAGTTAAAAGAATAGTTTGACATTTTACGAAATACGCTTGAATGCTTTCTTGCCTAGAGTCAGATAAGATCGACAACACTCATATATATCCATTAAACATGAAGCTACAGCCAGGAGATGGTTAGCTTAGCTTAGCATAAAGACAGGAAGCAGGGGAAAATGGCTAGCCTCGCTCTGCTCAAAGGTAAAAAAAATCCTCTAGGAAGTCACTGTGCCCGGCCAAGAAATAGTCCTGCACATAACCCCAATAAAAACAACAACATGTCATTTTTTATACAAATTAAACAAATGAGATATAACGTTTCCCCCTGCGTCCAGTCTTTATGCTAAGCTACGCTAATCATCTCCTGGTTGTAACTTCATATTTAGTGTACAGAACTCTCGGCTAGAAAATGAAAAAGCTTATTTCCGAAAATGTTGCACTATGCCATTAAGATCATGGGGCAACGCATTAGATTTTTTGCACATACTTGTTAAAAAAATCCTCTGTTTTGGTTCAGACGTAATCTCGCTTCTTGTGTTTTCTACCCGAGCTCACACTCAAATAAGCATTTGCCTCTTTGCTACCTGGTGAGGATGTGACTTTTACTTAAAAAGAGAGAAAAACATTGGCAAGCAGGAAGGCAAATCTAGTAGTTCTTTTGTTCCTGTTTTATTTTGAGTCCTTCCTAAATTAAAAATAGCAGCAAATAAAACTCTCAGGTACAGTGCTGCTGAAATGTCCTTTGGGCAGTTCTGAGAAAATATCACCCACTGCAAACAGACCAAGGAAAACATGGCTCGGCCAAGTTTTAGTGTAAAGCAGAGGTCTCCACTGCAAATATGTTGAAATAACATATGTGTTTATCTTAACACGACGTGGAGTCAAGAGAGGAAACCAAAGACAGGACAACATCATCACACCTAGCACCTAAACAACCACAGCTGACAAAGGCTGACCCTGTCCTCTTGCTGTGCAGAAAGGTTGTCAGAGCCAGCAGAGAGAACGGAGTGAGGCCGAGAGAAATCAGGCATTAGAGGAATGAGAGATCGTGAGTTATGTCCTTTATGTGACTCATCATGCAGTGATTTGTACAAATAGTTGTGACTGCATTTGATTTTAAATATATATATATATATATATATATATATATATATATGAATTGAATGATGTATCAATCACATACTCTGGCCTATATCCTAAATTTAGGTATTGGAATTGGCATCGGGAGAGAAAAGATGGATTGATTCATCCCTATATGAATCTGATTTGTGTAAAATTGGTTTCAGTTCCAGCATGAATATCCTGAAGTATCTTGGTTCAAACAGAAGTTATTTAGCATTTTCTACTTCTTGTTGTAGGGGGACATTTGTTCTCTTCCTATCACAAGAAATCTAAGCTGTCGTGGTAAGTTTTTAGTGCATTTATGGTACAAACTTAAAGTCAAGCTGTTGGAACAGAGCAAAATCTCAGTTTCCTTTTCCTCCTTTCATAGTTATTAGTGACAGACCTTTCTGCCGCACATTAGTAGTAAGTGATGTAAAACCTTAACCTGACACAACTGAACAGTATCTGGGGCACCTGTGATTTCAGTGAATTTCATTATCCTGCATGAACGTGTGTAATGAAACAGAGGTTGGAGGGTAATTCATTAACGCTGCACCAGGCAAGGTTTTTATGTAAAGAAGCATTCTGCTTATCAGTCTAAATCCCAAATTGGGGTTGCGACAGAGAAGAGCATCCCATACCCACTAATTGGGGCGCTGCAGATTCAAATAGCAAAAGCATAAGGAGAGACAGTGAGAGTGTTAAAAAATGGAGCCAGTTAGTTAAATGAAAAGAGAGGGTTTGAAAAAGCGAGAGAGGATGGGAGTGAGCTCATCAGATGAGAGAGAGAAAGGGATTTGGCAGATTGGCAGGGAGGTGGATCTGCCATCTGAAGCCAATGACGGCGAACGATTCTGTCGTGCCATTAATGTTCAGAGCAGTCAGCGCTCACACCGCAGGGCTACAAAGAGTTAAACAGATTATTGTAGGTATTAGCTACACAGCACTGTGCAGGGCTTGTGTTCATTCAGCAGTGAAAGGCCACCTCAGCAGGAAAATGTTCAGGGGAGAAGGGGTGAGAGCTGCAACCCCTTTTTGCAGGAACAGAAACTGCAGAGAATAATGGAGGTCCGCTGTGTACAATTAGTGCTTTTATCATTACACAACCTGCTGCTAACTGGGAACAGAACAGGGACAGACCTGGACCCAAACCCAGAAATGAACCCCGACTGCTACTGCAACAATAACAGTCCACAGTACAGTGAAAAAATAAAATAAAATGGGAGGAAAAAAACCCGACCAATGATCTTTTTTTTTATCTGAAAGTATAAAGCTTGCCTCTGCAGATTTTAGTCTGTTTGAGCACTTTGAGTAGCAAATAACCTGTCTGTGGAAACGAAACCAGCTGTGAGTTTTGATTGTCACTTTCGATTCTGCAACAGATGTGATGGAAAGAACCTCTGGTGTTGTGTGAAGTATGCATTTTTTCTCTTCACATTTTTTCAGACTGCAGGGACGGCGTGGTGCTGAAGTAAAGTGGATTCGTGCTTGTGTTAGAGAGGCAGTAATGGTTTGGATTTGCCACATTGGCAGAGTACTCTAGCTGAGCTGTACCAAACCATTTCAGGCCCACTAATTGTCTGGGCTCCATTGCAGGGCCAACCAGAGCTTAATTATTAGCACTGAGGAACTCTTGTGTCCAGTGGACCACTCTGGTTATAGCTGGCGTCCCCTAAACAGAAACATAAAATGTAGGTGCTGCTGTTGCTATGCAACAGTTGTAAACTCATTTGAAGTGCAGGGCTCTCTTAGCTAGAGGTAAAATTAGTTTTAACTTCTTCCACTCAAAGCATGCTTAGCTGTGAGGGCCATCATCATCCTGTCCTTCGAAAAATAATGAGGAAAATTAAGGCAGCGCAGTAAAGGGAAGTTCCTAAACACACAGCCCTCACTCATTATCGCTCTTGTCCTCTGTAACAACATTCCTGTGTTTATTTTATGTATCCTGTTGCCAGAGAAAATGGCGGGTCAGTGGGGTGATGGTTTAAAAAACACACATTGTGCTCCAAACACTTTGATGTGGCCCAGGCTCCAGCTAATTCCCCCCTCAGCCTGCTGTGGGCTTGAGGCATTGTATTATACAGTGCGCTCTGTACTGCCAGACTATGAAAGAACGAAAGACCCCATTTCACAGGCTTTTTCCTAGTCAATCTATCCTGGCCAGAGGCTGCTGCAGTGTTATGTTAGTGACCTTGGGGTCCATTTGCATTGGCATGGATAAAAGGCTGCCTCCAGCAGCCTCATCACCCCATTAATATTTCAAAGCTGCACTGAAAAGTGTCCATTTGTAAAAGCGATGTCTGATTATCTCCACCTCTCCTGATTCCAGTTAACCGAGGACGTTCAACAGCGCACGTTATACAGCTACAAATGTTTTGCATGCAAGGCCTGTCTGAAAATGTTCAAATTGTTTGTGAGGTGGCCGGAGGGTTTAAACATAGCACTAAACCAGTGGCTCCAAACATTTTTTCCCCCTCAGGGCCTCAGGAACCCAGATCACAAATGATAAAATCTGCATGCCTGGCTCTCAGATTATTTAGTGTTTTTATTTCAGTTTTTCTTGGCTTGCTCCTCATTAAATTCAGAAAAAGTCAGTGTTCATTTTGGTCCCGTTTTTATATGCTGCTTAGTTAGTCAAATAGAATTTAAAGTTTACACCAGCAACTTTTCTTTCTTAATGGAGATCTGAAATTTAATGGATTAGTTGATAGAAAATAATCAACAACAATTCTGAAAATTATTTAGTTAATGAAACAAAAAATGCCAAATGTTTTCTGGTTCCATCTTCTCAAATAGTTTGCTGCTGTTGTGTGTTTTATATCTGGAATCTAATACCTCTGGGTTTTTGGACTGCTGATTAGACTTTCTAATTGTTTATTTACTAAATAATAATCAATTAATTGGAGAAATACTCAATAGATGAACCATTAGTTGCAGCTCAAAACTGAAGAACAATGCTTGGTCTGATTAAACCCCATGCTACCGGTCCTGTGTTGAGCTCAGTGTTGCTTTTCTCATTGTTCTCACTCATACCCTGTATGTGTCATTACCACAGCACAAACAACAGAAACCTCAGTTTGAGCTCAGTTACAGGTTATTATCCTCTCTTGGCTTCAGGTCTGAACAAGGCTAGCTCAGGCTTACTCATCGCTGGAGCTTTGCTCAAACATTACTTCTGGAAATCTCTCTGCAAACATCTGTAAAGTTCCAAAAAAATAGCCATATAGGCTTTCGTTCTGCAGCAATAGCCATATTTTAGCAATTTACCTGTTGATGTTTTTACCAACTTACTGTGAATTAGCAGGGAGGGATTTAGAGAGCAAGTAGTTAGCTCCCTAATAGGGATGACTCAAGCTCAGTGGACTGCAGCTGCATGCTGGGATTCGGCCTCAAGAGAAGGAGCAACAACTTTAAGACTGAAGGGGGGGGGGGCGCAGCTTTAACCTTGTGTTTGTACTATTCCTACTTGGATGGGTGGTTTTTCCACAGCTGCTGGCTAACCGTAATGACTGACTAATGACTCGCTCAAAGATGATGAATCCTTTATTAAAGTTTAAGCTCAGAATCTCTCAGAATGGAGCCGTTCATGTTTTGTCTAAAAGGGGATTTTCTTTTGTTTTTATTTGCATTTTTTACTTTCTGTGCTTGTTAAACAAACTGGATCTAGATAAAAGTAGAGTGTGAGCTTTTGTTTCCCGGCATTAGGGTTGTGTATCTCGCTCTCAAACTATTTTATACATGTGTAGGTGCACAGTACACGATCCGATACAAAAAACACTACGGTTAAATTTGTAAAGATACAGTACGCTGCAATTTAAAGCCAATGTGTCTCAATTCAGCCGTGATGAGGATTTACTAATTTAGCTTTTTTAAATAAATACTGCTAAAAGTGTGACTAAAATAAATACATTTTTCCTCAATTTTTATTTTAAATATTGAATCAGAAATGCCCAAGAAAATGATGTCTTCTACGACACCAACAATGGTAAAGCAGTGATACACTAGATACATTTTTGGCCTGTCCATAAGGAGGAAGACTTTCTCACTAAAATGCTGCTGTTCCTGGGTCAGTGCCATCCTTCTGAATTTGATATTTTCCATGTCCTTGTAAATACTGCTAACAGCACATGGGTTTAGTTACAGTTCTGCCCTCAGCCTGGAGCAGTTCGGGGCCAGTGTAGGTGCTAACGCTGGTGTTACTTGCCTTGTGTTGACTGCTCGCCCTGCTAACTTTAAATGTTAGCGCACATGTAGCGAGGTGTGCGGTGCCACACCAGCATGTTTTATGAAAAGTGCCCTGAGATAACTTTATGATATGGCGCTATATAAATAAAACTGATTTGAATTGAATTGAATTTATGATACCGCTGTGTGTTTTGAATACTGAAATATATGATGTAAAGATTTTAGGCAGGGTAGGACACAGCGGTCAATTCTCTCAGTGTGGGAATTTTGTGAATGGCCTGAAGCAGGTGTGTGATTGGGGAGCGAGCTAGTGAGCTAGAGGATTGTATCGGTTAATCTTTACACCCCTAACCCAGCAAGTATCTACCTCAAACAGTGTGTGCTGGATTCAAACTTGTAGCTCTTCCATCCTGCTGCCACCAGTTTTTAAGAGGAAATATTGCTGCTTAAAACTGACTAAATATGGATGTTACTGCTGCTGGAAATTCTCCTTTCTCTTAAGCAGAAGATCTTAACCTTCGATGTCAGCACCCATTCATTTCTGTGCTTTCACCTCTTTGGTCATAGTGTTCTGTGAGTGTCAGTTTGCTTTTTAAACAGCAGACATCATGTGTTTTTTTTAATCTTTATTGAGACCTCCTGGTTTTTGAATTTGCTGTGGCCCCCGCAAAGCCCCTCGTGGCCCTGAAGTAGCAGAGTGTCTGGCCATAGACTGCAGGACAATCTCTCAGTCTGTTCAACTGAAGGAGCTCCGACGTGAACAAATGTGGGCTAATGTGTCATCTCATCACCCCTTGCACTCCACTGACACCGCCGCCAATGACCCTGGCACTCAAAGACGCTTCTGCCCACACACACACACCACACTATGACAGACACACTCATACTGAGGCCTGTCCCTGCTGATTGTATCATCCAGCCAAGTGGAGGGTTAAATCCAGTCTTTTTGTCAGCTTCACAGGTTCTGAAGGGTTCCTAACCACACTGAAGTCACGGGCTCTTTCACATAGGAAAGTCGGGAGCACATTTAAATGTTTAAACTGCCCTCATTGTGCGATATGCCATATGGTGTAGCTGGGGTGCATACATTTTTAACATCGGTGGCCTCAGGACCAGACATACCCCTGGCACCGGGTAGTTTCTTTTGATGTATTCAGGATTTAAAGTGAGAAAAAGAAAATCTAACCTAGAGTATTTCGACTTTTATAAAGTAGCTATTGCATTTTCTTCATTTCTGTTTTGATTTTCTTGTTTAGGGTTGCTTTTTTTTATTCCAAGTAAAATAATTTCTGAATTTAGCAGCAGAGAAATAATACAGATGTTTTCAGTCTTCTTAGCCCTTCATTGGTGTATGTCCCAGATTCCATCTTTTATTTATTTTTTTATTTTTTTTACCATTTTCACTCTCAATCACATCATTACCGCCATAGATTCTGGCACAAAAATGTACAAAAATATATGAAATAACATTATGGCAGGATTTTTCTACTAGTAACAATGAAAAAAGAAGAAAAACATGTCATCTAAAACCTAAAACACAAACTTAATGTTGCGGTGTCAGTCCTTAAGAACACAGCATGCATCAAAGGACCAGAATGCATTGCAGCCATAAGCCAGTGTATCTACTTTGTGTGAAGGATGTGATTCTGATCATACCTTCATTGGGTTAACTTTCCCTTTGCTGCAGCTGTTAGTATTGTCAGTCCTTTGAGCTCCTGCTGTAAGAGTCTTAACTCACCGCAGAATTTCTGAGGCACGTTCAGGCACATTCTCTCATTTCTGGGAAATGTGGGAATTTACTTACTGCAGTAAAAGGCAGGCAGGATGAGAGAAAGAGAGAACATTATCATTACAGAAAAACTCCTGGAATGCACTGAACATCACATACTGATAGACGACAGTATAAGAGGATCTTGGTGTAGAATTTCCTTTAAACATTTCAACACCTTTAAACATTTTTGTTGTGATCACTTTTCCTAATAAAGCATTTCAATCGACAGTTAACGACGTGTACAGATACCATGTTTAGTGAAGTAAACAGTAAAAATTGCTGTCCTTGCAGTACAAAACTGCATTTGTGCTCCGACTAAAAGAGATAGCTTGAGAGAATAAAGGTTGTCCCAATTTTCAACCATCAGAAAGAAAAGAGAAAACTGACTGGTTTGAGACATTCAGATGTCTTTTAGAATGAACTGCTTTGCCTCTACTGTGTAATATCCAAGGACATTTGTCTTTGACATATACAATACAGGAAGAATATATATATATATATATATATATATATATATATACACACATGGTTCAATAAAGACCCAACACTATGTTCTGTTCCAGCTACCAAGCTGCTTTCTTAAAAGCTGTTTCAGGTCATGTTGTATCTTAGATCAACTCCTTCTGGATCAAATCAAAGCATCATTTCAGTTGTTGTGAGCCAATATCAAGTAAGATGGAGTGTATTTCATGAATCAACGTTTAAAAATTGGAAAGCTGTGTTTGTTTCATCGGAAGAGATTTATAACAAAATGAGATATCTGCTACTTTTCAGCTAGTGTATCACCTCTGATTAGAATAGCAACACAGTTTGCTATTCTTTAAGGAACACTGACTCATGAATTTCAGGTTAGTATAAGTTCAGGTGAGCCAAATTGAAATGTAATTTCAATTGGAATACTTTGTTCCATTTCAGTGATTTTCAAATGGGCAGCATTATGCAGCTGTGCCCTTCATTTATTCAGTTCTTCTGAAGAGGACAAGTTAAAAAAAAAACATTTTACTGCTTATGATTTAGCAGCTGGATTTCACTGATATTCATTTGCTTTCAGCTGGTGACTCGACGTGTACTGCATTACAAATCAGGACTCGTCTTGAGACCTGACCCCTTTGGCTGGATACTGCTGAGACCTGAACCTTTGACATTTTAAGTTTAAGTCTTTATGGTCCACCAATGAGTTAAGCAAAGATGCCGTAAAAATTAGGTTACAACAAAACCACAGCTGTGATTTAAATGGGGCACAGGCCTCGCAGGTGCTTTTTCTTTTCTTTTTCCACCATCCACAGAGGTGCATCTGAAGGTTGCAGTTTAAAATAACATCATGTGATGGTTAATTACCTGCCAAAGAACCTGGTCGACGACTACAGAATTGCTATGAACAGCACCTGGCTGGAGGAGTTTCCTTTCTTTACGTTTTCTTTTTTAAACTAATGGTCAGTCTACTTGCACATTGGTATTTTCTTTTCTAGTTAGCAGGACAGTTGGAAATGTGGGAGGCAGAGTATGGAGGACACTGAGAGGGATGCAGTTGAGATTCACAATTTGGCAGGTAGATGCCAAATTAAATTCATCAACCGCTTTCACCATTTCATCAGTTGATTCTGGCAACAGAAAGAGAACTCACTTTTGACATTTTTTTAGGTTTAAGGTGGATTGGTTGGGTGTACAAAGCATGTAACTTTGACTAGTCCATTGTCCATGTCCCATCTTTCACCAACAGACAGTGAAGGCAATTTTTCACCCAACTTTGATCGTGATCTTTCCCTGACCTTAACTTAACCTTACCTTAAAGATAGGAGACGTTACTGATCGTGCAACAGTCATACGGGTCATTTTTGACATATTTTAGCGAGGACTTGTTGGACTTCTATGTATTTCTAAATCCCTCAAAGCAGAAGATGCCAATAAATCCCTGGAGTTCAGGTGCCATTTGAGTATGTCCACAGGGAGTATGCAACCTTCGCTAAGGGCTGCATGCAAGTGAAAAATAAGCATTAGTCTTCTACTAGTATCCCAGAGGAAAAATATTGCAATGGGTTTTAAAGTGTTTCCTTGTTGATTTTCCAAGCTGGACCAGCATGATAATTCTGACATACCAGCTGGGAATCTCTTTGTTTTGAATTCAATGAAGCACAAGCAGCTGCAGAAAAACAGCATTAGCACGTGTGCAGTGTCTGCTGGGTGATTTGACACCCTGCAGTCGACAGCAGAGCAAAGTGTTTAGTGAGTGAGGAAGACCTCAGACGGCGCAGGAATAACACACTGTGACTGTTCTGTTAGGCCAGGTGATACTGCACCTCATTAAACACACTGTACGTGCCGACTAGAGGCTGCTCTGTCTGTGTGTGTGTGTGTGTGTGTGTGTGTGTAGTTTTTTTTAGAATTTGCTGAAATGATTTGTTGATTAATCAATTAGTTGATTGGCAGAAAATCCATTGACTATAAATCTGATAACTGATTAATCTTATCAGTCGTTCATCAAGCAAAAATGCTAAAGATTTGCTGGTTCCAACTTCTCAAATGTCAATATTTGCTGCTTTTCTTTTTGATTTGTTTTATATCACTATAGATTGAATATTTTTGAGTTTTGGACTGTTTGTTGGACAAAATATGCAATTTAAAGACGTCACCTCAGACTCTGCAAGTTTTGATGAAATTCTTACATTTCATAGGCAAACCACTGAATCCATAATTTGAAAAAAAAAAAGTATCAGCAAATTCACTGATAATGAAAGTAATCACTAGTGTGTGTATGTGTGTTTATGTGGGCTGGACACACTTTTGTGAAAAGTGTGTCCAGCCCTGCAATTGTGTTTGTGTGCCACATCGATGACTGTTGACAAGTAGCTAATTAGCAATCAGAACAAGATGCCTGGGATGGAAAAGAGATCTTTGTTTCACAGTGACACACACACACACACACACACACACACACGCTCTGTCTGTTTTCCCATGTTGCAAAGCGCTTCCTGAGTTCTTTGGGGACCTGCTGTCACTGATGTGGAATCTGTATTTAGAGTGTCACACTGAGCTGTGGCGAAAGGTTAGGGAGCACACACACACACACACACACACACATGCTGTGTGTAGGCAGTGATGATGATTGTGATCATGGTTGGCTGATGTTGGAACTGTTTAAAGATGCCTGTCATTTGGTTTCAGCTGTGATAATGACACCCAGGTGCTCATTCTAATGAGGTGTGAGTGTTTTTATTTCTTTATTTATTTTTTTCTTGGAAGGGCAGACGGTAAGGATGCTGTTTTTGAGCTAAGATTAAACAGCCTTTACTGTTATAAAAACTACTGTTTGTCGAACCACAATTAGCCGTAATGGTCACATTTTATTTCTTTGAATCTGATGGTAATTGGATGTATTTGACATTTTAACATGAAGAAATCAACGTCAGATTAATTAACAGACACTTGAGTAATTACTGTAGACAAATAAGACAGATGCTGAAAAGCCTGTCAGCCTCAAAAGCGCAGAATTTTAACTTTCTGTAAACTTATCCTTATCAGATTGAATAAAAGTACTTGTCCTGCTGGTATGTGCACAACTTTTTTTCTACCTTTTGAAATGAATTATATTAGTTGAAATCCTGCAATCAAGCAAGCCCCTAAAACCTGGAAACATTTAGCTATTTCTGTCTGTTAGTGTTTAAAAACATTTTTAACCACCGAAATTGAATCTGTTTTTCGGCACAAAGCTGATCTGTAAACAAAATATGAAAATCAGTAGTTGGGTTTTTAAAAAAGGGACTGAAAACATAACTAGTATGGGTAATCTAAGTACAAGGACGCCAATCCCATTCAACACCAAAGACTATCCCTGAACCGAGACAAGTTACGATCTACCTTGTATATATGAACGTTTGCTATCATGTGAACAAAATAGAAAGCTTGTAGGTGGACCCTCTTGAGCTTAGATTATTTTATTACAAATAGCCAGTGGTGTTGCAGCGTAGATCCCAGGCAGCATCCATCTCCAGTCACCCTGTTATTACAACAATATCCAGTAATACCAAGAGCTAAACAAAAAGAGATCTGATCCAGTCTTTACCGGCAGGTTTGGCCACAAACATCTAGCACTTAAACATTTGGGGCCCCAGCAGGATTCTTAGTTTAGGAGTGATTTAAAAGACAACATTGAAGAAGCCTGATCCATCAGGGCAGCTCCATCAGTAATGTTTGTCCTCCTCCTGAGACGTTTTCAGCCTTTAGAAACAATTGCAATCTCCCTGCTTGCAAATCTCAGGCCTTAAATGGGTGGAGACGTAGGCAGCTGCTAAACATGAGCCTTGAGGGGGATCAATAAGATCTCAAAAGTCGCTTTTGGTTGGAGACTGCACGGACCGCAACCTTGGACACTTTTAATGCCTATCCATTCACTCTTAAATCCTCCCTGAGATGTTTTGTGTTGGTATTAGAGCGTCACTGCTTTGGCTTTCAGTCGAAACACTTGTTGTTTTAGGCTGTTTGAACAAACAAACAAGGCTGTCAACCACTGTACTGATGCCAATGTCAGAAAAATATCTAACATATAGTCAAGTCTTTCAGATGTAAAAACAATTACAAGGTAAACAGGTTGATATAAAAGCATGAATCACCTTTACAAGGTCAGCCAAGGATAGGAGGGTTTCATCTGTATCTTTCTTTCTTGATCATCAAAGCGGAGATTTGTCTCAGATATCACTCCCCAGTTTGAAGTCTTTCAGGAGAAGCTTGATGTCATTTAGTGTTACAGCCCATTTACTGTTTCCTACATCCAGCTTTTATTTGTTTGTACTCATTTTACAACGGATGACGTACACAATTAGATATTTCATTCAATCTGTTTTGTGCTTTCAAGGCACTTTAAATAAAGAGACGTGGATGTGATGGTAACGTTTTTATGGTGGAGCGTTTTTGGGGATTATTTCCTAGTGGTGGCTTTAATTTTTTTTTTTTACTGTGGTTGTCTCGTGACCGACAGTAAGCAGATAGTAACACGGTGTTGCACTGATATGAAAACACACAACAAAACCGAAGCTCACATTTTAACTGTGATGGATGATTATCTGACTCTGTGGAGGTTACTCTTCATTTTGCAAAATAAAAGACAAACGCCAAACATTCTGTGACATTTTCCAAGAGACTGCCAAGTTGAACTAGACTGTGATCTGACCTTAAAGTCGCCAGCAGCAGAATACTTCACCACTGATGGAAAGCTATGACGCTATGAACTCGGGACACATACAAGGCAGACTGAGGGGAAGACTGAGACTGAAATTTCCAAAGTTATGAGTGCTGATAGGTTTAATGTTCTGCAGGTTTAAAAATCTATTAAAATCTGTCACAGTAATGAGAAACAGCAGCTGTGCTGAGGGAGGAGTGACACAACATACCGTCTTTGTTCTGTGTACTTGCTGTGGTTGTTGACACTTCCTACAAGATGTGAAGATCAGTGTGAAGTATCTCAGTCATGTGAGCAAAGAAATCGTTAAACTGGAAATGCAACTTGTGTGAACTGACGCTGAGAGAGTTGTTATTCTTGAAACAAGATTAAAAAAAACCTAAACGAATCACAGAGTCGAGAGAAAGACGAGCGAGGAGGACTGAATGTCACAGCAGCTGAAGAGCAGATTCAGGAGAGCTCACTGTTGATGAAATAGACGAGCTGTCGCTGAGATAGAGGGTGAGGAAAAGAGGAGGCATGCAGGGGCAGTGTGGGAGAGTGTGAGGATGTGGAGGAACGAGGGAATGTGTAGCCTGCAGAGACAAAATGAGAGAGACGTGAAGTGACAGAAGAAGGAAGAGAGGCAGAGTACACGCTGAAGTCTCAATGAAATGAAAAATGACTGTCCTTTTCACCTTGTTAGCCACTTCTCCATGTCACAGTGTACACCGCCTAATATTACACGTCTTTCTTGTAATGAAATTCCACGGACAGCAGATTCTTACTGACTTCTTAATAACAAACCAGATTATATGGATGAATGGTCTAATTTAATTTAAAAGTAGGTTTTGGTTCTGGTTCCAGGTTAGCAGAACACCCGGATTTGCTAACAAATCTCTTATCAAACATATTCTTTCTTCATGATCTTCTTTAGTAGCAAAGAACTGAGAGCTGAAACAATTAGTTGATTAATCACTTAGTTGATCAACAGCAAAATCAGCAACTCTTTTGATAATTGATTAATCATGACAATTGATTAATGGCAGATTATATCAGCTGTAGCTAATGAATTAATTCTGTTAGTAAGTTGACCAAAGGCTAAGGCCAAATTGTCACAATTGTCTAGTTAATATGGAGTCTGCAAGCCGGTGTCCGTAATCAGCCAAAGATAGTTTGTTAAAGAAAGAAGCTCCGCTCTCTACGTTTTTTTGCAGAGACCAACAGAGTGATGAGTCTTCTTCATGTCAATTCCAGAAGTCAGAATCTCCCAGTTAAACTTATATTAATCTCATAAAATATTTAAGCTTATCAACTTGATTCTGCATCAAGATCGTGAGTATTTGAAGCAAGTAGCTTGTGAAAAATAAGTTGTAAAGTTGCTAGGCTACACGTGTTTATTCAATATGTCAGATATTTTTGATCAACATTTGATATCTTTTGCTGCTCATCTCATATCAGGTTGTACCTACAGGTTGTGAACATTAATTAGGGAGCCACTTATTAATGTAGTGCCAACAAAATCTGGTTACAAATGTACAAAGCTAGATATAAACAGATTTGATAAGGGATTCACGTGGATTCAGATTCAGTAAAATACCATCGAAGCTCCACACTAAGCTCAAAATTATATGCAAGCTATTTTTGAACTCTGTAAACTCTGTCTCACCAATTACAGTTTCAACTGCAAATACAGAATGTCAAACAACGGGGGCAAAACATCATTGAAATGCCATTTCCTAGTAACTTTATGGAACCGAGCCGTCACTGAGATGGCGAGAGGAAAATGCAGAAAGTTAGAGTGGGTAAGGGGGCGCAGGAGAAAGGAAGAGAAGGAAGCTGAGAGATGAGCAGAGACGAGGTGGAAGAAAGACTGAGAAGGAAAGTGAAAGTGTCAACAACTTTCCTTAATGAGCAAAAGTGATGAAATTCCCGTGTGTGGGATGGGGATGGAGCAAAAGGAAACCGAGAGAAGGTGTGAGATATTGAGAGAGCGAGCTTGAAACAATGAGTGTCATGTGGGAGAGAGAGCAAATATGAGATAGAAACAGAAGAAAAGATTCAAGAAGGTGAGAACTAACAAGTGAAAGAAAAAAAGATTTAGGGAAAGAAGTTGATGAGGTTGGAGATTTCCTCTGCATAATAGGTGTTTGTGAATGTTTGAGTGTGTGCATTGCTGGGTGTGGGAAGGACGGAAGGAAGGAAGGAAAAAGACAACAATAAAATTCTTCAGTTATCATTTGTGGTTTCCTGCCTTAGAGAGAGAGCATGTGGAAACATAGCATGTCAGGGCTCATTCCACAACACTATTAGGTCTTCATTTCTGCCCTGAAATAATTCTTTTATATTAATCTCTAAATATTTCTAAAGTAGAGGTGCATATGCATCCTTGAAAACATGGCTATTTCTGCCGCCAAAAGAGCTAATAGCTTCAATTTCAATAATATAGTGTAAAAGGTTTCCATTTCTTGTCAACAGTCATTTGGCAATAGTAGTCATTATGCTGTCAGCTTGCCTGCTTTTGCCTTGATCTACAAAGTGCCCTCAGTGCCTCACAGGAAGAAAGTACAGAAAGTACCAGAGCAAGAGTGACCATGTTGCGGGTGATGTTGTATTTTTGACGGCCAGAAATCTCTGATTGGGCCTTGACATGTACAAGGATTGGATTTTGATAGATTTTTCTATATTGATTTTTGTTTTCCACTCCGTCTCTCCTCCAGTTGTACTTCTTTCCAAGTTAATGGATTCTTCAAGGATTCGGCTAACTTGGCAACAGCAAGCATGATGGCTCAAACCATGGGATCACAACATGATTCCACATATAGAATAATCCCTTGAAGTGTACTCGAATGTCTGAAACCTTGAATTTGAAGCCATAGAAGATGAGTTTGTTTTGTTTATTTGCATAATTGATTTCTGTGCTGAGATATTGCCTCAGCTCCTTACTGTCCTGATATAATCAAATGAAATGTGGAGTAAAGTGGGTGATATTGAGCTGAAGAACTTGGTGAAACAGAAAATATGTGCCATTGTTGTTTGTTGGCCCAAGCATTGTGATACAATATTGGGACTGTATTGTTTGGGGAGGTCTCTGATGAAGTCAGCCAGAGTGAGCTGCACAGGTCTGGGATTGTTTTTTCTCCCCGAATTCAAGTGATCCAATAAGTGTGTTTTCAATGAAATCTGAAAATTATATAAATGAAGAAAAACATTTGAGAACAAATCCTCAATTATTTACTGATGAATAACAATTTGACTGCACATTCTGGATGAGTCATTCCTGGACTGTTTGCTCCCATTGGTGCTGTGTTGAAAATTGTGAGCTGTTTTCACGTTCACATTATCTAAAAATATAAATAGTGTAGATATTGTTTTTTTGTTGCTGCTGGTTTCAAGGTCACAAATGAACATCAGTTTAAATTTTTAAGCCAACATGGGCGAGAAGTCCTTCATCTACTGAGAAAGATCATGTGGTATGATCGATTGCTCCAGAACAGCTACTAAATGGATCTTGTGGCGAGATTGTTTTGTCAATTAGAAACAAATAGGTTGTGTAGAAGTCTGATGAGAATATGATTAGTTTTGCAAGTTTAGTCATAAACCAAAAGTGCTGGACAAATTGAAATTTAGACCAGATGATGGTGAAGATAAAAAGTTAAGGGATCACCAAAGTGATTACAAGTGATTACCCTGTCTGTGGCATGAATGTGTGTAGCAAATTTTATGGCAGTCCATCTAATAGTTGTTGAGACATTTCAGAAATGTAACAGAAATGTAAACCTCATGGCGGCGCTAGTAGAAAAGTCAGGGGGTCAGCAAAGATATTCAGATTCGTCCTCTGGGAACCAAGAATGTTTACACCAAATTTGGTGCCAATCCATCCAGTAGATGTTGAGATATTCCACTAAAAGCCAGAAATGTCAACAACAACAAGGGATCACCAAAGTCAGTAGGATTCATCCCCTGGAAGCCACAAATGTCTGTACCAAATTTCATGTCAATACCTCCAATATTTTGTTAAGATATTTCAGTCTGGCCCAAAGTGGTGGATTGGCCGACCGACATTGCCATCCGTAGAGCCATGCTGCTAGAATAATGATCAAAATCAAAGTAGCAGAAGCAGAGATGCTCTGACTTTTAGTCCCTAGTTTGAGTCCCGCCCGCAAAACCTTGGATACAACACTTCTCTTAATGCACCTTGAAAGCATCTTTCATTACACCCTCTCTGCCTGGTGAACACCCACATCCTTCACACTCTACACCCCCAGTTTGAAACACATGCTTTCTGTTATAAATTTGAAGCCCCCAAGCTAAGATAACCCTGATTACATCATCAAGGTGATTTTTTTCTAACTCTAGAGCCACAGAGGACTTTATACAACAGTTTCCACTGGTTGAATAGTACTCAACGTGACCAGTAAACTGATCTTCATGAGTAAAATTGGTGAAGTGCCTCTTTAAAAACAGTGGTTGAACAGACATGTTGTAATTTGCTTTAGCAACTGTTACAGCATTTATATACTGTATAATATGTGTTTTCCATAAAAACATGTTAATTCAGATCTGTTTATTCAGTTTATTGCTCCACAAGGAGGAAAGACAGGTTAATATTATGTAATTACGCTTTGTGTTTTACTCATGCATGGATACAAATAAATTCTCTGAGTATTCAAGTTAATAGAAAAGCACAGATTACAGCTGGAGGCTTTCAGGGTACAATTAAGCATTTGCAGTTTTTAGTCATTGAGCTTTACTGTACAAGTCAGCACTTCTAACAGAGATGCCTTAATTACAAAGCATTTGATACAACAAGCCGTCAACAGACTGGTCTTTTTTACTCACAGGAGAAACGAAGCCTAAAGTGCATACAGGTCAGATGTAATTGCTGATGTGTCTCTATGCTTGGCTGACAGATGTTTATCTGATAAACATCATCTTCAGTTTCTTCACTGAGCCTGTCTTCTCATATATGTTGATCCAAAGACAGCAGGCTTCCTCTGAGCATGTCTCCTCAACTGTAGACAGCTCTACACCTGGAGAATATTAATAGAATCTCAGCAGAGATACAGATCTAATGCGCTCTGCCAGCAGTGTATCAAATTGATGATCAATAAGTTCACTCTGAGCCTTGCTATATCACAAGTAAAAGGAAATAAGATCCAAAAGCATGTTACTTTGTGAGGTTTTCAAATTCTCACATCATCGTGGAAAACTTCCCATACATGGCCTGCAGTGTGGATGTTTATGTCTAGCAGTGGTAGGAGGTGGCTCAACAGAGAACCTGCTGCTTTCTAATGAAGATCTCAACTGGGCTGTACATAAGAGATATTATTAAAATGCCCTTTGTTTGTAATATACAGCTCAGTTCATTCATGAGTGCAGATATATCCACAAATGCTGAAGTCACTGTTGCTAAGTTCAGGAATTTTCTCTCCTTTCATCTCACAAAACTGTTGAATTTAGATTTTCACTTCCCTGATGCTTTGCAGCAGTGTGAAGAGCCAGGTCGGCATGTTCGGCATCATCGTCCTTCAATAATTCAACACACCGCTCTCCCTCTAATAAAATTTACTTTTATAATATCAACCACATGGGTAATTTAATTTTCAGCACTGACAAATCACCTCATACAGTATGAATAAAACAAAGCGAAAACAGTTCTGTTGTGGGTTAATTTCAGTTACTTTATCTTGCCTTCCCTGTAATAGAACCACTTTTTTTGTTTTGTCAGCAACAGCAAGATGTAAATGCAAATTAAACAACCAGTTGCAAGTGAAGAAATAGTACATTTCTTGTTAAAAAGAAAAGAATAGGTCTTGTTCCTGCATCCAGCACGAATCTGCTAAATGTTTTCTTCAAAACTGCAGTGATGCTTTCAGCTCTTGTAGAAGCACGAACGGACTGAGCCGACAACCTCGCTTCATACCTTTTGAAATAATTCATATTTGAGTTCAACATGAGTAGGTATTTGAGAATTTCTGAAGACTTTTTTTGGTGTGCTTTCTATAAAAGATCACCAGTGTCGAAATTTTGATTTTGATTTGTTTTGACTTTGTTGGCTAGATAAGATCAGCTCTCAAGCCAGATGTGGCCTGGGGGCTGTTTCATGCCTAGGTCACTGCAGAATGTGTTCTACAGCTAAAATATAACCAGAACTCAGCACTTCATAGGCTGTGATCACAGGGGATGTGCTTCTCTCCTACTCAAATGCAAAGCCAAACTGTGTGAGTAACACAGAGAAGAGCTCAAAGGGTGCAAGGAGCATTACATCAGATAATGCTGGGTAAACTCTGGGGAAAGTCTGCCTGCAGCTATTTTCATATTGATGTAATGCACTGTAAAATTTCAGGCATGTTATACCTGGAGAGCCCACACTTTGTCCAAAATGTGACAAGCTTAATTTGGAGGAGATGGGTGCGCTCTGCAACAAAGACTTTAACCATAAATTGTGTTTTTGAACTAATTTGGAAACTCTCAGCATATAGAAAGCAGATATAAAGCCTGGTTAAGCAGTTACCCATTGCTAAGACAAGGCTATAGGATTTAAAGGTAGTTTAAAGGTAAAGGTGTCTGATACCAGTGAGTTTACAAATTGCTGGTTATTTGGAAGGTTAGTTGAACTAGATAAACATTGATGGTGCCTGGACAACTGAACGGGGCATTGAATTCGATGAAACTGCCTGGCAAGCCAGTGGGGCCAGCCAGTGCAGTTAAGCTTAAACAGATACACTATAGATATAAGGCTTGGTTAAGCAGGTAGGTATCCGCTCTTTGTTTGTGTGAGTACAGGATTTAGAGGTCAGGGTTAGAGGATGGAGTCACCTGTCAGCAGATTTATGATGGCATAGCCTGATACCCACTGCAGGTCCTGATGACAGGTCAAAACATCATTCAACGTTAGTACTGGGCTTTCACAGGAATGCTCACCCAACTTTTGGCACGTTTCACTATGTGTATTTGTAAATAAACTGACATATTTTGTTTTTTTTTTAATGTAGAAATAAGATGGTGGAAGTCCATGTATGAGACACTGTCTCTGGTTTTCCAGAATTTATGGAACAGTAGTTCTACAAACTCAACTCTCGCTTGGATTGCTGCTCTTTATATGGGGTAAAAAAAGACACTTTGGTTTGCAGTGATGCTGCCATTGTTGGCAGCTGTATTGATTAAAGCCGTTTGGCCCTGTTCCATCTGACGTGTGCGAGACGGACGACTAAAGAACTTGACTGATACTTGTCCGGTAGAGATAGCCATAAAGATGGAGGGACACTGAAGTAACGATCTGTCAGAGCTGTGGGCGGGTGGGAGTGTCAGTGGTTGTGAGGTATCTGGTGGTGTTCTGGGTTTTAAATGTTTTTTTTGTTTGTTTTTTTAAATATGATGGGAGCATGATCAAGCTAAAACAGGGTGTTAAGGCTTTAATAGTTAAGAAATCGTTTCTGTAAAGAAACTGAATGTTACTGGTTTTCCAGCGCATTTATGGCTTTGATCCAACAACGAGAAGGATTGGGACTCAAATCACCCAACGTCCCTACTTCCTTGTCAGTCAGCGCACAACATGCAAGGCCTCGCGCCCTAACCCTCATCAGCTACACATGAATCAAGCTGTATCCATGCAGATCTGTAATCTTGTGCCGGTGAAATGGATGGGCTGCAGCCACATTTGCACTCGATCTGGCCACAGTCACTCCAGGTGATTTAGGAGTCTGTTGGATTGACATTGAGCTCTTTTGAAAATTGAATGTGTGTGTGTGTATTCTTTGAGATTATTGTCTGTTGTTATGGGTTCGACATTAGCAGCACTGAAGGAGGAGACAATAAATGTCGCCGTCTCATTGGTTACCTCAAGAGTTGGCATAGCAACTAATAAACCAGACCCATGGAGGGTTTATTGGAATTATCAGCACAGCTTTGACCAATCAGATGGCTGGTTTGAAACTCCTGTTAAATGAGTAGCACTCAAGCTTAAACATTTACTTATCTACTGTATATGAAGATGTGACCTTCCACTTGAAATTCTACACTCTCGCGTGGATGACATTGGTTTGAATGGGTATAGACCCTTTTCAAAGCACACGTTTTGATTTGTCAAAGCAGGAAAAGCACATGATGGGTCCATTAATGGGTCTATTGATGTGTGAATGTTTTGCTCTCATGTTCCTATATCCACTACAGCTGTGTGCAGTCTGCTAAAGTGTGTGTGTGTGTGTGTGTGTGTGTGTGTGTGTGTGTGTGTGTGTGTGTGTGTGTGTGTGTGTGTAAATGTGTAAGAGGAAATCCTGTTGGATGCCAGGATAGATGACCTCAGTTGTTTCAACAGGATAGGAGGTGATGCGACACATTAAACAAACAAACACCCTGATAGAATCACACGCCACAGCTGGTTGGTTAGTCTCGGCTGGTGGGACAGGAATTAAGGGTGGGTGTGCGGGATTAGGGGGGTGGGGGTGGGGGTGAGTGGCAAGAGGAGGAGAAGAGTTTGGCTCACCAGTTGCAGCTTTTAAATTGTGCCAGACTTACAGTACCATGTCAGACCCACACACACTCAACAGTAGGTCAGGGCCAATTTGTGTGAGACAGACCAGGCTAAGATACAAACACACACACATACACATTCACTCCCTAACCCCCCTTATGGGCTTGAACACAGCTCTCCTCCACCTTTGGCTTTGTCTCTTTGTTTCTTCTTTTTATCTCAACCTTTCTTTTATTCTTTCCTTTCACTCTCTCTCAGGGTATCGGTGAACAGCATGCACATACACACACAGACATGTACACACACAGCTATACAGACTCACCATACAGCAGTGGTTCCCTGCATTTTTGGCTTATGAGCCCTTAAAACCACAGTATAATGGAAGTCAAAGATATGTCATATTAAGGAAGATAAAGATGCTCTGAGTGAAGTGATTGATTTGGCTTGGCAAATGCTGTTTGATACGAAGCTGTAGAGGACTTTTGGGCTCTAATGGCTCCTCCCTCACCCGTGTTGTTCTTGATCAAGAGGAGGAGGAGAAATGATTAAATTATAATACCCGTGTTCTTTTAGAAATAAAAACAATGTTTTTTGCCAACCAACATCCAAACACACACTCATGACATCGCTGTCCTGGCTGCTACGGCCCACAAACGGTCAAGTGTGGTTTATATGATAGCCAGTTGCCCTAAATCACATTTGGTTGGATACATTTTTATTTATATGCTCCCGAGTTCTTCACATGTATTTCCATGTTTTACAGGAATTGAAAAGAGATTCTGATGTAAAAATACTCAACTGATTTTTGTTTAACATTTGTTGGCATATAACAAGGGACAGTTAAAAACAGGAAACTTGGAATATATATATTTTTATTTCACTGAGCCGTTCCAGTAGTTCACAAGCAAAAAATATGGATTAAAGAAATGTACAAGACATTTGTTTTTTTGTAGCAGGGATATGTTTTTCTGCTTTCCCATCCTGTTAATTCTAAGATTTATCTTGTGATCTCTTGTCCATGATCCATGTTGGAAACCACTGGTATTGTTACGGTTTGCCATCATGACAGCAGAGAAGACCCAAAATGCAGACAGGCAGGAAAGTTGACGATGTCCAAAGGTTTTATTGTCCAACCGAAAACTCACAAATCTCCTTGAACAAATGTAGGTAAACCATCAAAAAAGGCGGGAAAAGAACAAAGGGAAAGGGACCAGTATAAATAGAGGCGGAGACAACGAGGGAAGTAAACAGGTGGGGAAGTAGACACAGGTGCAAACCATCAAAAAAGGCGGGAAATAGAACAAAGACAGGAAGTAAATAATACACAAGAGACAAGACCAGAGAACTTCAAAATAAAACAGGAAGCACACAAAACACACACAAGTCCAACTGAGAGTCCTTCGGATCTTTACAGGTATGCACATATAAGGGAGTTTTGGAAGGTGCCATGGTCATTTTACCCAGTTACCCAGCAGGAATGTCAAAAGTGAAACCATTTCATTTATGGAAACCACAACCCAGGTCTAGACTGTCGACCACAAACATGAATTCCATCATCGTACCTGTCGTCCCTCCTATCGTTTTACTGCTAGAAACACTGACCACAGATTATGACAGTTCCAGAATAAAAGGAGGAAGCTGTTAAAGTCTTCATCAGGTTTTTCTTTAACACAAACCACAACCTGCCACAACAGCCACAAGTGTAGGGTGTGATGTGGTTCCACCAAGTTAGCCACCTTCTGCATCATTATGTAGCCCTGTTTGTAGAAGATTTCACCCTGAAAGGCGTCTATGTTTCATAAAACTGTAATGATCAAGTACAGTGTTTTACTACCTCTTTCCCTCAACCTGCCCTATGTACTTTAATTATTGACTCTCTACACACTTCCCAGAATTACTTTGAGTGTGTGCCAGAACTGTGTGATAACAGAGCTTAATAACAGAGTCTTTTCAAGAGTGAATCAAATAGTAAAAGAGTTGTTTCTATCACTTAAAGTGTATCACAGTTTCTCCCTGCGTTTCCTTCCAGTCTATTGAGGCTGCTGTCAGTGGAGAAATTGGTATCTTTCCCTCTTCTGTGATGGATTTCTTTCTCTGTGTGGTTGTTGATTGCTGGTGCTAACAGCCAGCTACAAGAGGAGAGTGCTTGCTCTTTCCATTGGAGGGGCTGACACCAAGACCTGATGTTTACCGCCGATGTTCCGGATAAGCGAAAAAAATTCTGCCATTAGATTTTATGATCTGGTTCACGTTGTGTGCATTTTACCTTTTTATCCATGTGGAAAAACAACAAAATTGATCCAGAAGGGCAATAAAACATCATTGTGCTGTTTTTTTTTCTTGCCTTACTGTCAAAGTGCTTTTACATGGATTTTTTCTTGTAAGACAGACATGAAGCATTTTTACAGGAAGAGGGCAGATGTCACAAGCAGAACTGAGTGTATATGGTATGTCCTTAAACCTCTAAATACGCCCCAAGCTTTTTAAATCTGCTCAGTCCTTAATTGTGAGTGAGTGGATTGGCTTGATATTTATCCGCTGTGGTTGTGTAACTTTGTAGTTCAATTTGGAAGTTTTCCAGTTTGTGAAAACCCAATCGTTTCTTTAGTGTGTGTGTTTATGTGTGTGTGTGTTTGGTTGTCAGCTGCTTGGCTTGTTTTGAGATAATAGTGTTTGACACTTTAAGCTGATGTCATGTGCCACCCCCACAAGTCATCGTATAATGTTATATAAAAAGTTATTACAAATGTCTAACAATGTTATTGTAGTTGTTTGGTGCTACCATTGCTTCACTGCACAGAGCTGCAATCAAATGACTCTCACACACATCCTTAGCTAAAACAATTCTGAAGAATAATTCAGTAAAACCCCAAAAACAATTCTCATTAGCATTATCATTCAGTACAGAGCATCTAGGCTTTAATGTTGTCATAAATTGGTCAGCTCAAGAGCTCACGTGACCTACTATCCTGAAAATACTCATTTAATTTGCTCCATTTTTGAGCCATTCATCAGTTTGTTTTGAGGGTAGGCACTTGAAAAAAGGCGGATATCCCATTTTTGGAAACTCTTCTTCAATTATCTCTTTTTGAAAATACTTGAATGAAGAGGAGCGATATGGAAATGGATGCGCAAGCACACACACCATCTTCCCCTCACTGTCTTTTGTCTTCGAGGAGTAGAGTGACGTATTGGGGAGAGGAAACGGGAGATGAAAGACAGGAAAAGATGAGAGACTGCAGCAGCAGGAGACGGTGAGGTTGACGAACAGAAGAGAGGCAGAGAGATGGTGGAGGGACAGGAGAGAAGGTGGAGGTGGAAAAGGAAGATGATGTTGGTGAAAGAGAAGATGGGAGGTGGCAGATGAGGAGAGAGCGGGAAGACTCCAAAATTGATGGAATGACATGAAAGCATGAGAGATGATGAAGATGAGGCAATATGTGAGAATAAATGAAAACGTGTAGTAAGTGACAGATCACAGGGGATTAGATGTTATAAGAGAATGAAAAAATGGGAGGACATAAGAAAATATTAAATAACAAGGAATGAGAAAATAATGAGAAAATGTAAGATGATGAGAAATATGGGAAGTTGAGACAATCTAAGGGTGATGAAAAAAAGGTTTGGAAAAGTAAAAGTATAGGAAACTATGACATGATGAGAAAACAGAGAAGATAGGAAAATACATGAGAACGTAGGAGAACATAAAAAGTGAGAGCATGAGAAAATGAGAGATGGAGAATTAGAAAATTTAAAGTGAAAAACGTAAGACAAAACTATTTGCGAAACCCCTCCCCTGAACAGCAATTGTCCAGTCACAGCTTAGCAATGGTAACTAGGCACAGCGGGTTTGTCAAGCTTTGGCTTTTTGGCATGCCCAACAGAAAAAGTGTAAGGAATGGATTAACCAGTGTGTTTGTCTGCTCTAAAGTAAGCTGCAGTCATTAGCATGTGTGGCTACTAGCTAACGAGTCAGTGGGAAACATTAAAAAGTTAGCCGGAGACAGTGTTTTCAACCAGTTCATAGCGCTAACATTAGCTTAATTAGCTAGCTAGATACAGCGAATCAAATCTGACAGCGACAGTTATTACAGCCAGTCACCAGGTAGAAATGAGACGCCTGCTTTTGTCCAGCTCTGTCTGAAATCGAGGACCCAATGTTCCAAAAATGACTACGAATTTCAAGAGGTATATCTGCCACTGTTATTATTGTAATATATAATATTGTAGTAGCATGCGATAATGGAAACCTGGACAAGCGTAGCAACAGTAACTAAGGGGGCGAGGCAGTTGTGAAGATTAGACAATATGAGAGTATGTAAAATGCAATAGAGGACAAGAAAATGTAAAAACTTGAAAAATGGGAGAGGAGGTGTGAGAGCGGATGAGAAAATGTGGAATGGGATGAGAGGATGTGAGCAAGGGTGCAGAACTGTAAAAACAAGAGTAAGTGAAATTAGGCAAATTAAATGAGAGTGAGATGATGGAAAAACGAGCAAATGAGAACAGTTGACAGGAGTAAGAAAAGACAGAAGGTGGAGAAGACTAAAGATAAACGACGAGGACACTAGTAGAGAAGATGTAATAAAACAGAAATAAGAGAAAATGGGGAGAAAGTAAGAGGTATTCTGGAGAAAGTAAAAGTACCAGAAACCGAAAACAAAAGTAAAATTTAAAGTAAAAAAAGTAAAAGTAAAATTAGGTTACCAGATAAATGTAGGCCTATATACAGTATATGAGAGAAGAAGAGGAATCAAGCAGGTGCTCTTCTCAGCCTGTGATATTATAGAGTGTGTTTTGTATTGGACTGTACCTTGCAGCTGTGGACTATTGATTCTAGTGCTTAAGTCTGGCAGCAGGTCCTCGTACACAGTGTTTGACTAGAGTTGGTTTGCTCAGACACACTTATCTCTCAGCTGCTGCCCTCCGAATGCAAACATGCCTCATCGTTCTCTGGTTTTCTGCAGCGTGCTGCCAACCAAGTGTGTAAATGGATGTTTTACATAATTATGCTTTTCGTTTGGGGGCGGGAGGAGGGTAAAACAATAAAACAGGAGGTATTTTTCTGAGTGATGAAATGAAAATTGAAATGAAATTGACGCACTAAATGTGACATCAGGTTGGCCTGGAGGGTGAAAACGCACATATGTTGCCATGTGACTCATGCTCCATGCTTTCTCATATGCAAGAACACACACACACACACACACACACACACACGAATGATGAGCACACACACTAACACCCTTACCTTCTCCTGAGACTCTGTGCTGTATGCATGTGTGTGCGTGGACTGAGAAGAGATACTGCCAGATGTGGCTGCAAATGAACAGCTGTTACTCAGCTCTACAGCTGCCTATCTTGTTGCCACGACACCCTTGCTGTTGCCTTGGCGACCGGAACTCCGCACAACAACATACGTTTTACATTTGGGAAATCCTGCCGTGTGGAATTTGGGTTCAAGTCCCGCCTCCTAATGTCAGTCCTTGTTCCTCAGGGAGATGGTTTGATTGGTGACTGCTGGAATTATAGATGCTGGTCATGTTGTGTGTTTTGTGTGTGTGTGTGTGTGTGGGGGGGGGCGTATATACTTCCTGGCAATCTAATTAAGTGCATGTTCTGACAGTGAAAGTGTGAAATTGGAAGCATTATCGATGGAGAGAGGGAGTAGCAGCAGCATCGTGACGGAGGAAGAGGAAGAAATGAAATAATGGACATTCTGGCAGGAAGGTAGACTTACTTACTGACTGAAAGACTGGCTGATGAACTGGTACAGACAGACTAATAGCCACACAAGAAGATGCAGACTGAGAAATAGGTCTTATATGCACAGATGTATGAGAAATAAAAAGAAAACAGAGGAAGAGGCCAGAATGAGACTGTATGAACAGAGCGAGTGTGATTTGTCTCTGGTTCAGTTTAATCCCTCAGAAGGACATGCAGCTGCCCAGCAGATCAGCACAATGATGCTGTGATTGAACAGTGTCCCATCTCCCAACATACATACACACACAAAGAAAGGAGCATGCTCACAACGAGTGCTCACACAATGCTGAAGGCATGCGGGGAAATCGCAATACAAACACTCACATTTGTGCTCACACACCTCTGTGATGCACCTGGGATCAAAAATGCTTGCAAGTACACAGACACACATGCACACACACACACTCACAACAGGCAGTTTGGGTGCATATTGTTGTGATTGGAGGGAGATGCATTCCTGTACAAGGTGTGTGTGTGTGTGTGTGAGATAGTCCAGGATTAGGCAGATGGAGTTGGGGGATAGAGGAGGTGCTGGGAGAGAGAACAGAGAGCGGAGAAACACTCAGCACAGCACATTACGTATCCTCAACAGGATACAGGAATGCTACAACCCTGCAAATCCAGAATCTAGCATTCAGATGAGACAGCACAGCAAATTACAAAATGTACCTAAACAGGGGAGGTTTGATCCAAAACAACACAGTGCATCAAGTCAAGGCTGAAGCTATAAGGGTTCTTTTCATCACTGATTAATGTGTCTGTTTTTTTATTGATTTGGTTACTCTATAATATGTCAGAACATTTTTAAAAATGGCAATCACAAGTTCTCAAAGACTCAGACAATGCTTTGAAATTGCTTGTTTTGTCTGATTAAAAGCCTGAAACCCAAAGATATTTGATTTATAATCATACATTTAAACCAGACAAAAAGCACAAATCCTCCAATTAGAGAAGCTGGAGGCAGAGAATATTTGGCATTTTTGCTTTCTAAATTCCTTAAATGGTTATTAGATTGCCAAAATTGTTGTTGATTAGCATTACTTTGGTTGGCAAATTGATTAATTGACTCGTCATTTCAGCAATACATCATATACAATATGCAAGCTTTTACTACCAATTATATTCAAAGATCTCTACAGAGGGAGTTTTAAGTTCTTATCAAAAAATGTATTAATACAACTATATAAAATATGCTATTTTATAACAACAGTACACAGTACACCTCTGACAGTAGAATAGTCCACATCACATTTGGAAATGGGTGATAGCATTGGGCACTGAAGGCACCAGTTACACAGACAACTCCAGATTAGATCTTGACTTTGTGGGGCTCTAAGCCACAACACACAACCAGGAGGGATTAAAAGCTGATTTCCCAGGACTACTCCTAAAAGTGGAGTATTAAGTGAAATTGGATTCCAATCCTTTCCTGTCTGTATCTGTGCACGTTAAAATACAGCTCACAGCTTTAGAAAAGATGCAAGTTAGATGCACCTGGAGCAGCCTGGAGGAGTCCGCTTCCCACCAGCCATCTTTGGGGATATTTGTGTTTGTGATATGTGTTTACGCCCAGCTCAAGGCTGCAGTCTAGACACAACCTGGCTTCTCCTGAAGTAATGACATGCGTTTGGGACAGAGTCACAAAAAAACATCTTGACTCCCTCTAATGTAATCACACAGCAAGCATGTCATGTCCCACTGTGTGCTTCACAGAAATACAAAAGTATACAAAGGTAAACAAAAAGACATAGAATAAAATAAATAATATATAAATCTGAAAATAAAATTGAAAGAAAATGAGACAGTCACTCCACTACAGAACCTTCACTGTTGAGCTTTAAGGTTGTAAATATTTCCCTTACACACATTCACCTTGAGTGTAAAAAAGTCAAATGTGTGTAAAACCCCAATTTGCTGGCAGCACATGAGTGTTTGCCATACACAGCTGTGTGTCAGTGAGCAGTTGGGCTTTAACCATTTTGACACATTTACATTGGGCGTTGATATTTCTCACAATTAAATTCTGTTGTTGTTTTGTCTGGAGGAAACCAAGTCTCCTCTAAGCCTCTAGCTGCTGCCTCAAAACACCCTTATGCATCATGTAATTGGTTTGATTTATTATGACTGTACTTGTTCCTAATTCATACCAGGCTGCTCATCACCATCTTTCTAATTTATTCTTATTTTAATTATTTGGAAATTGTGGGTTGGCGGGGTGAATCTATTTGGATTGGTCAAACACTCTGAAGCACCAACAGAGCTGGCGCCTACGCCTATTAGGGATTATGTGCACTGAAACACATCTGCATGATGTATTTTTTACATTAAACGGCTGCCTTGTACAAATCTGATGGTAAAGACACACATTTGACAAACAACAGGCATCTTATTTCATATTGTTTCACAGCCTGAAACCTTCCTGTGAGTCCACTGATCGTGCCCGCCTGATGATGAATCCAACCGAGATGTAAATTCAAAAGTGTCATTCAAGAGTGTCAGGCGGTCTCGTTTACTGTATTGTTTATTCACCACCAACACAGGGTCTCTTTGACAAAGCTGGCATCCACAAAAAAAGAGCCTCCAGGAAGTGTTTCTGGCACAAAACGTCTCTGCAGTAAAAAGATAAGGTCGAATTAGATTTATTGGATAGTTGTAGTCTGCACAGACAAATGTGTGTTTTTATCTTGGATGTGTGTGTGTGTGTGTGTGTGTGTGTGTGTGTGTGTGTGTGTGTGTGTGTGTGTGTGTGTGTGTGATACAGTATATTCTGGATCTCCAGCCCTGCTGTCTGGTTTTCACGGAGAATCCTTGGCTTTTATGAAGTGACCAATTGTATTTCACCTTTACGACTGTAGAGGTGACTGAATCGTGATGATTGTCCAATCACGTGGCAGTTCTTTTTATGGAGGTAAAGGTTGCAGAGGACAGGGATAACCCATCTTTCATTGCATGTGTGTTTCTTTCTCTCTCTCAGACACTCACGCGGCCACTCGTTATTACAGAGACAGTGGCAGAGCGAGTGTGTGTGTGTGTGTGTGTTTCTTAGCCCAAGGACCTTCTGTTCTGTAATTAGTTTTTCCTGTGGTATGTTTTCCATCCTTCCCTCCCTCCATCCATCCATGCAACAGATTGCAACGGTGATTCTGGAAATCCGAAGGATCAGGCCACACACACACACACACAAATACACACACACACACACACACACACACACACACAGCCATATGAATGTAATCAAGTCTGCAGTAGCACATGCCAGGAGTGCGGTGAGCCAAGGAGAAGAGAAAGAGAAGATTTAGGTGTCTTTATAATCTGTGTGTGTATGCGTACACGTGTGTGTGTGAGTGTGTTTTTGTGTGTGATCCCTCAATAGGGCGCAATAGCGGCAAGCTATCTAATTTTCAGGACTTATAGTCACAAAGCCAGCTTGATTTCACCAGCCGGCAAATCTCTGAGTGTGTGTGTGAGTGTGTGTGTGTGTGACTTACCGACACATGGTGAAGATAAGCCTGTGGGCTCAGGTTGGCTGTGATTCCACTCTGATTTCACTCCGTCCCTCTGTGTGTGTGTGTGTGTGTGTGTGTGTGTGTGCGCACATTTCATCCTGTTTGTCTGTTCATCTGTGGCTCTGGATGTGCCTGTATGCACATTTTGTGTGAATGTGTGTGTGTCCCCAGAGTTTGTTGCACATTCCACATCGCTGCCTCACAACACGCTTTGGACTCCCAGCTGTAAACTCCCACTCCTGCTCTTTGTGAGATGTTTGTTTGCACGTCTGATTTTGGTCTAAAGCAGTTTATTGTAACAGTGTGGAGACTGAGACAGTTGGTGATAAGTATCATTAATCAACAGCACACTCTGCTCATATCTTTCTTCTGTGAAATGTTTTTTGACATTATGTATTCATGTCCACTGTTGCTTTCTAAAGCACTTTGTGATAAACCTTTTTCGTTAAAAGCTCTTTATGAATAAGAATCATATTTGGCATTCCCAAATTCCCCTCACTGAGCTGCTCCATGAAGCGCCCCCTACTGCTCCCCGTCTCTTCTGCTCTCCCAAATGATCCCCTCCTGCACCTCGACCAGGCTCTCTCATCACACTTAAAATTCAGTATTTGTGCCTGCTGATTTCTCAAGGGGATTGCTTTCATTAAATTTGATTCTTTTCAATCAGCGTTGTTACAGAAACAATGAATTGGATAAGCTCACACCTAGTAGCACTGTGCAGAGTTTTCAAGCAGTGCTGCAGAGGCAACATTTTCAGATTAAACAAATTCATGGGACCAGTGCAATTATCTGATATGGGAGATTAAAAGTAGAATTAAAATTTATTTCGAGCAGTTGATAAAAGTAAGAATCGGGGCAGCTGAGGATGTAGAACTGCTGAAATGATCTTAATGAAAGTCAAATCGAGCACTTGTTGGTAAACCAGCGCTCTGATTGTCATCGCAGAGATTTTACAGAGAGATTTTCTTCCTGACTGCAATTCAGTTCCAGTTTCAAGGATGCCTTCTGCATTTTAATGCAAAGTATTATTATTACCCCCTAACTATCTGACTACTCATCTGGTCAGGGAAGGCATCCATTCATGGCTGGAATCAGTTTAAATGAGGCTCCTTGAGGATAATACTCTGGATGTAGGAGTGTCTGTGAGATGCACAATGAGAAGGAGTTTAAGTTTGACCCTCACCTCTTTGTCCTTCCCGCTCTCATCCCTCTCATGTATGTATCCTTGGACACTGAAGGGGAATACAGATGATGAGTGGTAATGTGAAGTCCTCTGCTTGTCATTCAATCATTTAAGCGTATCGTGAATATTTTATATCCATAACAGCCCTATGAACACCCTACTCTCCTTTTAATCTCTTGTCTTCCTGCTTTATCACCTTCCCTTCACATCCTGAATTGCTCTGCCATGACCACACCCTGCATTATCTGTCTCTCCATCTTTCTCTCATTCAGCGCTGTTACATTATTCTTCCAGACAAGGTCCTTAGTTAAAGGTCTACGCTGTAATTGCACCAAGGCGCCTGTCTGCTGAAACACTGTCGCCCCGCTGGCAGCTGTACTCTGATTTATTTGGTTGAAGACATTTTATTTACTCTCAAAATGATTGAAGGAGCCCTTGGGGCCATACAGGATTGAATGCTTATGACAGAGAGACGTAAGATTTAGTGTTCATGTACTTTTGAGGCTGTAATTGCTTTGTTTACATCAGTAACGCCCTCAAATATTAGTGCTGAAAAGGATTTTATTGTATGAAAGTGGAAACAATCATACCATTAGTGTCCTGTGAAAAACTTGTCTTATGCTAATAATGTAGTCATCAGGTTTGCTTATTAGCTTTTCAGCAAAATGTCCTCAGTCACATTCAAACTGGGGACGTTGCGGTTAAATGGTATGCTAGTCCTTTACGCCACAATGATGTTCCCCATTTTGCCTTTTACAGTTTGATGGGTTTATAACAAGATTTAATGGACTGAGGGTGGTGGAATTGTTTTAATGATGGGGCACATAGTTGGCAAGGGGATAAAGAACTCACTCAACACCACAGAGACAAGCCTTCACACATAATTAGCAGTGGGTGGAAGCCAGTGAGGGATCATGTTCTTGTTGCTTCACTAACAACTGATTGGTTGAGAAGAGGGGGGGGGCTTCTTGCAGAGGAAGTATGAACCTCTGTGTGTTTCTCCCTCCCATTAAAGCTGCTTGCCGTCATGCTGGTGACGCCGTGTGTTTCAGAGGTGACACATGACACATTTAATATCCCCGTAGACCAGCAGTGAGAGAGTCCTCAATGAGTAGTCAGAAAAATATGGTGGAGGTAGAGTGTAATCCTTCAAAAAAAAAAAAAAATAAGACTGGAGCTACATGATGTTTACATGAAAACTGTGTTATTTGACCATGTAAAGAAGCAGGTAAGTGATTTAGGGGATCAAGCTGACATCCTGAACCTAAGCCTGCATTGCTGTGAGGTTGTTTTTTTTTTCACTTTCAAGCCCAACTTTCCATTAGTGATATCCTTCTTTCCAAATAAGTTGCAGACCAGGTGTTTAAGATCAAATGGAGCGACTCCTGTGAGCTAGTTCAGGCAGTCAACTCGAGCTGCACTGCTATAAACACATGTGACACACCTCACTCTCCACAACCATCTACCAAACACGCCCTCCCAGTTTGACGGTCTTCTTAGGCTGCAAAAATGTCCCATCTCTCCCTCTGCCTGTCAATGCCACTGCTGCCCTGCATCAGTATTGCTGCCTGTTCTTTCAGCCCCACCACCACCCCAGCATCCACCTGCAGGCTTCAGCTGGTTTTGGGTTTAAGATATTTAGCTCATCACTCCCCAATATCTCTATGTAAACAGATCTGCGTGGAGTGATGAGGTCGAAGCCTGGACGCCAAACTCTAACTATGTTCTGCTGCTATAATAAACATTTCAAATGTGAGATGTCTGACTGAAATGTTATTTTAAAAAAAATACAAAGCAGCACCTCTTACTTCATTTGGCCATGTTTGCATCTCCATCTCCTCCTCATTGTGCATCGGTGTGTCATAAGGAAGCAGAGAGCAGTGTGTCCTTGGTGGTCAGGTGACCAGTGTGACATCACTGATATTAAACGCCTCTGGCATTTTGATGTCTATGTCGCCTATATGTATGCAAATCAAAGGTCCTCTGTCTGCATGTAATCTGCATCTCATACACTCATATTGTGTGTGTGTGTGTGTCTGAAGTGTATGCATGTCATGGTTTGCTGTCTGAGCACAAACTTGGGCCTGGGCTACAGCTGACCTTTTATGGCATTTGAACAAACTCAGGACACACACATAGACACTAACACATGGCTGACCTATAGTCTGCATAAAACATGCACACACACATGTTCGCTCATCCAAATGCAAGTCTACTAAGTCCTCCATAAGTCAGGCCCCAAGAGGTGGTTAAGTTTAACTTCCTGTGTGACCGGTGGGGTGGTGAACCTCTGGCTTCTTCCACGGCTGTTTACACACATCACATTATGTTCCTTGTTACAATCTGTTGAAGGAGGGCCAACCAGTGTGTGTGTGAGTGTCAGTGGAGGGTTAACTGGACTAAATCGGGTGGAGGAGTTATGTGCTATCTTCTCTGCAGGCTAGCCTTGACACCCCATTGTGTGTGTGTGTTTGTGTGTGTGTGTGTGTGTGGGTGTGTGGGGGTGGGTGTGTGTGTGTGTGTGTGTGAGTGAGAGAGTATGATTGTGTGTCGGCCTGAAGTGATTCACCTGCCGCCTGAGTCATCCGCCCACGTTCTTGTATATGCAAACACGCGCATAGTGCACAAACAGGTACACACACACACACACACACACACACACACACACACACACACACACACACACACACACACAGCGTGCTCCCACCTACACAACACATACGTAATGTACGCAGACTGTTCACAGCCTTCGCCCGTGTGGTTTTTAAATACAGAAAACTGACATTATGTAATCTGCAGTGCGGTTGGCTATCTGTGCTTTTTCACTGCCTCACTGTAACATAAAATCAGGAGCAGTAATGAAAACCATCTGCTGTGTTTGAGGTCAGTTCAGAGGTCAAGCCCATTTGGAAATGGCTTCTGAGTTTCATTGTTGTGCTGCTCTCTGTGCTTCTTACATCTGCTACAATGTCCATGTCTGCATTTCTGCCTTACCCATGTGGAAGTTTAATACAAGTGTTTATTGACATATTGCACACATCACACTAATGACTACACAAAACAGACGCATCAGTCACCTCATCCCTTTTCATGCTGTTCTGTGTTTTGTTTCACAACAGACTCCTTAGCAAATTTTGACAATTTAGTGTATTCTTTCTTATTGGCAAATAAGAATGCCCCACAGAATACAAAAAGACCTTTTTTGGAATTGTTTGTTTCAACTGATAAATTCAGCAGAAATACATCCAACAAGTCTCATTTCCATAAAGCTTAAACGTTTATAGCTCTGCCTGTTGTTTATACAGATTTCTTCCACTAACACACTCTTTGGGGGAGGCAGTGAGCAGAGTGATTTGGTTTTAAAAGCTGATATTTTTTTTATCATACCGCATGTTTGCTGAATTCACCAGTAGACTCCGGTGATTCATAAAAGTCTTGAAGCTGCAGCAGGCTATATTTTAATGGAAGAATCCAGCCGTCTTGTCAGGCCATTTCAAAATGGTACAGCAACAGAAAAGTCGTTCTGTTTTTCCCCCCAAATCAAATTCTGGTGTCAAGCTTGGTTGCTTGCGGGAATACATCTCTACCCACACAAAATTACACATTACACAGGGAATCCAGGAAGTTGGACTCACCAACATTCGATATTTTGTCTCTCTTGTGGATTTTGTTCCCCTTCATAGCATGAGAATGGCTGGATTAACAAACATGGGCACAGTGTGTGCAGTTTACTGCTGCAACTTACAGGATAAAACAAATATGTCATACTCGGATTCAGAACCGTATTCGGAGGACCTGTGATCATGATCAGTCGGGAAAGAAAAAAGGTCTCTGTGTGGTTCTGTTTGGTGTTTTCTTAATCTGAAGCTTCAGCGTCAGCTGTCAGACAGCATTGCACTCATGAGCTGCTGTGTTTTGTCAGAAAATCCAGGAAAGCAAACAAACATGTATGTCGTGAAAATAATGATGTGAATTTGGTAGCTTTGAGTTTCCACAGTACTTGAACGCACCACAGAGCAACAAATGTCACCTGCACACGGATATACCTGGCTTTTTAAATTGAATACAGTATGTGAGATTAAGCGTTGAAAACACCAGTATGATCCTTGAAATTGTCCAAGACTGAAGGAGAGGCAACAGGCAGGAAGAGTTGTTGTTGCCAAGGTAACAACTAAAGGGGATCCAAATAAACAATAAACAGGGAAATCCCCTTTTTGTAACCAATAATGTAAGTGAAGCACAATACTTAGGTGAAACATTTATTTCTTTCAGTGGAATGGATGGTGTATAGTGCAGCAGCTTGAAGTCATGTTGTGCACGGTGCGAATGTTTGCTGATAAACATGGCAAAATTAACCGCTGCAATTCACAGTGGAGGTTGACATGGCGGTCATTCCAGTACAGACGATATTGGAATATATTCGAGCTTCAACCGGCTGATGGATTTCCAAAGCTCTCTCTTCCATTCTCCTGGCTCTCTGAGCGCTCACCTTCCCACCCCACCTGTATCTATCTGTCCATCCATCACTCCTCAACTCTGTCTAATAATTAAAAAGTAAGGGCTGGCCTCAAAGAGATAAAAGACGACACTGACATAAATAAAACCGCATGAAATAATACTACTTTGGAGCAGATAATGTCATTGCTTTCAGCTGACTACGTTCCAGGCAGCGGCAGAGCAGGTAATTGAAGCGGGAAGCCGGGCCCTTTTAAACCCTCCCCGCAGTGTCTCAAATGCAGATCAGGCTGCATGATAGTGTCTCAACCGCCTCGCTAGCTAATTACACTGTGAATCCCCAAAGACCAGTATCAGGCTATACCCATAATGACACAGCGCCACACCACACCTTGTCAAACAGTGTTTATAGTAGAGATTGAAAAAGGAAAGAGGTGCTCGAAAATTAAATTGGTCTCTCCCCTGTGCTGTTGCTATCTGCTTCTTCATCTCACTCTTTGTCATTTCCACTGTCTTTCTGTCTGTCTTTGCTCCCTTTTTTATCTCTGTTTCTGTCAATGACCCTCTTTGCATGTTACATTAACATGAATTCTGGATGGATGGATCGCAATTAGGCAGCACAAAGAAGCATAAATCCATGTGCAAATGCATTCAGAATGCACTGCACTACTGTCAACGGTGGACAGATGTGTTTGATCACAGTAGAAAGATTTGTAGCTCCGTGAGCCGAAAGACAACTTTTGTGTGCTGATCAAACCACGGCACGCACATATCAACTAGGTGTCCAAGTAGTGACATACTGATCAAAAATGTGTTGTCAGGATACCAACGGAGGAGGAAAAGATGAAGGGTCTAAGGGTTATTTTAAAGGGTGGCAATATCACAAGTATAAGCTCATGTGCCCAAGTGTGTTTTGGCAAGGGGAAAGAGAAATACTGAAGATGCATGTATGAGCTATGATTGAGCTGCATCACATCTTGACACAACCCTCTGAAATGCAACTCTTATGTTAATGTTGAATGTAAAAGTAGCCACGGTTTCTGTTTTTATCTTAGTGTATTATTTATGAAAATGTATGAATCACAGTGACCTCTCTTCCCTCCTGAGTCTGACGGTCAGAGTGATTCTTTCCTTCCTGAGAAATCAGGTCATTTCTTCATGTGGCTGGTTCAACACTGGTCCTTCAGATAAGATGAAAGAATCAGGATTAGGTAATAATCTGAAACCTTTTCATAAAAAATAAATACATATATACTGTATATATTTTTTATTTAGTCAACATACCATGATTGTAATTCAACCTATTCGTAGTTCATGAAAGCTGTTGTTTTTCCTTGGAGAGATTTAGAAATGTCCCATGTGCAGGAAGTGGTACATTTTACTTGCTGGCAGCAGTAACAGCTGTTTGTTTAGAGTAGTAGAATAAATTAAAGGTTATGCATTGTAACCCTAGTTCTATGAACACATCATGAGTAGCAACAGCTGCCATGGTTGAACAGACCAAGAAAAGACAACCCTATCACCAGACAAGAATGTCGATATTTGCTTCGATTCAGGTTTACTTTTAATGCCAATAGTTAAAAATTCAATGCCAACCTTTTTTTTTAAATCTCACTTTCTACAATGTATGTGTATGGTAACTACAGTATGGTAAATACATTATTATTGAGGTTAGGGTAAAGGGAAAGTTGTGGTTATGTATAATATAACAAATAGAAATGAATAGTTAATTAAAAATGGGAATTAACTGTACATGTGTGACAGGACATGAACTACACACCCATCCACCACACCAAAACTACTTTCTGCATTGGCGCTGAACATTAGCAGTGTACATACAGTAAATCATACAATATGAACAAAGTACTTAGGATACTGGTCTGAGAAAAGAACAAAGACAATTTTACCTCACTTTGTTAAATAAATAACATTTTCACGAATCTGAATCAAAAGGATAAGACCTCACACAGCACGGTCCACACTGCACTCAGCTAGAGGTCTGCTCTGTCACACTACACAACCTATCCTCTTCCAAAGGTTGAGTCCCATTAATACTTCATCTAAAGACTCCCATAAAAGCTTTTAGCGTGACAACAAAATCAAATGTGATTTACAAACTGTTGCTAAGTAGCACATTACAAACCACTGTGGGCTTCCTGCACACACTTCTATACTCAGTCATAGCGGGTTAAAGTTAGGGATTAGGGAATGGAAGTTCCTCACAAGTAGAGAAAGACAGCCCACAGACATGCAAGCTTACTTTTTGTTATTGTTTCTTTTCCTCTCCAATGTCCCGTGTTTGTTGATGTAACACAATTTGTCCCTCTCCTTCGCCTCGTCGTCCTACGTGTCCATGCCAGCGCCCGAGGGTGGGTGTCGGTCCAGAACGTTCTCTTCCCCCTCCTCTAACATTGAACGTCCCGCCTCACACCTCCCAGTGTTTCTCTCTCTTTTTCTCCCCTTCTGTCAAACTTCACACCCCACCCCTCTTGTTGTATTCCTCCTTGTCCTGTTTTTCAGAGGTACCGTCGTGCGCTATTACCCGTCGCTTTCACAGGTAATATGATTAACCTCTTGATTCAGGAAAGGGAAAATAGCCTTTGCTAAGACCACGACATTAATCCTCTGTACATAAGATTTATGTCTCTCTTTCTCTATCACCCGTCCTCTCTCTCTTTATTTCTTTTTCTCCCTTGCTCTCTCTCTGTTTTTCTCTCTCTCCAGCTGTGGCACATGACACATATTATGTATGAGCAAGCCAGTAATAAAACACACACATACATAGGTATGTACATACAGTACATATACATAAATAATATTTAGACTACACACAAGGATATAGTCACTATCCCTCACAAACACACGCACAGAAATTTACAAAAAATAAACAGCACACAAACAAGCCATTCACAAAAGTAATGTCCTGCCAGAGGGGACTGTGGGAAAATTAGTTTTTGGATGGATTATTAATATGTTGTGTAGTCTGGCCCTCTGCCCTGGTCTCTGCTCGTCTTGTCCTCTGAAGTGGCGCACTGTCTGCGGTCCACAGTACACACATGGCGCTCTAAATCCCATGGTGGATGTAAAAACATAGGATTAGTGGAAACACAGGCTTTCATGCCCATCCCAAATGTTTCGAAATCCATGCGGGGATTTGGCGGTCTGACTTGCTGTGGCCATCCTGTAATTATGGTCTGTGTTGTGTGCAGCTCAGCGGGGAATCGTGGGGTTTGTAATTGAGTTGATATACATCACAGTGTGGTGGAGACTCTGATGACAGAGAAGTGTTGGAGCTGTTTAGTCTGAGTGGGTAATTGACTAGCCAAGAATTAGTCCATGCTAAATATCTATGCATGTCACTTTAAAACATTGCTTGCTTTTTCTGAATGTACGTGTGTGTGGGGTGTGTGGAAGGTGGGGAGATGTGGTGGGATTGTCAAGATGTTTTTGCGAGGCCACTGTATCATATGAGGTCATGGGGGATGTAAATGTAACGTGGAAACATTTTTGTCATCCTCTGACTGGCTGACATGTTAGACTTCTAGCCTGTAGGACCAGGGGGATTTTTTGGCAGCTTTGTTATCCGTTTAGGAATCCTGTAACGTGAATTGATGCAGATTCACAGAATTCCTGAAATATTTTAATTTGCATTTCTGCCCAAACAGGGCAACTTTCTAAAAAAATGGTAAAAGCTCTAGAATTCTTTCAAAAATGTTCAATCATCATTCTTTTTCATGTAAAATAATCAAATGCAGATTCACTGTGATGAGGCTAGGAGAAATAAAGTACATTTTCTACCACAAAAATTCTTGATTAAGATCATTTTAATTAGGAAAACACTTTTGTCTAATTATAAAACACACAAGACACTGAACACTGTTTGAAAGGGTTTTCTTGCAGCAATGTCCAGAAAAAAAATATCTGAGAAAAAACTTGAGTACAATGAGTGTGATTCTACTTGAGAACAGTCTGTAGTTTCGGCTGTAATGTGAAAGTTTGTTGTCATGGTTAAAAAGCTCTGTAATTATGGAAGAAATACAACTTGTGAGGGAACTTGGGAATCTTGGTTCTGACCGATCTGTGGCAGCAGCGCTGTGGACGCTGTGTGTTTTCGTGTGTTTAAGTGAGGCGATGTTTGCTTCCTGTGTGTTTTTTATGTTCACCACCATGGGAGGCTCTGTGGAGGCTGAAATGTAATTGTGGTGGTGTGGCTGCTAGATGTGCTGCTGACGTGGAAATAAGGGAAAAACTAGGTTTCTCTCTCTCCATCTATCATCGCTGTCTTGCTCTCTTTGTCTGCCCATCCCTCTTTCTACTTTGTAACCCAACAAATCTCTACATAACAATGTCTCCCTCCTCTTGCTTTTTGACATCCTTCTCATCTACTCCCATGTTCTCTTCTCGTGCTACACTTGTTGCAGGGAGGTGTGAAAGCTGTTTGACAAAAGACCTCCTAGAAGGATCTTGAAAGGCACAGCTGAGTAGTCTGTTATTTTACCTTGTTGGGTGTATAATGTAATGTTCTCCATCAGGGAATGAGTTCTTGAATAACTTGAACTTCAAAGTTTTAGAAGGCATGAACGTCAGTTCACGTTTAATTAAAGATGACTAGTTTCTTTACTTTGCATGAAGTGTCAGAGTCTCTCACATCATCATTACAGTACTCACTCTTTAATTTGAAAAACAGAGAAATGTATTTATGAAATTGTCTGGACATCCACCTGGCACCTACAGTAAGTGAGATGAAATAAATCATAAAGAGTAAATACTGTTTCAGCCAAAGAGTTTTCTTCACTTGTTTTTTCGTCCTTAACTGAGTTAGACCGATCGTCTTTGAGCTGTTTCTGTGCTGTCAGGTTTATGGGACACATGATGAATATAATCTATACAGCCCATCAGCTTGCATCAGTCTGGTGTATTTAAAGAGATTATTTCTGTAGTATAATGGGAAAAGATACATTTCCCATTTGGTATTTGAAAAATATTGGGTATTCAGCCTGTTAAAAGAATTTATTTGACAACCTAGCACTCAAGCTACCTTATTTATATATGTTATAAGTAGTTTTAGCAGTGTTTTTGTGACTGTGTGAAGCCAGAAGCAAAAGCAAAATTGCCCTGAAAAGCATAATTCCAGCACAGTGTGGTAGGAAACATTAAAATTCAGTCCTTAAGCAGTGATGGCCTGAAACAGTAAGTCATCTACTTTGAAGGAATGTTTCCCTGACTTTGGTATAAACAGCAGCTAATTGCGAGTGAAAGGTCTCTGGGGAGAATGTAAATGCAGAATCTGCAGAAGTTCTGCAGCGTGGTCAGTGTGGACACCAGGAACAAGCAGAGAAACACGCGAATAATCCAACGCCGGTGAATGACATTGTCACAGATCAGCTTAATGGCTTCACAGACGGCGATGGAGGGAGACAGATCGATCATACAAGCGCATCAGCGGTACTTTTCAGGTGCTCGGAGAGTGTGAGTGTGTGTGTTGGGTATGTATGATAGGAGTGATGAAACTCTGCTGGCTTAAAAAAAGCATCTGTTAATTCTTTGTGCTGCTGAAAGAGCTCAAACTGTCTTTTTTAACAGAGGCGAACAAACACAAAGCCCGAGCACTGCAGAGAAAATTGTCCTTTCTCAAAGTAAATTACAGAATATATTTTCAAGAAGCATTATCAAATATTCACTGTATTCACAGGCAAAATATATATTAGTAATAACCCTCCAGACAGTATGAAACAGACAGTAAGCTCTATAAAAACTATAAAATAATAACTTTAACACTTGAAGTGTGCTGTGCTATGTTCATTTTTAGTCCAGATTTTTACTGCTAAGAATACTGATTTTCAAATTCTATTTTTACCATTCATCTGTGGTGAGATGGATGCATTTTTATGGCACAAATACACTAAAATCTCCAAACTGGCTCCAGTGTGTCACTAAAACAGCTGAAAGTTGAAAGAAATTTGGTTTACCCAAGCAAATTTAATGTTTTCTTAGATATATATATGTGATATATTTCTCATGCGGGTCACATCAACTTTATTATTACATAAAAATGTTGAACATAGACAGTCAGTGAATAGCTCTCCTTTAAAGTGGTATGTAAATAATGTTGGATTACATAATGTAATCTAATGTAAATGTAAAACAAATATAGAAATGTAAGTAGATTTATCTATAAATTATAAACAGGGTTATCTGCAACTTGATGAAAACAGTATTTTCTTTTATCTTTTTTCATGTCCATGTTCTTGAGTGATGGACGGACAGATATGCAGGTAAAGTGACAGGCTGCTGTCCACTACATCCAGACAGGGGAGCGTGGCAGCAACAGGCAGTAATTGCTCTGAAATGAATACTGTGAAGTACAGTTCTGCAGGCCCTAGCAACAAAGAGGGAGGGAGGGAGGCAGGCAGGCAGGTAAATAAAGCAGAAATACAGTACAGAGCTGCTGCAGCTTTTACCTCATTCCATCTCTCTGTCTCAACTCCATTTAAATTCCAATTTAAAGGCTTTCAGGATTTATTTAGGGTTCACTTCTGTTCTCCTGCTCTCTATGATATCATGAACCCATTCTCTCTTGTTTAACTCTCTCCCACTTTCATTTCTACTTCCCTTCCTTCCTCCACAGCCACCCCACCCCCCCACCCCCACCCCTCCCACACACATATGTTTCTTGTCCTCCTTCCTCCCTCCCTGCCGGCCGTCCCTCAGGTCAGCAGCAGAGAGTCTAGATGTTGCTTGTCAATAATTTAATAAGGAGGGAGCGCTCCCCTTTTAACCAGGGCTTTGAATTATTAACCTGCGCATCCGTGTGAACTGTGCTGGTGCGCACACCTCGCATCAGATGTGATTGTACATTAGCCTGTGCGTATGTTTTGGCCACTGTGTTTACGTGAGAAGCGTGATAAAATAATTGCCTGTCAAAAGATGATGGAGCATGCCAGCCAAGCACAAATCGGTACTTTCTGCAGCCTGTGTTTGGATTGTTCTGAGTGTGTGAGTGTGTATGTGGAGGTAGATAGCCGGGGAATACATGCCATGCATGTTTTATAAGGGCCTGTCTGCACTGCCTAGTAAACGAGATGCAGTCTTCATTTGTCTTGTCTTGAGTGTGCAGACATGTGTGTGTTGGTGCAAGTATACGGCTATTTGTGTGTGTTTGGAAGCCAGACTATGCAAAGGTTGTTTTGTTGTGCACATGCATCTCCTCTAGAGCTGAGACATGGAGTTTAATGCAGTTTTATTTGTCACCACAGAGTTTTAAGTGAGTGTAGGTGTAGCATTGGTTATTAATGTTGATGTGTATGTGTGAACATGCAGCTTTTTGTGTCTGCGTGTAGTGTTGTGCGTGCTTGTATCCCTCTCTTGGCTTACTGTGGCAGAAGCGTGGGAGTGTGTGTGTGTGAGCTCTCGCGCTCGAGTCCAGTGGTTACATACATCTCAATGAAAGGTGCAGCATCCATCACGGACTCAGTAGAGCTGTGCTGAGAGAGCTGGAGAAGGCCTTAGTGGGTTAGACAGAGCCAGTCGGGCAGATGGATGTTGTTATGGTTGCCAAATGGATGCAAGGTGTTTATTTATGTATTTACTTGTTAGGGGTGTAGCGGTACACACAATTCACGGTTCGGTATGTAGCTTGGTTTTAGGGTCATGGTTCGGTAAGTTTTTGCTAGAGCAGGGAAAACAAAAAAATGTAGAAAATATCATTTTTGTCATTTACAGGGGAATTCAAATACTGGTATACTGTCAGTAAGAAAAAAATAAATAACAAAATAAATAATGCTCCATTATAAGACTCTGACTTGCGCTTGTTTATACAGGGCAGGCACAGTGAACTGACTAAAACACACACGTGAAGGCTCATTGTATCGGGGCTCAAACACTTTGACCATATGCTTAAATTCTGTATTACAGTCGCATATCTGCAGCGATAAACACTCTTATATCATTAGTTATTATTTTGGCACGGCCCGAATCTGCAGTGAGAGGCCGCCTGAACGCTGTGGGGAGAAGGACTCGCCTTCCAGTCTGGTTTTGTCTCATTCGGCGTCGTAAATGACATGTTTGAAGTGTTTCCACAGACATACCCGGCTTCAGTTGGACAATGTCGGCACACAGTTTGACACTAATCATTGCCCATTTTCGCTGTAACTAACCGGGAAACTGTAATGCTCCCATACAGTGGATCTACATGTCACGGAAGGATCCTCCAGCTCTGGTCTCTCATTTGTGTTTGTCATTTGGAGGCAGTGACACAACATGAGCTTGACTAACCTGGCTAACCGGGCTAAGCCAACTAGCAGCTGGTGCGCTGCCAAAACTTTGTGGGTAAAACTCTAGAATTTCTGTTCCAGAAGACTGAACCACGTCTCGAGACCGTGGACATTTGTATCGCAGATTCGGTCTCTGTTTCAGAAACGTTACACGCCTATTAATTGTATGCGGTGGGTGAGAGCATTCAGTTACAGTACATCTGAAGACTGTGTGGAATTGTACTTATAAGTTGAATGAAAATTACTCCAGTGTGCAGGAATGTAGTGATAAAGATTCTGCACACATCCATATTAGTAATGAGTATTGATATGTGGTACTAATGGTAACAGTTTCACAATCATAATCAAATGAACAGGAGGATTGTTCTTTCTCTCTCTTCTCACTGGCAAGTCATTTCAAACCCTCAAAGCCTGCCTTATTTTCCTTTGGATTGCGCTGATTGATTATGCATCATAGCTGAACAGCTCTCCCAGACACAACAAAGAAATTTGTCCGGCAACTCGTTCTCATCCTGCATGACCACGCACCCCGCCTTGCTGTGAATTTTAATTGGCTGCATCTGTAGGATTTCACAGAGGTGCCGCAGAGTGTTGGCGCTGTACTGGGGGGGAGAAAAAGGCTTATTAGCTCCTCACCTTTGAAAGCTCTGAGAGTCAACACGATGCAGTGCTGCACAACAGATCGCTGCCAACAACTAGCTCGCCTTTGAAGCTTTTGCTGTTGGTTGGTGGAAACTTTTACAATTTTACAGTACGTTTTTAATGTCAGTGATGATTAATGTGCATGCAGTCTCCTTAAACAAACAAATAAAATTCAACATGCTGTGCTGCTAAGAATGAAATGCCATCATGCTCAGGGAAGTGCTAGCTTGTTAGCTTTTCCTTTGAGGTCTCGGGACTTTGTTGTGGATCTAATTAGCGTTATGTTTTAGCTCTCCAGGAGACTTGGCAAGTTAAATGTGGAGGTAGCTGGTAGATGTGGGAGGTGGTGGGCGTCCTTCTCTCTTGCCTGGACAATTTATCACATGCATCAAAGATGTTAATTCTATATTTTGCAGAGAACTTGAAAGGAATACAGTGATTTACCTGTCTTGTTAAATGTGGACAAATTGCCCAGAGAGTGTGCAACCTGCTCTCCATCCTTTGATGTGCTCAGTGTTATCTAAGAGCTCTGAATATTGCTGTAATCAGCGTGTGAGGTTTAAAGATCGGGTGCTATTATTACACTGACTTTCTCAAGTGGAGCTGCATTTCCTGGCTGGCCTGGTGATTAGATGAGAAATGGACACAACAGGCAGATCAGGTATTAAAATGTCCTTGAGCAAGACAGTGAACCTTCTGCTTGTTTCAGGTTGGCTGCTTTTAGATGTCTTTCTGTGCATACGTGTATTAATCAGAGGTATGCTAAAGGTTTGATGGACTGCATTTATAGTTGATTTCTATTGTAGCGAACAAGGAGGAGCCACGAACCACCAACTCTATGATTACCCACAGCTGCCCCAGGCGAATCAGACACATGCTAGGGAAGAACAACAAATGTGCCTACTGTACCTACTTCTCAAATAAAAAAAAGTTATTTATCTCAACATAACCAGGCTTTTATTTAAAGCAGGCTGGTACTTGAGACACAATTTTACCTGTTTTATAGATAAGAAGTCTCCGTATTTTATGATCTGCTCCCATTTACATGTGCTGTCGCTGTTGTTGACTGTTAGAAATGGAGTCATGTCATACTCACCACTCTGTTGCTCTTGCATGCAATGCATCACATGGCTACTTGTGCTAGCGTGTTTCAGCTCATTGTTTTGGTTTCCAGGCCTGCAAGGTTCATTTTTACCTGCTCAGCACCAAACAGCAGACAAGACAAAGTTAGCGACTAGCTTGTAAACATTTTGGAGCCTTTAGCAGCTAAAGAAGCAGATGTTTTTCTCAGGAGTTGGTGGAGACCAAACCACAAGTAAAAGGAGAGTGAATATTGGACTTACATTTATCAGATGAGTGCAAACACAACTCCATGTCTCCTGGATGTGTAAATAGGCAACTTTTGCTAACAATATAAACTTAAAAGGTTATAATATGCCCTTGTTTCTGCTGCTGCATGTTTAACAGAATATATTGTTTTCATTCTCTAATTAATTTCAGTCTCTTCTACTTGATGTTAAGCTACTGTCACTGAAACTTAACACTTCCTGCAAGTGTTTCACATTAAAGTATTCCTGATATTTCTTTTGAAAAGGGAAACAGAGTGGTGTGTGTGACATGACATGCCTATGTTGTTTATTTTGTTGAAGTGTACATTATGCTGAATTAACCCTGTATCGAGCCACCATACTACAGGCAATCTATTTACCCAGACTTTTCCTAGAGACCAGCCTGCTTTTGCTTGTGCCAGCTATTACTTGAATAGCTGCTTTTAGTTGACAATTTGCGGTATTGTGTAAAAAAGCAACTGAAATGGTCTGAAATTCCTAAAACCAGGCTGTTTATTCTACTTATTTATGTATTGTGTTGTTTCCAGCATGCTTTGCTGGAGAAGTACTGTGGTAAGAGGTAGTGAGAGGTAGACAACTGTAGAGCAAAGACACTAATGTACCTCTTCAGCTAGCTTTCAGCACATGTGTGTGTATGTGTGTCTGTATCATGTGATTGGACACCCACCCACACACACACACACACACAAATGAACAGATGCATATTATACTGTAACTTACATGCAAGCACACATGTATGTCACTCTGATGTGTGCATGCATGCCTGCACTCACGCTAATAGAGCAGTGTAAGTACTTTACATTCTATCATGCACAAATCCCTACATGATGGCATTCTCTCTCTCTCTCTTGGTCATCGTACTGCTCTCTCGCCCTTACTACTGGTCTCTGTCACTTACACACACACACATACACACCAAAATAATACTTTAGAATTTGTTTTTACGCACCAACATATGCTTCATTTTCCATCTGTCACACAAAAACCGTTAAATCTCTTTTTAATTTTGTCAGTATGCCGCTTTTATATAGCTTAGGCATACAACCAATCACATGCACGCGTAGATACACACACACACACACACACACACAAGCGGCGCAGGCCTCAAAGGAGACAAATGATGGGAATGAAGTGGCATAAAAGGAGAGATAAAAAATGGGGGAAGAGGGAGACGGAGACAGACAGCGAAAAAGCAACGAGGAGTGACACATAGCGAGAAAAAAGAATGACACGATAAAAAGGAATGAAAGACATGAAACTGAGGGAGAAACTGCAAAAACAAGAGCGACAAAGGGGAGAAGAAAGTGAGAGTTGAGGAGAGAAAGGATTCAAAGAGACTTATGGAGAGAGAAATTTTTTTTTAAAAGTATTAGGGATATAGAGTGACTGCGGGGGACGACAGTAGTGAAAAAAAGACTGAGAAAGAGACAGAAATAGTTAAAAAGCTGTGACAGTGACAGATTGTAAAAAAGGGTGACATGGTGAAAGAGCTGTGAATGATGGAAGAACGAAAACCATATATAAATATATAACTGTAAATATCTAACTATATATAAATAATACCATGACATGATATAAGACATCACTTCTAAGACCATCCACATGCTTTTGTATGTTCCAGCCCAGTAACTCCAAATCATACTTTACATTACTGCTGACCATTTCCCGAATTATAAGACAAGTTTTTAGATTAGATTTCTGCTTTTCAGGCGACATCTGGTTTCACCTTATTACAGTAAACTACAATATGCAAAGGAAATTTAACTTAAAACTTCGTGGCGACAGCCTGACGAATGCATTGCTTTAACACGTTGTTGGTGTTTGGCAGAAGAAGGGAAAAGGTCAAACTAGTCTTCATGTTAACAATGATGTTAAAAATATGGTGACAGCTTTGGAAAAAAACATTTCTCAATATAACTATGTGGATAACTCATACTCATTTTTGTGTTGATTTTTGCTAAAATGCATGTAACTGATTTGGTTGAATCGAGAATAAGAAGAACGTGCAGAGTTAAAAGTTGCTGCTGATAGCCTGACGAACACACTGCTAAGCCCCTTTTACACAATGGGATACATAACATTGCTGTTTTCAAGGTTCAAAGTTCAAAGTTTGACAGTGCTCAAGCCATCAAGTTGGGAGTCTCATTTGATTCAGATTCACCCACATGCTGTATGTTAAGAGTTTGGCTGAATATTCAGATGTATAGAGAGGGAAACCACAGGTCTCATTCATATTGTGGTTGTATGGTATTTTTTCGCAGGTTACTACGAAAAGGAAGTCTCATCTGACATGAGAAGAATCTCCTCAACAACTTAAAATAGGCTACTCCAAAGTGTTACACGGTTTATTAAACTAAATTTATTTTCTTTGTGGACATGAGTTGAAAATTTAGTGATAAAAATATTAACGTGCTCTTAATAAGATACAACAAGACACACATTTAATTTTTGTATTTTTCCTTGTGCTGCTGTGGTCTTTATGTTAATCCGTCGGCATTCAGTTGGCATTCAAATACTCGTGCAGTGTAAGTGTTACGGAAATGTTTCGAGGTCTGTCCTAGTAAGATTGCTGTCATGACTTTTACGAGAAAGTGACCCTGGGGTTTATTCAGATGTGAGAGCAGCATGTTAAATAGCCAACACATGGAGAGTCTGCAGACAGTGAAGTTACAAAATAAAGTAACAGCATTGGAAAAAACATGGTTTTGAATAGCAACAACAAATTTGGGCTATGAGATGTCATACACAGGTCACGACCCTCAGGCTTTTTAGACAAGTAGCTTTCTTGAAGGACCAAACTAAGATTCTACCATCTGTTAGTGACATGAGAGCATGTGGTGATTGCTCTTCTGGAGAACTTGAAAAAACATAGTGATGAAAAAGAGAAAGTGTAAAAAACAGACTGAAAAGAGAAGAGATACAAAGAGCAGGGATTTGAGGTAAATGAGCGATGCAGCAGGCCATTGGATGTGGCCGACTCCAGGGCCAGGAGCAGATGAAAGTGGAGAAAAGTGGCGTGGAGGGCGAGAGATGAAGAGGAGCGCACGAAATGATGGAGATGAAAGAGTAAGCGGGGGAGAAAAAGAGCGACAGAGGGACAGTGGAAATCTGAGAGAGCAGGAGAGAAGGAGGCTGACCTTGAGAAAATGTGTAACAACTGAGACAGAGAGAGAAAAATAGAGAGAGGAGGGGAAGAGAAGAGGAGAGGTAGAGTTGGATAAGCCTGAGGGAAGGTGAGGGCGAACGACAGGCTTCTAAACAGGAGGCATATAGGGAGAGAGAGAGAGACTGTCTCCTCTGTAGTTTGATTAAGCACATGTTGTCAGTTTTGGAACTGTCTGGAGTCAACACTGTATTTACATTTTTGTTCAGTTAATGTTTTCAGTCTATATAAGTAACTGTTTTAGTACATATTCATGATGTAGGTCTTCAAAATGAGCTTTAGACACCTTGGAAGCTCTGACAACATGACTGAATACTTCTAAACTTACAACTCCCCCCAAAGTATTAACTGACACAGTTCATTTCGGTGCTATTTCCGAAAACCATGGACATAAATCTGCTGCTATAACAGTCTTTAGTCTTCTGGGAAGGCTTTCCACAAGATTTTGGAGCCTGACTGCAGGGATTTGCTCCCATTCAGCCACAAAAGCATTAGTGAGGTCCAACACAGATGTTGGTGATAAAGCCTGGCTCGAAGTCGACGTTCCAGTTCATCCCAGAGGTGTTGGATGGGGTTGAGTGGTCAGGTTTTTCCACACCAAACTGGGAAAACCACTTCTTTATGAACCTGGCTTTGGGCATGTTTGTGTTGAAACAGCTTGGAAGCACAGTATTGTCTGAAATATCAATGATAACATTAACATTTTCCATAATTCGACCTAAACCATAAAAAACAGCCCCAGACCAAAAGTACACAAAAGCACATGGATGGGAGGGTGGATTGGTGTCCACATACTTTTGGCCATAAGTTTTAGAGTAGAATATTAGTCAACTGTAACACCTGTTTAGCTAGGCAGCACTGTCCGTGTTGCTGATGCCCTGAGTATGAATGATGGCTGGTGTTATGTCATGTTGGTTGGTTGGTTCATGTGCAGGAAAGTCCAGCAGCCTCTTAAAGAAGTGGTTTACCCAAACTACAAAAAATATTTCACCAAGTAAAGTAATTTGTCACTAATCAAAATAATAATAGTAATAATTCAGTAGCAATGTTTTCCAGAAACAGTGCCCCCTACACAAGAAATCGTCTGTAGCAATTGTTTGTTGCATTACCCTTACAGGCTTTGCACTTACTGTGGTAGTTACAAAATAAAACATTTTATGCGGAGTCTCATTTCCAAGCAAAACATAAATAGGGCAGCAACTTCACCGCCCACTACATCAGTTTAGCTTGTCTACCCTGAGGCTGATAAAACTGTCAAACTGGAAGCACAATGTGGCGACATATTGTTGGAGTCAAGAGGCCAGCAGACAGAAAATAAGAGGCGCGATGCATCGTGTAAGTGAAGGAGGAGAGAGTGGGGCCGAAGTAAAGAAAATGCAGTATTATAGTAGGAAGTAGGGACTTGACCAGGAACACTAGATGGATGACTTGCTGGTTCCTTTTCTGTCATTTTAGGTCTATAAGCTCCTTTTTTTCCCTGATAGTTTTAATATTTTTTTGCCTTCAATACTTGTTAATACACAGTACTTTAATGATATTCAGTCTTCAAAAAGGATCTGGTAGAGTTTAGAAATGTACCAGACACAGTGAGTAGTTAATTAAAAATGTAACTTCCCAGGCTTATTGGTTGTTAACATAAAATGTTTCTTCTAAATCACCTTGGATTTTCAAGTAAGCTTTCCCGAATCTTCTTAAGCTACTGTCCAACTCAAACCTCGAAAAATGCTTTTAAGGTGATGGATTTTTAGCCATGTTAGCAGCGTGGCTCTGTGGATGGTCAGTCCAGACTAAAATATCTCAACATCTGTTGGATTGCCATAAAATGTTGTACAGACATTCATGCTCCCCAGAGGATGAATCCTAATGACTTTGGTGATCCCCTGACTTTTCCTCCTTGTAGTTTTAAGTAAAATGTCTCAACAGCTATTGGATGGATTGCCATAACATTTGGCACAGACATTAATGTGCCCCTAAGAAAGTTTCCTTATAACTTTGGCTATCCCCTGACTCCACCATCATGGCCCTAAGAGTTTGAATTTTGAATTTGACTTTATGACCAAATACCTGCAAAACTAATGACATGTTAATGTGTCAATATTTGAAGTATAGTTTTTTTTGTTTTCTTTTAACTTACACTTTGCATACAGTAACTGAACTGAGCCAAACAAATAAGTGAGAGAATGTCAGATGGTCTGGAGGAGGTGAGAGAGAGAAATGTGGCCTCCGAGAGGGGAGGGGAGAGGAGGAGAGAAAGATGGAGAGGGAGAGAAAGACAGGAATCAGGAGCAGGAGGGCAGTGGACGACAAGAAAGCAAGATAGAGAGGGAAGTAAAGAGAGAGAGGGGGGGGAGGGTGGAGTCAGTCAGAGGGCAAGAGGGTGGAGGAGAGGCTGACGGCTTGAGTTGAGGAGATCCGTCTGCTTAGTGTCTGTCAGTTTGACAGAAGAGAGACTGAAAACAGCTGGGGGCTCTCACTGTGTGTGTGTGTGTGTTACTGCCAACTGCCAACACAGGCCACCCTGTGTGTGGTGTATGTGTGTTTACACAAGAGAGAGAGAGAGAAGGGGGGTGAGAGAGATGGGGAGCACGGCAAGGACAGCCAGAGATCAAAGACACACCCACATACATGCACACACACACACACACTCACTCACACACACACACACACACACACACACACACACACACACACACACACACACACACAGACAAGCCTGTGTTGGCAGTGATTGGTCAGCCTGCAAGACTGTTGGATGTGATCTCGATACCTGCAGAGATAATAGATTCCGAGAGGTCACGTGCACGCACACACACACACACACACACACACACACACACCTGCAGATGCCCAGTCGCAGCAGTTCTCACACTCTTAATATGGTAGAGCTGTCATCACTGCACCAAGAGAGAGAGAGAGAGTTAGAGGGGGAGAAAATAGGTTCTTGGATATGAATTCAGTTGTAGCGGGGCGAGCGAGAGACAAATAGGAATCCTGGGTATGAATTGAATTGTAGCGGGGAGCAAGGACAGATTGTGTCCTATGTAATTTCAGACTATAATGTACTGGTACACAGTGTTCTGCCCTCCCTCCAGGCCTACATCCATTTCTTCTGATTTCTCCTCATTTCAGAACACAAAGAACACCAACTCTCCCTATCCTGCTGTCTGTGTGTCTCTTTCTCGTTTGCATTTCCAACACTCCCCTCCTCACCCTGCTCTGTTCTACTGTTTTGCTCTTGTCTGTCTGCATCCTGTGTTGCCGTTTTGTTGTCTCACTCTTGCAGAGAGGTATTTTCTGTCCTGTACCTTCTTCTCGCTTCTGTTTTATTCAGCTCTGTTCTGCATGCCGCTGTACTTAACGCTCCATTCTTGTTGTTCTGTGTTGTTCTGCACTGTAGCTTTTTCTCCCTCTGCAAATGTTTCTGTCTGGGCTTCTGTTTATTTGAGGTCGCTTAATGTGTCCCAAGAGGCCCTACTGCTGCGTCATTAGCTTGCAGAAAAAAATGACCTTTTATGAGAAATAACTATTGCTTGCATTGATGATTCATGTAAGCTCAGGATATATCTTTTCCTGCTTATAAGGTAATAGATCAACAAGTATGTTTTCCATTTTTGCAAGAGGGGTTGAGTTTACCAAGCATGTTTTTTTGTCTTACAGGCTACTTACTCAGCTTTAATGTCATTTCAGGTTCATAGTTTTCTCCAAGTCCTGAAGACTTTACAACTCATTCAACCAACTCACTCGCATTCACCTCCACATTTACATACTTCATGGTGAGCAAACAGTAGAAAAAAGATGAAGGTAACCAATTAGTCAATAATAAGCCAGACTTCAGAATTTTAAGGAAGATATAAATACCAAAAAATAGTGTTAACACATCTTAAATCAGTAGCTAAGCTTCACTTACAGGGTTTTTGTATAAACTTCATTGCTGCTCATGATGGACTGTCTGTTCTGGTTCGTCCTGTTGGTAAAAGCAGTCATGTCACATTCTGGGGGAAAACTGGGCGGCTCATAAAGCCAACACCATTAAAAATAAAAACACAAGCAACCAACAAAAACACACAAAAAACAATGTCATGGCCAAATTGGAGTGCTACCTCACTTTGAGATGGGATATTAACATAATTAATAACTTTGCCACGAGCAAACTTTTAAGTCATTTGGCATTTGAACCACTAACAAGAAGACAAAAACACAACACCTTGTCTAGTCTAGAATGTGTTATTTGCCTGTTTTAACCAATAAAGAGTGGTTGTACCATGTCAATGACCTTTCCATTTGTCAGAATTATATGAGAAAGTGGGTTTATTTGTCTTTCTATGTTGTTTGGTTCAGGAGTTATAAAAATCTACAACATGAAACATGACAAAAATCTTAACTAAACAGAATTAGGGTCCTAAAAAAACAGGTTACAAAAAAATGTGATGCGGGTACATGGGAACCTATTTCTCCTGCTGGACTATTATGATTGTTTGACTGTTATGAAATGTGCTACACACCTACAAATAAACCTGATTTAACTGACCCTATGGCCAGACAATGATACTGGATCATTTCGCAAAATCCAGGATCCTGTTCAAGGACCATGTTTTTTAATGTCCAATGCTGACGTTTTTTTATTTTTTTTTATTTTTTATGGCTGTTTTTGTACAATATCTGTGCCTGACAACTATGTTTAAGATTATTAAAATAGTGTGGTTATGGAAATTGAACTATGGTTAAGGTATGATTAAAGTTAAGAAAATATTGTTTACAAAAAGAAAACATTACCTTTTGAATTGTGGTAGGAAGCCAACTACAGCCTCTCGCTTGATTCGCATGTTGGTATGTGAATCACGTGCTGCAGAATAGTCCAATATGAACATAATTGCCAGGGATAGTTGGCTGGATTTTACAGATGTGGAGCAATGTTTGGTGTCATGTCTGGTGATCAGAGAGCTTAATATTTTATACGTGAAGACACTGACCTTGAGAGTGATTGTTGGAGTAATGAATCTATTAGTTGATAACACTTGTTTCGATACCTGGGCACGACTTCAGAGGGAGGGAGGCTCTTCCCTGTAGAGTGTGGATTGAACACTTAGTGTTTGAGTGTTATGACATCTGACTGAGGGTGTAATGAGGATTCATAGAAAGGAGGTGGGCCTGTAGGGCTAAATGTGCTGTATTCACCAGAATCACCTGCTTTATTAATGATTAGTGTGCCTTACAACTCAAAAGGATTCCTGCCTGTGAGTAATGAACTTTCATTGCATGTTCACGGAACAGTGAATTTTGACTTCAGATGGTTTTACCTTTTAGCACTAGATTAATTATTGAACAGGCCTGGAGGCAAAAATATTCATGTTTTTTCGATGAAACACCTGCTAATCTCTCTAATGGAAACATAATTTTAAATATTATAACTTTCCATTTCTGACCAATCAAACTATGGTGCTTAAACAGACACACAAGAAGACATGGAGCCCAGTTTTGTTCCAGAGACCAATAAGGGACATTATTGTGCTACTGATTCAAAATCGTATTGTGTTAAATCTTCCCCAATGAAAATAAACTGTCGCTCCTTTTGTTGGGAGTTCCCTTGGAACACTTCAAGGGCCTCCAATGATGTCTGGGCCCCCTAATTTAATTTCTGTTAATGTTTTGCTGGTGTTTTTTGTACACATCGAGCCCCAGTCCCCCTCCCGTCCCAGTTCCGCGTCGTCGTCAGAGAAGCAGAAGCATTAACATTGGTGTTCTCCTGATCTTCTCTTATTAATTTGTGTTCAGCTCTGTAATCCGGTTATTTGCCACTTGCTTCTCGTTCTGGCAGAAAATATCAGTAATTAGGGCTCAGTGCTTGGCTGGCCACATTACTCTCGTCTTAGTGTTTTACTGAAGACTGCTTGTTAAAATGGACCCGCGTCGCTTTGAAATGAAATGAGCCAAATCCACCCCCGTCGTAGGAATCCACCCGTCTATCTCAGTGATTCAGAGTCTCAGCCGACCCAGGATTGATGAATCACAAGTTGATTTTGAGAAAAAAATTGATTAAAGACTTTGTGATAAATTTGTTTTGCTTGTAAAATGTTAATGTTTCCACTTTCTTGGCTTCCTCCTATAATTGATAATTAAAATTTCCTCTGCTGTTAAACATTATGCATATTTATGGCTTCAGTTGGCAGTCACAGGTTTAAAAGGGTTATAGTAATCGATTTTAAACTCACAGATTGACAAGTAGACCCTTAAGATATGGAGAAGGTATTTAATTATGTCCTATGAAGTCTGCAAGATAATCAAGGTAACATGAAACTGTTTCTGATTTGGATGTAGAGGTTTTGTAATATGCACTCTCTTATATAAAGAGAATAAGAGCGAATATGAGAGTGGCAGGTGTCATGTACACACACACACCAGTGAGCCAATTTCCTTGGTGTAATAAACCCTTTTAGTGTGCCAGGCGAGAGTTAAAAATCAGATCATAAAGCAGGAAAGGAAGTACTTGCTTGTAAGTAATCGCTAATGGGCTTACAACAGGGCTGCTAAACACACCTGATTGTGGTGTGTGTGGGCATAATAGCAGAGAGACTGGCACTGTATGCACTTTGACAGCATCGTCACAGCCAGAGCTGGGCTAGCGAGGAGAGGCCGGACCAAAAATAGGGACCAGAAAATAGATCCTGGTAATTGCTGGTAGATAAGCGTAAGGACCCTTGTACCAGGAAGCAGGGCTGCGTGCCAGTATCCAAAGTGACACTGAATCAATTAATTGATTGACAGAAAAGTAATCCACAATTTTGATAATCTAATAATTGTTTAATTCATTTATTTAGCTAAAATAGCACTTCCAGCTTCTCAGTGTGAGGATTTGCTGGTTTTTTTCCTATGTTTTATATCATTGATAAATGGAGTATCTTTGGGTTTAGGACTGTTTGTCAGGCAACACAAGCAATCTGAAGATGTCACGTATGTTTCGCATTTTATAGACTTCACAATTGATTGATTACTCATAAAAAACAGCAGATTTATCACTGGTAGAAGTAATTATTAGTTGGCCTAATCAACAGTCAGTTAAAAACCTTCCATCACTGTGAGAAACCCCACTAAAATGGTTGCTGCACTCTTGTGTCCTTAGCTGCAAAGACAATGGTGGATAAAGACTCCAGAAGTTTATTTAGAAACCAATGATGTATCGTCTGATTACTTTGCAGATGATATTGTGTGTGAAAGGTCACATCCAAACGAGGTTAATTAAGAGAAGTGTGATTGATAACGTGAAGTCACACAAGTTGTCTCTAAGGATGCTTTTCTTGGCACGCTTTCTAGATTTTCTGGTCTCCAAAAAAAAAAGTTCCACAAGGACACAACAGAAATGGCTGAATGTTCTTGGATTAGGTAATCATCCACATTGTTTTCAAGCCAGGGCTTTAGTTTGGCTTTTGGTTTCCAATGTCAGTCTGCTTCAACCGGCAGTTGTTATTGTTGCTGTCAAATCACATCAATCAGCCAATTTCCTTCATTTCCAAGAAGGGGAGAACATGTGAGGGTCTCTGAGAACTTGAGTGGAAGTTTAAGATTGTAGTTGTTTCAGTTGTAATCTATGCATTTCTGTCCCACAGTATCACTGCTGTACATTCCCTCATTCAACAAACAATAACGAATTAAAAAAGATGCATGTTATACCAAGTCCTTTTTTGAATTCTGAATATTCACTCCCAATTTTACGCTCCTTGTGCCGCCATTGCCTTTGCTTGTCCTTTCTACCAATATTGGATAACCATCTAATTTGTTCAGAGCTACATCTCTTATATCTTGATCCTCTTCTCCTCTTTCTTTCTTTGAATAATTCCTTTTGATGAATTCCTCGCTCGGCCTTTGATGTGCGCAGCAGAATGCAAGTGTATTGAGCAGGGGAAGCACATCAGATGGGGAACACAAACTCTTCACTGGAGCTCTGAGGAGAGCCGTGTAGCCGCGATCAACAAGGCAGGGGTGTGAAAAGAAATGCCTGCACATGAAAGGAAGCATGGAACAAAAGCCACTGACACGGGTGCTGTGGATCCTTTTGTTTTGCAAAGATATGACAGAGATGTATCATTTAGTGCAGCACGGCATATGCACAGCGTCACGCTCTGCTTTCTCCCATCTTCAGCCCTTTGCCCTCCCTGAAATGGAGCACATTCGATCTGCTTTAAGTGAACTCTCTGTACAATTTCTCCATTCGTCTGCTCCTGAATATGTTGTTTTCCTCCCATCCTGTTGATACCGGGTGCCTTTCAGAAGTGCATGTATTTGTTTTTGTTTGTGTGCAGTACAGGAGGAGCTCAGAGCGCGAGCTGCAAAGGTGGGCTTTTGAAAACAGAGACCTGAGATATTGAACCGGCTGTTCTTTCATTATTCATTAATGGTGCTCTTGTTATTTAAGGTGTAAACGTAGCCCGCAGTGGGAAGACTTTTGTTTGTAGATTATAAACTCAGGCATGTCTCTTGGTGCATTATCCTGGAAGAACACTTGAGAAAACTCGTGCAAACACACAGAGCTGAACTTTTGTCTTTAATTTTGGTTTATCCAGGGAAGGTTTTCAGAGCTTTAATATTCTCTTTCAGAACCATCCTGTGTTCACATTTATACAATCCCATATATTCAACACCTGCGAACAACAGCCACAGTAAGCCACAGAGCAGCTGTAAGGGTTGAATACCTTGCTCAACGGCACCTCTGCGTATTTGCTGAATGAAGAAGGAACATTTCTTGTTCACTTATCCCAGACGTTTCCAGCCTGTCTAGCCTTCTCACTAAGCAGGATTACAAAGTTATCTGGACACCATGTAACACCCAGAACAGCTCCTTTTTACTTCAGACCATGTTCCAGCTTTGAAGGGTGTTCCGGGTTTTACTCATCAAAGATATTCAGTTACCTCGGTAATCCTGCTTTGTGAGAAAGGCCCCAAACCAGCTAATTTTCAGCCAGAAGCTCACTCCTCTAGCGTCTCTACTGTCGGCTTTAAGACCAAAAAGACACCAGAAAGAGTCATGGAACATCATGTGTCATGACATTGGCTCAATGGGAAGCAGCCAGTGTTGGTTTTCATTTTTAAGATTTTCTCAGGGTTCTTTTTGCCATGGTACTATACAAAACACAGCTCTGAAACACACAGCTGTTGTGCAGCGATTGTTTTAATTGCTTGTGAAATTCAGGTTTGGTGCTTACAAACTAAGCCTCAAAAGGCTTTACTGATGTCTGTGTATGCTAGGTGCAGAAAAAGATGTAGTATGAGCTTTTTAATGTAGTTATAGCAATAAGGATATTCAGGATATTGAGGTTTGCTTGTACGAATGTGCCAAGTCAGATTCACCAAACTCTCTTAAAGGGAAACTCCGGTATTTTTAAACCTGGGCCCTATTTTTTGTCTAAATGACTAATACTTACCAAACGTTTTGGAATTGGTCCAGTAGATTGCCTCTGCTGGCATCCGACAACATTATGGAAAGGATCCCTACAGAGACAGACCGTTTTGTTAAAGAGTAAGATCCTTTTTGTTTAACCAGAAACAGAAAGTCTCGCTCTGAAATCTCGCGAGATTTTGAGTTGTTGCAGGAAGACGAAAGGATCTTACTCTTTAACAAAACTGTCTCTGGGGATCCTTTCGTTGTCAGACGTTGTCAGACACTTCGCATAACAAAAACAAGCACTTTTAGTGGACAGACTTTTCACGGGTGCAATTGCCCCAAAGTATTACTTTGCAGCCATTGCAGCCAGTTCGCAGATGCCGGCAAAGGTCCATGACTAATATGAAATAAACATACACTCGTAAAACATGTCTGGAAGAGAAAATTCTAAATACAAGAAAAATGGTGAATGCCACAAATTCTCTTAAATTACTCAACAAATGTGTTTACTGGTTCTTCCATGAGGCCCAGTGTGGTAGAGGTTACAGCTAAAGTCGCTACATGTAACAGTGCATTTTTCCTTTGAAAACACAGTGTGGTTTGGGCTTTGACACACAGATATACAACGGTAGTGAAAACTGTGGCAGCCTGTTACGTAGCTGCATGTGGACACACCCACCTTCACGCCACTGCTAAGCATTGTGCACATGCAAATAACAGCAGCAGCAGATCTGACACTTGGATTGCCAACTGTCTGTTTCAACTTTTTAGGTGATCATTTTTATTATCAGAGATGCATGGATGACATATCTGAGCAGGTGGGAGTTGAAAGCTATCTACACTAAGGCGCCCTACAATTTCTGCAGTGTAACTAAATTGCATATCTACCACCTATTCATTATGATGACAATGCCTTTTGTGTGGAGTATCATGAACCATGTCAGCCTCTTGATGGTGTAAAGGTGCCGGTGTGAATGGGAAACCCCTGCTTCGTCTATCATCAAAAGGACAATAAAAATTTGATTAAAGATGACTATATACAGCAGAAGTCATTTAGTGTCAAATACCAATTACTGGTGAGTCAGCTCTCACGCTCATTGTAAGTCTCTCTCTCTCACACACACACTCACTCACACACACACACTCACACACTCACAATCTTCACACACTGCAATTGTAGAATTGCATTAATGCCATAATCAAGCAGGAGAGTGAACGCCTTGCATCTGCAAAATGCCAACTTTTCAGAAATGAATAACTGCAGACTTCTTTGTGAGATAGTCCACTGTGCATTTTGGAAATAATGCGGAAGGATTTATTTGAAAGGGTTGCATGAGCCCACAGGCCATATCATTTTCTCAGCCCACAGAGGATTATACAGCCCAATTCAATCCAGCCAAAAAAAGAAAAACATGAAATCACCATAACTGGAGTTAATGGGTTGTCAGCTGACAACATGGTAACGCTGAAAAGCCACCCACAGTGTAAACATGCCAGTTATCTGAACTGTCAGCTGCCCATTAATGTTATAAAATTAAAAGAGACTTTTCTTATTTAGGTCAGTCTATCACACCACATGCACACACATACGCACACACACACACACACACACATAAAATATTACAATTGTATTACTTTTAGTCACTGAAAATTAAAAAAATAGTATTTGAAATTGGAAAATCTTTTTTGGCAACATTTTTCACTGGTAGTACACACTGAGATTTTAAATAATAAAACCATTAATCCCCACCATTACCTCCATTCCCCATAAAACTGCCTAACTCTGATTAACTCATATCCAATTAATTTGTTATAAATGTTTAATTTGTTGTAAATGTAAGTAATGTTGGAGTGATCCCTTGCTGTGTTTTGTCCCACCTCATGAATATTTTATCGTGACGTAAAAGATGAGTTGAAGCAGAAGCATAATGTGAGTCAAATTTGGTATTTTTACAAAGTCAGACCTCTCTCCATTGTTCCGCTTTTACTTAAATATCTTAGCAGGCAAAGTAACTACATTTCAGAGATCTGCATTATCACTTGGGACGTGTCTGATGGTCTGTTTTATCATTTCACTGTTACATTTCTAAAACCTCTTTCCACTCGTAAAAGTCGGGGGTAGTGGAGAGAAGGCAGTTTGATATCACATCGGGGAGCTAATCACACAGAGCATCTATCAGCAAAGCTACAGTTACATATTTGCAGAGATTGCTGAGGACACTTCCAGCTGTGACAAACTTTTCCAATTTTCCATTTAAATTGCTCCAAATGACACCATGCACTTTCATCACATATGCTGTAAAAGCCACATCTAATCAGGCAAAGACCACACGCTTTCAGTGCCAATTAGAGTTAATTCAGGGTCACTGATGTGCGACAAGACAACAAGTCCTGCAGTAATGTGAAAACTTTTATGTTTGTTTCTGCACTCAATACAAAGAATCCACATTGTATTTAGGTAAGTTATCCTTTTCCACCATGAAACAAACTTATTTTATTTTAATTGTTATTTAGCTCAATATTTCATACATATAGATGATCCAGTCTCTAAAGTTTTCAAAAGAAAGGACCTTAACTATCTAATATGTGTACTGATTAGAGACTGTTTGCTTTCATTTGATGCTGACAGTCATTTTATAACAGTATGAGCCATTTCTCATTCAGAATGTGAATGTTTCAGTGCAGAACAAACATCAATGTGAGCTCTGGTCTTTAATCATGGCTTATTTAAGTTACATTAGTTGAATAAAACCACACTCATTTTCTGCTCAAGTTTGTCATTCAAAATCTCCTAATATAATGGAACAGCCACAACTAAGGAATCATCCACTATCCTTCAGCCACTAATATGATTAGCTTAAATTCGGTGCCAGAAAATATGGACATTGATGGATTGAGATCCAATCTGTGAAGAGATGGGGAATAATACAGTATTTTGGAACTGAATCCTTGCAGCGCAAAATTGGAGATAATGATTCTGAATTTTCTGCTTTTCATCAACCTCTGTTGATTGGGTTTGAATTTTTCAAACGCTGGATATCTCATTTTGGGATTAATTTCAGCTGTATTAGCACCTTTGTGGTAACAAATCCTCACAACACACACACACAAACAGATGCCAGGACCTTTTGACTGCCAGCTAACAGTAAATGTGTGTGTGTGTGTGTGAAAGCAAAGCCGTCCTCATGACAACTAATCTCCTCTTTCCTTTCCCTCCACCACATTGTTGATCAGTGTCCTGTTACTAAAGAGCCAACGCAAAATGCCATGATTATGAGCTGTCAAATGCCAATTACCGCTAATTCAGCTCCCCAGTGTGTGGTGGATGAGACAGTCACTCAACGCCAGCCCTCCTCCGCCTCTTCGCTTTCCCTCCACGTCACATTTGAAGAATTATATCTGGCTGTTTTTTTTTTTTTCATGTGTGAATGTCATGAGCGTCAGATTTTAATGGTTGTTGACCTGTTTAACGGCTGTGCTGTGTGAAATATATCAAAGCCCACAGTGATTGATATCACATACTGCAGCCCAGTAACAGTCATGATTTACTCATGACTCCAAGCATAGAATAATAATGTGATGAATGGCTTAACAGGTTTTCTTTGAGAAAGTGCAAGTCCAGAAATTTAAAGTGGCTAAAATCAATATTTTTATATCAACAATGGATCACATGATCACTCTTCTGTGAAGGACGTCGCTCGTAGTAATTATTACCAGACTCTGCATTTTCCATCAGTTTTATGGAGTGTTTTAGCGTCTTTCAGCTTTACTTTGGTTTTACAGTCTGCAAATGTACTTTTTTGGTTCACTTTCACTGTCATCAGCCTCGTTTTTGGCCACAGCAGAGAGTTGAAATCTCTAAAATAACGACTTTACGTTAGCAACCAGCTGGTGAACATTGTGGAACATTTAGCAGCTAAAGAGACAGATATTTCTTTCTGGGAATTGGTTGAGACAAAAAACAGAACAAAAAGGAGAGTGAATATTGGACTTACATTCATCAGGTGGCCTGAACAATGACTTTTGTTGACTAATGAGGCTCTGTATCTGCTGGTTGTGTAAATGAGCAACTCTTTGCTAATAAGTTCGCCGCATCGACTACAAATGAGAAATATGTGAGTTGTGTTCACAGCTTGTTTCTGCTGCCCACAAATGAGAAATTATGTATTGCAGGTTTAAGCTTTAGCAACAAGAAGTCCAGGGACAAACTACCTCGGGACTGCCTACATAGGATCTTGGAAGTGCCCTTAAATCGCTAACACACAAGAAATAAGAAAAGACAACATGAATTATGTTGATGTGGCCTGCATTCATCAGTAACCATGGCTGTTGTTTTCAGACTTTGACTGTTCTAATATTAATCTTTGGTGTCTCATATAGTTATTTGAACTGATATCTGTCACCATTGTCCTCCTTCTACCAGCTACTTCATGTGAAAATGTATTTGTCCTCAAATTGAAATTCTTGACCTAAAATTACAACAATGCCACAAGCTACACGGTGCCAAGTAACTGTGATTAAAATCTTCACCGCGTGGATCTTTCAAACCTCTTCTATCCCTTGTGAGCAGCACAGTTATATTGGTGGCCTTAAGCTTAATTTCTGCTTGATCGCTCAACACTCTCGACAGCTGTCTCTCGACAAAAGATGGTTATGTCTCACCTCGACCAGCGTTTATACCTGAGTGACAAAAGCTGGAGGACAGAGAAATGATTAAGGGACGTGATCACACAGTTAACCCCGTGTACCTGCAGGTTCTGCCAAGACATATGTTGTTTCACTCCTGGATGAACACAGAAATGAGTAGAACTTAAATGGGCAATTTTCTCTGTATATGGATGATTCATTTAAGACCAAGGCTCCAGAGTGTCAACATTTTGTCGTGACTTGTTTTGGACATTGTGCAACTCAAGTCTATAGTTGGCACACCGATGTGATTTGACATAACACATTGTTTTTAAGTATTACTTTAATTTCTCAGCTACTCGCTCATTGGTGGACAGAACTTGTGTACTTGTGTGTATCGAAGTATAATGTATTATGTCCATGAATCCTAGATGTACCTTCCTGTGTTGGTCAGTCTGGTCAGTGCTCTGTGTGCTTGGTTCATTTCCTGTGTCAAAGTAAAAAAGACCCATAATTCAAAGGAAGCAGTCCGGCCACCATCTCTTGTTTCCATTATTTCTTTTGAGAGTGTGAAGAGTGACCAAGCATTAATTATGCTTTAGAGAGACACACGAGACATCTTATGTCTGTCATTAATGGGTACCTCATGACATGCCACTGGATGTAAATAACCTCTCCACCACCTGTTATCTCATTCAACAAGAAATACATCCAATAAAGAGCTTTTACCATTGACGAACACTAATAATAACACTATCATGAGCTACCTATCATCTGGTCTTTAGTCTCATGTGTTCACTAGTAAATATGGTCTGAAATAATATAATAACTTGGTAATGATATAGTGAGAAGAGGAAGAAAGAAAATAAAATTAGTGTCATCATACATTGCTGTTGATATGTTAAAATAATTGCTCCGTGCTGCACCTTTTAGCTTTTCAAATGTGTAAATTCTTTCCATTTTAGCGTCTGACAGCTGTTGGCAATCATCCAGATAAAAGCTGACATAACTGACATCATGACAGGCTGACAACCCCCCCCCCAAAACAAAACGGCTGTGGTTCACTGCACTCTATAAGTACGTGATTTTGATGTTAATTTGGATGAGTGTGCACCCCATCAGCATATTCCTCACGCTTATGCTGCATGCCTGTCTACACGGGGAAGCTCCACATAAACAGGCAAATGCCACAAGCCTCTAAATGTCAATTAACTGTGATTCATCTCTCTGGTGCATTGGGAGGGAAGCAGACTGTGGCCATTCATTTAACCGTCTCCCCTCTTTGACTTTCCATTTACGTTTAGCTGATGCTCCAATCCACAGTGACTTCCACTGAGTGCGACTGAAGAATAAGCTACAAATTGTGTGATCATTGGGGTTGCGAGCAAATAATGGAAGGGACTGAAAAGATAAGGGTCAATGTGGTGCATTGACACCAGTCTCCCCAATAGCAGGACAAGCTAATGTGTGAAACACTTCTTGGGAAAAATAAAGAGCTTAAACACGGTCAACAATTACATGCGACTTCACAGGGCAGAAAGTTTGCCTCTAATAATTGACTGTAACAAACGAGAAAGTGTGTGCTTCAATAAAGTTGGGGAAAAATACACAACTGAACTTGACTGTGGATCAAGAGGCAGAGCAAAAATATAGGTACTAATTTTGTCTCATCATTGAACTTTGGTTGTAGTTCCAGGGTTTCTGAAAAGAATATAAAGAAGAACTGCTGTGGCTAAAGTAAGTCAGGAAATATTGTATTTTATTTGCCTTCTGTATCTGCATAATGTAATTCTATTTACAGTGTAATAATTCTGTAGTTTGACCATCTATTATTTTTCTTTTAGTTACTTCAAGGGTATTTGCCTAATCTGAAGCACAATCAGCAACTCTTTTCAACCTTCTCCCATTTATCTCTTTAAAGTTCTTGTTAAAAAAATAATTTATTTGCGATTTAGTATTGCACTTCCATGAGTTGGAGAACTCATAAATAAAATAAAAAAACAATGGTCAAAATCAAAGAAGATATCCTGACTTTTAGTCTCTAGTATGGGTCAACCTCCACTAGATCCTACATTTCCCATAATCAAACTCAATAGCATCTTTCATTAGATCCTCTCTCCAAAATGCACACTTCTTTTAAACCCCACACCTTCAGTTTGCAATGCAGGCTTTATGTTAATGGTCTCAAGACCAAGTCGAGATACTGTGTTTTACTTAAGTAGCCTCAAGTATTTCGGCTGCTAACTTTAGCTATCATGGGCTAAAGTCATGCTAGTTTGCCAGCATACAGTATGTATGCCATCACACCCAAAAAACTTTAGATGGATAACTAGCAAGCTCCCTACAGCTCCAGTAAATGATGTTCTCCAGACATACATGATTGTCTATAGTTGTGCAAAATCAGACGAACCAAATGATAAAGTTTAAAACACATCTATGTGAGTATAAGGTTTAACAGCAACAAAGCATTAGCTCAGATGCTTGACCCTAAAAAGCAACCAGCAGAACGCCCACAAGTGGCAACTTTTTTGCGAGCTACGTGGTCATGTAGGTCTGTAAGAGAGAAACTTTCTTCATGCTCATCCTTTTGCTCATCTCGTCTCTCTGAGCCAGTCAGCTCGCTCTCCGTGGGGCTTTCTGGAGTCAGGCTCTGAGGAAATGAATCATTTCTGATGTGATCTCATGCTCTCTGCTCCATTCCTTTCACCTTTTCAGTGTTTTACTTTTTTCTTCTCATATCTCTTTTTGGCCGTTTTCAAACTTCCCCTACTTTATGGCCTCCTTTCATTCTCATCCACTTTTTCTGGTTTTTAGTCATTCCTCTTTATTCCCTCCTCCACTATCCCCCTGCAGCTCCACTGCCTTCAGTCTCTCTCTGCTTTAGTCATTTCTTTAGTCACTTTACTTTTTAAAACCTTCTTTCTGTGTTACTCTTTTATTCTGTTGCATTTCTCCTTCCTCCTACATTTTTCTTCCATCTTCATTTTCCTTTTACAATCTTCCTGACTTCTCTTTCAGTCTTTAGCTCTTTTAGTCTTTAACCATCTCCTGTTTCTTTCTCCATCATCCCCTCTTCCTCTCCTTTTCTCTCTTTCTCTGTTTTTAGTATTTTCCCCCTGCGTCACAGAAGAGATTTCATTGACCACTATGAATAACCCAAAGGTTTATGTGATTCATGGCTTTTTGTGAGACCGTCTGGTGGGCGTGTTTTTGCATTTGAGCTTCTTTATGAATAGTGGGAGTTGTGTATTGATGTGTTTAATTAGGGGATATTGATCTGTGTGTTTGTGCATTAGAGAATCAAAAAAGAGAAGAAAAGAAGAATGTGATGGAATGAGAAGCAAATAACGTAGAAAGAGATGAACTCTTGGCTCGTTGCTGCTATTCATGTTGATTCAGGCCGTTGAAAAGGTCATGTGACAGGCAGCAGTGTCCATCTATGTGTTCTGCATGTGTGTGTGCTTCTGTCTTGCAGTGGGAATGGATAACTGGTTTGACAGCCCATTGTCTCCCTCAGGGTAGAGACTGTGGTTCAATGAGTCAGTCTCATATGCACTCACATTACAACGGGATGCTCTAATTTATGCACACACACACACACACACACACACACACACACACACACACACACACACACACACACACACACACACACACTGTTAAGCTTACATATGCCTTTACACACAAAATTCATTCCTGCACACATGGGCAGACACATGGATGCATGCTGTAAATCCAAAACAACCCAACACCCCTGCAACACACACACACACACACTTTGTTAGTGTGATTGTGTTTTACAGCTGATTTGCAGGCTAAACCCCAGCCTGCACATTCACCTCCATGCTGTGGCATGTAACATATTGTCCTAATCAATCCCCCACACACTAAGAGGCTTTTTCACTGGAACCACCCGGGGCTAGCTAGCAGTTAGTGAGTGCTTATCCCCTTTTCTTGTGGAGAGAGTAAGAGGCAGGCTCCCCGCAAGAATTTTATCTTTACAGGCAGAGAGACTGGCTGAGAGGGCAGAGACCGAGGGGAGGTGAAGGAGAAAAGACCTTGGTAGGATTTGATCCCGGGTCAGCAGGGGGTTCATGGAAGGGGTCTGGATCACTGCACGAGTTCCGGGCAAAGAGCAGTTAGAGGAGCAAGTAGAGGGAGAAAATACAAACTTAGAGCAAAGCATCATTATGTGTTGGAGTAACTAAAATGAGCATCAAGAGGTTTGATGATGAGACTCATTGTGGCAAAACGAGTTGATTCCAATGCATGGACAATCAAAGGCTCTTTTCAAAATGCCACTTGAAGCCACATATGACTGGAAGCTGCCAAACACATTGAGTCGCTGCCCTTGGACTAGATTGCATTAACGAAGGATTACAAGTTCTCTGTTTTGCTCTCTCTGATCCTTGCTGTTTTTATGTTTTTCTGTCTTCTTCTGTCTGAGTCATTTCCTCTCTTTCTCAGTCTCATGATTACATGGATTACAAGTTCATTAAAGTTCGTTAATTTCAAGAATTTAAATTCAGCAAATGTAATTTGTTGGCTTAGTATACATCATTTTTTGAACAAGGCACAACCGCGACGATTTGTCTCGCCAGTTGAGAGCTGCTTGTTGACTACGAATCCAAATAAAAAGAGCTATTGCTGCCAAGAGGCAGGGACAATTCATGTCAGTTGCTGAAGTGCTTTTAATGAACACATTCTTCACAAGGTGGTACACAACAAGACAAAGCTAACATGCACTTTAAAACCAGGCAGTATCAAGGTGTGCTTTTGTAATCCTGTTGTAGCAGAATTTGTCTTGCTCAGGGTTTCCTGCTGCTCTCAAATGCAAACTAGTCGAAGTTTCAGTTGAAAGCCTCAAATACATTTCCTGCTACATCAGTTTTATTTGTCAAAATCCATCTGAAATTCGGTGGAAGTCTGGATCTCCGGTGGAGTGCATTTGAACGCAGAGACCTGACAGAATCAGTGGCAACACTGATTCTTGTTTGGAAAAAAAATTGGGTATCACAGCCACACAGTGACATTTTTTTTTTTATAAATGGGTAAAAAGAGAAAGTATAGGTTCAAAAGAAGTCTTGCAACACATGATTTGGGCCTCAGCAGCAGACTACTACTACACACAGTTGAGTCAGATGATCACAGAATGAGAGACTAATGTTAAGAAAAATCATTCCACTCGTCCAATTTCAGCTCAGTATTCTGAGACAGCCTGCAGGTCAGCAGGTACTGCTCGGTGTTGAGACGGTGCTTGGCTCTAACCATCCTCCTTTCATCTCTGTTTAAGTTTGAGCGGACGGGGGCAGCTCTCCCGGCTTGTTTTTGGTGAACTTGTGCTGGCCTGGCTGACCAAGCCTGCTCTCTCAACACTGTTTTTCAGTGCTCAAGCAAAGAGTTACAGGTGCCTTCCACTGAATTTTAAACAGGTTAGAGAAGTGCTACTCGAGCTGCTGTGGAGTTCCTAAAGGCTCGCCCCCTAGCGATGCCTCCTGGTAGACGAGCTTTACTGTAATGAGGAGCGCCTAGCTGAGGGAAGTTGGCTAAGACTGCCTGAGGCTTGTTATCAAAGGATCATGATTCAGATGTTTTTTTTCTTTCTCTTGAATGAACTTAAATGTCTCTGTTTTCTTTCTCTGTCTCTTTCTTAATTCCCCCGTTGTCTTTCTCTCCGTTTCTCTCATGCATCTCTATAACCTTGTTTTAAATCATCTAGAACACATTAAAGGGGTCGATCCTCCCTTCTGACAATAACTAAACGAGTGGGAGGGAAAGCCTACTAATGAAATACTACTACTGCTACTAATACTCCATTGTTACCAGAGTGGTCTCCTTCTCTCTCTCTCTCAATCTTCTCCATCTTTGTCTGTTTGTTCAAGTTCCTCTTTTAGTTTCAGTACAAACAAACATGTTAAGTTATGCAAACAATGTTAGGTTTGTGGATGATGCATAATCTCCCTCTTTGTCTCCAGGTATTGGGGCTCAGAAAGTGCGAGTCGACGAGGAGGTGCAGGCGTATCCCACGGAGTCTGTTGACCTCCGCTGCCAATTCATCGATGGAGGAGGCCGAACCAAACTCACACAGGTAGGAAGATGGAAGACAACATTGTGTTTTTAGTAGCTTTGGAAACACGGAAGCTCAAAATGTCAAAGTAAGATTGAATGGAATCTGTTGCCCATGACGTTTACCTTGTGCAGTCAAAACATGGACACTTGAAGCATGGGGAAACAGCTACAGTACACCAAGTCCTAAATTGTCTTGTTCACACTCTGTATGTGCATATTTTAGAAACAGAAAATGAGTCATTAACTACATCTACATCCACCTTCATAACAACCCCCCCCCAAAAAAAAAACAGAATGGAAACAGCAGAAATTTGAAAAGAAAGTCGAAATATTGCATAAAAGTTTTCATGCTTGACTGAAGTGGAAGAGTTGGTGTATCGATAAGATAAGCGAATAAATCATGATGTAGATAAAGCATGTGATTTAAATGTACACTGAAGCGTCCGCTCCACTGAAGAGACCAAAAATAGCGTCAGACGAAAACATCAGATCTGTGTGGAGCGATGAGGAGACTGTAACCTTCCTCAGATGAACACATGAAACAAAGATAATCATTGTTGTTCATTTTAGGTTTGACTGGCGCTCTTTTAGTCACGTCATCTCATTGTACCCTCTTCTTCTGCAATGGTTTAATGGCACCCGACTGGAAGATTAGTGCCACCAACTGTTTATCTCAATGCCCATCTTCCAGTATTGGATGGAAACGCTCATTATTTCACATTTTCTTTTGCAGATTTTCTGGAAATTCTGTCAAAATTGTGCTAAATTTGAATGGAAACTGGCTGAACAAGCAGTTAATTTATATATTAGTGAGTGTTATATATTATATATTAGTGATATTAATGAGTGGGCTTGTTGACTGCATGCAGGAGAAGAAGCTCAAGGAAGTATTTGGTTTAGCTTAGCATAAGTATGGAAGCAAGGGAAACAGTTAAGGCTAGGTATGCTTTAAGGTAGGATAACTGCGTACATTTTTGGACAGTCGAAAAGACATTCATTATGTTGCGCTCATTTGTACACACGGAAATTGAGTAGTTGTATAAAGAATGGGGGGGGGGGGAGAAGAGCTTAAGAGTGAAGTTCACAACCTGCTTACTTTCTCATCTCAACACAGCTGGCCAGTCGCTGTGTGAAGTGGGCGTGCTTATCAGATTGCCATTTTTGGAAAGTTACAATGTTGGATGCAGCCGACAATGACAATGACGCTCTGAAGCATGCTGACCCCTTTAGCCTTCCGGAGGTTAGATGATCAGCAGAGGGATCAACATCAAGGTCATTTACGTGCATATATTACAGAGTTAGCCCCGGACGAGTTTAGCTTAGCTTAGCACAAACATGGGAACAGGGGAAGTAGCTCTCCTAAGGTGCCCTCTTAACAACACTGAGCTGTGCAATTTAATTTTCACACGCAGCTCATTTCATTTTTAATCTTACCCGATGGAGAGCGGTGAGCACAACACAACACAAAAATGAGAACTTCTGACTATTTGGAAGTCAATTTATTTCATCAAACTCCAAGATGACAACTTATTTGACATCACCTGAACTGTTCTGATGCACACTGATCACCAAGTAGACTAAAGCTGAATGCTATGAGCTGTTCTCTAGTTCAATTTGATCCTAGTGCGATCTGTCCCCCTCTGAGTTTTGGATGGAATCAATAGGCAATTTGTTCACATACAAAAACTGAAATTGCAGACGGGTTAAATTACCCTCTATGATATTTCCTCTACAATCTCCAGTTAACAAGGGAGTCTCATCCACTAATGTGTGCTGACATCTGGGTTACAATCCGTCTTCCTCTTCGCAACCTTCAACCCCTCTCTGCTTTCTGTCTCCCTTTCCTCTAGATGTCATAAATTTAATGGATGTTTGCTAAATGTGTATTGATGAACTTTATTCCCTCTCCTTCCTGGTCTACCACCTGAGCCAGCAGTTTATATTTAACACTGTCACTTTGAAAACTGAAGAGAAAAGAAAATCAATTTGGTATAACATCACAGTATTCTCCCTTGCGGTAGAGTCTCATACAGCCATAACGGATATCAATATCTTTCACATATCTTAAGAAGAAAAGCCTGTAAGATGAATCTTTGTCAAATTATGTTCTTTAATATGGCAACCAGAGCCTTGAAGAGAGTGTTTGCTAGTCAAGAGACCTATATTTTCACCTTGCAATAGATTCTTGGCTCCCTACTCAGACAGCTTTAATTGAGTTTGACATTTTGAAAGGAGAATAGAACAAATTTCAGTACTTGTTCAGAGAAATGTCAGAAGTTATGGTATGTGTATGTATATTATATAATATATACTGCTGCAATATATTTCTGTGAACGTGATTTTTCTGTCCACAACTTGCACTAAAAATCCTACTCCTTCTTTTCAGAGCAATATTTTGTCTGAGTGGGGACCACATTGTCAGTCTTTGAAAACTCCTGAGAAAGAGCTGCTTACTGTTCAAGAATCTTATTAGCCTGGCTTTGAATTTTTTTTTTTAATTTTATAAAGAAATTGTACTTTTAAAAAACACATTGGGCAAACAATAACCACTGGTTTTCACAAACTCTGTTCTTACCAGGTGTCTTGGATATGGGAACCTATTGATGGTCAAAGGGACAACATCGCTGTATACCACCCTATCTACGGACAGAGTTTCCCCAACTTGTCCTTCAAGGACCGAGTTGTCTTCCTCCACAACACTCTGGAGAACCCGTCCATTAGGATTTCTAACCTAAGAATGTCCGACGCCGGCCGTTACACCTGCGAGTACGCCACCTACCCTTCTGGAAACGAACAAGGGACCACCACCCTCATCATGCTCGGTGAGTAGAGAGGTTACGTGTCCATGTAATATTACATAAACCTTGTTACATTAACAGAAACAACAAGCTGCTGTATATTTCAGATATCGCTGAGAGCTTTTCAGGTTTTTATCGAACAAGGCCGTAAAGACTTAGGGCACCAAAAGGTCAACAATATTTCCACTTGTCTGTGAAAGAGGACCATGCTTCAAACAGGCTTTCAAAAGCTGTTCTGCTACATCAGCCTTGACAAGCGCCTCCCCGGCCATCTGCTTATCACTGCTTTCTATAAAAGAGGGTCCCATCAGACCCGAAGCTTAAGAAGAAGCAATTTAAAGCATTTGACGAGTATTCTCAGGGTGTATCCTGGTTAGATGCAGAATGAAAAACAAGAAGATGGGTGAGAAAGATTCTGATTCAGACGTGGCACTTCATGTAAAGTATCAGCCTTTATATATAGTCACGCTGTCAAATTTACATAAATGTGCTGATGTGATTTGATCAGCAGGCAGTCTGCAATATAAGATAAACTGGAAGTCTTTATTACAGACCTCACTCAGGTTCAGCCAACATATTTTTGAGCTTGTTGTGGTGAACTTTTAAAGGAAATACCTCAATTATTTAAACCAGTGAACTTGCATCAAAACATGAATATTAGAAATATAACGGTCTTTCAGCAAGTGATTATGGTTGTGGATGAAACTTCCATGTGGAATCACATTTAGATAATGGATGTATACATGCAGAAAGCAGATTAGGCCCATTTTAATGGCTGGTATTAATTTATTTTCAAACAGTAACTGGATGTAATGTGGATTTATTTTATAGCTGGGTCAGTTTAGTAGGAGAGGGATTCGGCATGGTGAGATTTAGAGGTAACAAGAATCTCGTTTGCTGTTATGTCATTTTTTTCCTTGTTGCTTTTTCTTCACTTGCTTACACAACATTGTATTGTACATTGTTTTATCCTGGTGAGTGGTTCAGCATGAAAGTACTTTAATAGATGCTCTACAGATGTTGGCTTTTGTTACAATAACTTGCCATTTTGTTGTCATTTTTTGTATCATCAGGGTCAACCTGTTATGTGACCCTCTTGACATATTTGAAACATTTAAAATTCAAATTGGATTACAGTTTGGTCTGTTTTGGCCAAATGACTGAATTAATTACTTTTTGAGGACCCTTATTGTGATAATAAGATGAAGACAATTAGCATAATCTGGCCATAGACAATTCTTGTGTATGTGAATGTACCCAGGCATACAATCACTTGACATTTCCCTCTCAGGAATTTTGCTTTTGATTTCTATTGTGACTGATTTGCTAAGACCTCACGTCAACATGGCCTCGCACTGCATGTTTCACACTTGCAGCCATTGTATCAGGAATATAAAAAGATGGAAAGAGGGAAATTAAACAAATAACTGTATGTAACTAATTCAGAGGTTTTCAAACTAGGTGCACCTTAGACTTTGAAAACCCCTGCTCTAATTAAATAATAAGTAGTAAAATATGTAATTAGCATGAGGTAAAACACTATACACAACTGCTAGCTTTTATTCTCTGCACAGTTTCGTTCCCACTTATCAACAGGTTGAACCATTTAGCAAGTACAACCCAGAATGTGAAATCTGGATACCTGCTTAAAGTTACCTCACTGTTTTGATTTTTGAAACTGAGTGGATGTTTAGTTGCTGTTAGCAGCTGACGTCTACTGTTTGTAATCGGAGACAGCTGGTGTTATTCATCCACCCACATGTCCTCCCGTTTGCACTCCTCTTACAAAGGATTCAGACGCCTGGTGTCTTTCTTTGGCAGTTCACAGCACAGAGGAGGCTTCATGCTTGAATGTGAATAACGATACTTCCCTTACAGTATATGGCCTGTAGCCTCAGTGCTTGTATGATAAAGAGCTCATACATTCAGAGCTCTTGTCATAATGGCAGGCTCAAGGGACAATGTAAGATAAATGCACTTTGAACAGAAACACTGCGTTTACTGAATTCATATTCTGTGCAGTCCGCCTGGTGCTTTTTCCTTTTTTATCATATGAGTTTTGTTTGTTAGGGTGAGATGTGGGAGACGTTTGAGCCCTTTTTTCTTTTTCTTGCACAAATTGGGTGCAATTTTTTAACATTTTATTTATTTGGTACAATCAAAGGAACAATTGAAAGAAAGCTGGATTTCTGAAAGAATTAAACGCCTGATTACAAGTGTGGTGACACTGTGTAGCTGCAGCCTCAAATGTGGGTTTGGGGAAATATATTCATTACAATACCTCAGTAATTAGGGGCGTAACTATAGACAGTGCAGGCAGATGAGTGTGAGTGGGCCAGAGTGGGCCATCCAACAACAATCTATAACAAAATGATATGCTTATTTTAATTCCAATACAATAGCCTATGTAACTCTTTCGACTGTACAATCCAACACATTGTTGGTAAAAAAAAAAAAATATATATATAAGCAGGCTAGTGTGTGTGCTTCATAAGTAGTGACTAGCGTGCACTGGGGCCCATTGTAAGAGGTCAAAACTCAGCAACACTTAGTACAAGGAATTGGGCCTTCATCAGGGTCTGATAAAGGCCACAAACTGAAACGTGTTGGTCTGACAATAAAGGTGTTCTTTATTTACTACAAGTGTTGCTGGAGTTTTGACCTCTTCAGACCTTTCCCCTCCATGCTCCTTGGAAGTAGGTGAAGTTGTTCCAGAAATCCCCGCTCCGCTACCCCAGTTGTTGCAGCCAATATGGTTGATGGAAAAAAGTGTTTTACAATTCCTTTTGTGTTTCCCCCAGCTGGACCAGTAGTATTTTCCACCAGAAGTAAACCTTCACACAACAATACAAAATCCACTCTGGAAGCTTCTCTCACAGAGAACAGAGCACGCCGGAGATGCAGAACTTGGCTGCATTGTAGAGAAAGCACTGAGAGATATTTTGGCGGGCTTGCAGATGGATGGGAGCTAAGCCTCCTAAACTGCTGCTGCTGGCACAAAGCAGAGGTAGACTGGGAAATACCTGCTGGAAAGCTCACTGACTCGCCTTTTGTCTGGAGTTACAGCAGTGCCAAGCTCTCTGTGACAGATTCTGGCGAACCAAGTGTCTCAAAGTCACTGGGAGACACTCATATTTTACCTTATTGGATATAGAATCCATATGAGCCAATCACATTAGACCTTATTGAATCCACAACTGCTGGCAGCCAATCATATTACATCTTATTGGATATGGAACCACCAGCACCCCAATCATATCACAACTTATTTAAGTATGAATACATAATCCTGACAGCCAATTGTATTATAACTTATTGGATACAGCGCCACCGCCAGCCAATCTTATTACCACTTATTGGGGTGTGAATAAAGAATCACTCACTTGGCAGTGAATGATATCATATCGTCTTGGATGGGGACCATACAAAATGAATGGTAGCCAATTATACTGCATCTTATTGGATATAGTGTAGCCAGCAGGACAGAAATACAATTGCAGGTGAGGGAGAGTCTAGTAGATCAGTAGCCTGTTATAAGTGTTTTTAAGCCCTCAGAGTGAAAAATTGTTGTCATTGTTTTGAATTTGAAGAGGGAGATGGTGAGAGTCCAGAGGTTAGCGGAGTGACTGCAGACTGGAGGGCCGCTGGCTGGAGTCCACAGATTAACAGAGTGAATAAGTGGCAGATTGGAGTGTAGCCTCTGCAAACATTTCTCCCAGCCAGAAATGACTCAGGGGTGGAGTTGATCCTAATGGGTGGAGCCAAAGAGTTTTTTTTTCTGGCAAAGTAACATAAGTGAAGCCCAATGAATAAGGCAACAGGCAGGCAATAAAAAGAAGACTTGCAATCTGGCTGCTACATTGAAATACAGTTTAGCCACAATGTCCTGATTGCACGCCATATTCCACTCCTTTTTCCAAGCATGTCGTTTGCTCCGTCTAGAAAAATTACAACATTGTGTCACTTATTAAGTATACAGCGCATATATGTTGTTATTATTATCTACGTGAACCACCATTTTAAAGTATATATGTATATCATACTTACTAATGTATATAAAATGTATTGCATATACAAAAAATGCCAACAATCACACTAAATTACTGGATTTTTGAGTATGGGGTTGATAGGTGTTGATATGTCCCACAATGGGGGATAACGAATGAGAAAATTAAGTTATATTATATTTGTATAATAAGAATTTGGTATTAACGATTAATAGGTTTTATTGTGGTTTAACTGAGCTAATGAGACTTTTTCTACCTCTGGGGCAGCTCTGCATCTGAAAAATGTTTGTATGACTAAAACCTCATTCTTCTATATATTCTTACCGGTGATCCATTGATTCCAGCCACTGAACATAGAAATAAATGCCCTCCTCTTCCTCGACATCTGCTGTCCAGGCGTTCCCTGATGGCTCCAGTCCAACAGCAGTGAGAATGTCGTTGTACCGGGCGGCTCCCAGGTGAAAAAATATATAAGAGTGGGAAACGAGGCCTTCCCTGGATGAATAAAGGTTAAACAGAAATTATATTATTATAGAAGTTATCCCTTTTTGCCTACAAAAAGCCAGTATTTATTCAGTACATTTATTGGTGTTTTTCCAAAATATCCACATCTTAATTAAATTAAACTGTGTTCCACTTCCAGAGTTACTGACATCCTCAGTTAAGGAGGATGTTTTGTGCCACGAAAAGATAAGCTAAACAACTGAACTGAAAATGTGTCCGTCAGCAGATACACCCAAACTACAATAACAAAATGTTGCTGCGTACCAACAACCTTGGTGAATTGGAATAGCATCCACCATTCTTTATATTGGTGAGTTGTTGATAACAGACATGGGGAAATAAAAAAAAAGGGAAAAAAATGCCTTTGAGTTTACATTTGCCCTCAAATAGGAGCACTGAATCAGTCAAACTGCAGTTAAATGCAGCAGCATAAAGGGTCTTGAAATGCGAGGCCTGGAGGTGTTTTTTGTATCTGTGTTCAGAGGCAAGAGGCAAGAGTTGGGTTTAGATGTCAAAATTATGTCTTTTAAGCTTTTAGTTTTTGCATAACAATAGAGACTTCATTATGTCTTTCTTTCCTTTTTTTTTTTTTTTTTTTTTACATTTTAGGCACTTAGCTTGTGCTCTCAAGCTTAAATTAACTAAATTAGTCTCAAGCTTAAATTAATGCATTTTGTCAACATTTCTAGCAGCCAGTAATGACTTGTCAAAACAACACACACAGCAGAATAATTGCAGTATAAACTATTCCTGTGTTCCTTGAATATTCATGTATTGTTAACAGTTGAGGAGACATAGAGAGCCAAACAGATGTTTTTCCCAACAATATCTGGAAATATTTAGCAGCATCGAGCAGCATCGTCAAGCTGAGAGAAGATGTTTACAAACCTGGGCAGCTGGTGAGACATGCGTTCCAAAAATTTAACAAGATCCAGAAGCCTTTATTGATTTTTGGCTAATGTATGCAGCAAAGTAGAAAATAAAAAAATACATTACTTGGCTTCATCAGGGTACAGCAGTGAATAAATCCATGTTTAGAGACGGAGGAAACACTGATATGTGCCACCAGCCAATGCTGCTGAATCCAAATATATCTGCTCTGCACGCTCCAGTTTCAGTGTTACCAGACATCATTTGGTGATCCCAAATCAATCAAAACCCAGCTGATCACTAGTGACACATTCTAGTTTATGTAGGTAATATGGAGGATGAAGTTAGTTTCCATTTTGCGCTTGAACCAGTATAGGGTAACAAAACTCTACAGCTTTAAAGGTCAAATCAGACCTCAGAGGTCTTCAGAAGGTGGTCAGGTTTACTTTCTGTCTATTTTTTTGTTTTGTTGAACCTTCTTGGGACACATTTCAATGCACAGAATTCCATGGCAATCCATCCATTAGTTTTAATCTAACCACAATGGTGGACCAATGATGTGGGCTTCATCAGTCTCTTAAGATTTGTGCAGATTGCTTCAAACTGTTTCAAGAACCGCACACAGCAATACAACCCAGATAGGAGACGATTCTGGGTCAAATTTGGTTGATTTAAGGAAGTAAATGGGTCAGTTATGGTAATGGTAAGGGGGGGCTTTTTGGTCCAAAATGGCTCGTCTCTAACCAGCCACATGTAAGCTATGTGCAGCATTTGGATACCGGGCCAAGTGCAACAAAACCACTTGTAATCTGGTTTAGAACTGAGGTCTTCAAAAGTCTACAGTGTGTGGGGTCTGGCCCAGTTCTGTACAATGTCAAGGTTAAGTTGGTGTCCTTGCAGCCAGATTGCAATGTCTTCATCACTGTTATTGCATGGCAGAATTTGGGCCAAATGTAAGTATTAATGTGGGTCAGTACTGGGCTCACTAATTTGCTTTCTGGGTGTCTGGTTGGTTTCAACACAAACTCTGTGGCTATGACAGATGTCAGCTGTCCCGTGTGAATGCCACCTTAATTCAGCAACAGCCGGCTTCACACTCAGTTACAAATCTTCACACTTGGCAGATACTCCCAGCTTGTTTATGATTCAAACTGGCAATCTTCCAGTCACAGGCCTCGATCTGTAACTGCTGCTAAGGTGAAAAGAATGACAATATTAGAGATGTCTCAGGTTCAAGTTGGGGCAAGCATCTGCCTTGCTGAAGGGCCCTTATAATCCCTACTAGCTACAGGGACAGTGTTTCACAGCAAATAAAATGGCCCTTAAAGGAAATTTTGAATTTTAACGTCTAATTGTTTGAGTGCAAATCATATCTCCATGCTGTAATCTAATGTGAGTGGGAGTTTGGAAAAGTTTATAACTGCAATACCTCTGTTACAGTCCTTTGCTAAACACTCATCAAAATTCAATTTGAATGCTTAAAACGAAAGCATGTGGTGAATATGACTTCTACAGAAATGTGTTCACCTTTTAAGCTTTCTAAGTGCTTGGTTTCATAAATCAAACACACCTCATGCAGTTAACGGTGTTTGGAAACATTACTGTAATGCATTTTTCCTGTCCTCCTGTCAGTCTCTGGCATTCAGCCTGTTGATACTACCACGGGGGGGGGGGGGGGTACAGTGTTTATTCAGCTCCATTAGCATGGCTTTCCGCTTGCCTTCTAATTATTCTGTACTCAGAACGCCCCAGACCGATGTGAGGAGTAGCAGCGAGCTCAATTGGATGCAATGTCACGAAACGCATCAGGGATACTCCCGACTTGTTAAAGCCCGCAGATCAATCCAAACCCCTTTCTGCCTCTCTGCTTTACTCTCCTCTCCTTTCAGCTCGGTCAATCTCTCTCTCTCTCTCTCTCTCTCTTTATGTCTATTTCAACTCCTCCATCGTCCTCTCTGTTTGTGTCTCCTCTCCTCTCTTTTGCTTATCTCCTTCATGTCTGAACTCTCTCCTCTCTTGTCTTGCTTCGTCTCAGCTCTCTCATGTCTATTCCTGCTCTTTGTTTCATCTCCTGTCCTAGGATATCTTCAGATTTCAGAAAGACTATATGTAAGACTTAAGATCTATTTAATGCTGCCTGGATTTGGATTTAAGACCAACTTTGATGCCAATTAAAATAACAAAGCTGACACAATCACCCACTATCCACAAATAAACAAAGCTAATGACCTAAACTATAAATTGACATTAAGAAATAATGATAGGAAATTAAAGGAGGAAGGAAATTCTTAATCAGAAATAAACTCCAATTGTGTTCACTAAAGCAGATACATTTGATCCTGTTCTTCTAACCTCTGTTACATAAGAACCTCAGAAGAGAAATGAGAAATGTGCCATTCCAAGCTGAAACAAGTGCAAATCTGCACAACAGCATGCAGCTTTGATGCATAATTGAATACCAATGCTTGATGCTTGCCACAAAGCCAGTGAGGTAGCGATATGTGAACCTCTGACTTATCCAGACTCAGTAGCGACTGGCACGTTATGTTGTAGGCTAAAGACCCGGTCACACCAGAAAGTGGCACAGTCAAATTCCTCCACACGTCTTTGTTAAATATGTGGTTTTACTAGAACTGGTTCGAACAACGTGTTGTCCAAACATGTTGGAAATCAAACATGTTTATAGTTGCTCCGAATGTACACACTGGAAGGCGGACTGAAAAGCCGGACGTCATAGAGGGCGTTTAAGTATGGAGATAAGGGTACACATTTCCAGACAGTCTCTTCTGGAAGAGATTCATAGTGTTTCACTCGATTGTACCCGTGAAAGGTGACAGAAATAGTTGTGTTAAGAATGAAAAAAGAGAGCTAGAGAGAGAATTTCAAACCCTGGCTCCCTTCTCACCTCCACACAGCTTGCCAATCACAGCGTAAAGTGGGATGTGAATGTCGGATTGTTGGTTTCGGAAACTTACTGCTGTCCGAGCTAAAGGGACAACATGTTCATACACAGTTTATTCAAAATAAGTATTTGTACATTTGATTTCTGTCTCATAACTGTTAACAAACCATTCCTTTCTTGAGGAGCCATTTCTACAAAGACAGAAGGTTGAATAAAAGTGGCTCTGTGGCTCTCTGTTTCCATAAAGGTCACCGCTGTCAAGATGGCGACGCAGGTCAAAGTTCACCTAAGTTGAACTTGATGCAAAACATTAGTGTAAGTCCCTGCGAGCATGTCCATGATTTTGCAGAACAAATTCACCATTTTAAATGTTGGTGTGATGGGGCCTTAAAAATAAGACCTTCCAAGTCATTTCAGAGTTTTTATCGCCTTAATAGAAAGCATTTAACACTGTTGAGGGTAATGCTAAAGGCTACTGATATACCTAGCATTTGTGTTGTTGGTTGGTGGTATATTTTTCTTATTATCATGACTAGTTGTCTAAATTAAAACTGCATGGCACTGTGTTGAGATATTTGCAGTCCAGCTGGAGTAGAGTTTGACTGCAGAAAACTTTCAACCGTTTTAAAAATGAATAGAAATATAAACTTTGGGGTCAGTCCCTTTGAATCAAAGAGCAAGGGCTACTTTCTTGCCTGTTTAGTGGAAAGAAATCCACCAAAGAACACACAGACAAACCAATTTCTCCACTGACAGTAGCCTCTATAAACCAGCAGGCAATGCGCTGGCAAAAATTGCCTGACTTTTTCTTTAAAAGTAAAATCTGTCAATTCCAATATGTCCATTACTGTGTCTGTGCCCATACAGGCAACAGATTGAAAGGCATTTATGGGAAATTTACTAAATCACATCCTGCAGTACAAGATGACACGTGTTTAAGAAGAGTGGGTATAAAAAAGTAAATTGCAACACTTTACGTCATGAAATAATGGAATTCACTGACATTTACAGATTGATTGATATTGTGTCAGAGGTTGGGTTTTTCCTTCAAGAAAGGAAGGATATTGTCATGGAACATTGCCACTTTGCAGAACAAGTCCAGTTCGATTTAACAAAGCTCATGTGACGGGAGAAGGAAAAGCAATGTTTTGCATATCACTGTTGGAATGTGAAAGCCTTGTAACCGTTGGTAGGTTTGACTTCAATTGGAGGGCAACCTGCACAAAATTTCTATGATGATGAAGCTCACTCAAAACTCATTGGTTGATGTCAAAAATGTGTTATAATTGAGCCAAAGACAAGGCTGTTTTTCTTACTTTTTCCCCTGAAAAGTTGTATTTTGCAAGATTTTCACAAGTATGCAAGAGATGAGCTTTGTTCTGGATGATACCAAGAGCGTCCAGCTGTCATAAAATCATAAAGAAAAACATGTATTAATAGGATTTAAAAATTCTAATGCTCTATAACGCCTTAAATGTAGATACTGTAAAACTTAAGGATCTAGCTGATCTCAGAGTTTCATTACAGCCACAGTAGGATGCCACATTGTATATACACAACAAAAATGATCGAACCTCCTCCTCCTCTGCTCTCTCCCTGCCCTCCTCCATCTTCTCCTCCTCTGCCTGTTTGACATCTCTTTCCTTTCCTTTCTCTTTTCTTTTGTCTGACTTTTACACTCCTGTTTCTGTATCTTTCTGTCATTTACTCACTTGTCTTTCTCATTCTCTGCCCCTAGCCAAGCCGAAGAATTCAGCCAAAGTTGTGACCGTCCAGGCTGGCTCCAAGTCGGTTGTGGTGGCCCAGTGCGAAGCGGCGGATGGCAAACCGGCAGCCACCATCAAGTGGCTGGCGTCCGTTGGAGGCAACCACTCAACCAGCACCACGAACGGACCGGATGGCACGGTGACAGTGCGCAGCGAGTATCGGCTGGTTCCCACGCCGGCAGATAACGGCAGGGAGGTGACATGCATGGTCGACCAGAGGACACAGGAGCGGCCTTGGGCTTACCCTGTCAAGCTATCTGTGGAGTGTAAGGATGACACACATACACACTTTAATACACACACACACACAATGTCTTCTTGAGCATAAATGAGAAATGATGCATAGGCCCGGCGGATACTTTTACTACCATGTGTCATGAGTCAAAATAAGAATACAAACAACTTAGCTGGATCCAAAGGTGCCAACTGCCAACAGCTTTAGACACAGATCAGTGCCTTGCCAGAGCCTTTAGGCCTTTACTTTGGCAGTCACCTGTAAACACTTTGCCACTAATCTATAGACATTACACAGATTGCCAAATATAAAAACAGTCAGCCCACATTCATATCCAAGCTGTGAGACAGCAATGATGAGAAGATGATAATTTAATATGTTGTATGCAGCACTTTCTCCACACGCTCCCCCCCTTCTAAAGCACTTCCAAGTCACTTCTCTAATGATCTAAATAAAACAACATCTGGTCCATTTGCTGTAACATCATTTTCAGTTGTGCATAGTTATAACACTGTGGGTGTAACACAGGAATACAATCAACTGTATTGTTAATTTGTTGTAAAAATCAATGTTTCTATAATGCAATTTCTGTGTAAAGGCCCATATACATATAATATAGCAGCCCTGCAGACCATGTTGGAGTCTCTAATAAGTTTGGGAACATGATGTAAACAATGCATGCAGAGAGACTAATCGTCATTTGAATGTACATGATAATGGAGGACACATTTTTGCTCCCAATGTTTGTGCACTTAGCATTTAATTTATTATGGGGGCCTGTAGGTGAATTTTGTGAGGGAACAAGAGCTTAAAACCTAAAGCATACATACATTTTGTTATTGTGATCCTATTCTGATTAACTGTACAACAGCAGGGTGGTGTGCACTGCATTAATTGTAGCATCCTTCAAGGTCTTTGTGTTCACCACCGTGTCTACTTAGTTGTTAATTTTTGAGCAGATTGTGACAAATGAATCCAGATTCTGTAATTACATACAATATGAGGACAGTTAACAGATGCCTCTGTTAACGCCCAATCTTAAACCTAAGCCCAAACTTTAAGAACAGCTCAGAAAAAGTATGCTGCACAAAATGTTGGCACATGAGAGTTTTCACCTTTTTGTTCTTTTAGGACTTTTGGCACTTAGGAGAAAAGAAAATCAAGCACACACATGTTTACGCACAAATGTGCACACACACATTGCTTTAATCGAATCCCTTAAATTCCATCCTAATTTACATGGGATTAAAATATTAGACAGGTTCAGCATGGCTTTACAGAGATTTAGGGATGCTAACAGCATTGTCTATACTGTGTGACCTTGCTGCCATTTACTCCAAAGATGGAGCAGATTATCTTTGTTCAACCTGTTTTTATAATCAGCACATAACCAAACTGCCTGTCAAGCTGTTGCAAGAAATAACGAAGAATACACATAAGAAATTCATGAACACAAGAGCCCTGGCCACACACACACACATACACAGGGTCATGCCTGCCCATCAAGCTGTCAAATTACCTTAACTGGCTTTCAAAAAACATATAAACAAACATCTCAGTGTGTATGTAAGAAGATTTAGCATCTATGTGAGTGCAGTATTTGTGTGTGTGGGCGTATATGCACATGTATTTACAGAATGTATACACATACAACCGTACATATAATCAAAACTTAACACAAACAAGGCTGAGGAATCTCACCTGTCAAGCTGTCAGAGTGTGTGCTGTGGGCTGTAAGACAAACACAAATATGTTTGTACTTGTGTACTTGTGAGGACACTCATTCCTCAAGTCTCCAACCCTAACTTAAATCTAATTCTAACTTTAACCATAAAAACAACCCTTAATGGAGTGAGCACCGGCAAAAATGTCCTCACTCTCAAAACTGGTCCTCACAAAGATAGAGATACCAGAGCACACACGCTTACACAGTGTGACTCCTCGCTGTGTATGTGTTAGTTTAGTGATGGTGTGAGGGATCATGTCTCCTGTCTGCTGTGTAACTCAGATCAGCTTTTATAGGTCAACGCTCTCTAGGAGGAACACACACATATGACACCACACCACACACACACACACACACACACACTCCTGTCCTGCTGCTTCTTTCTCTCACTATCTTGGCACACTGTCCTCTCCTCACACTCCTCTCTCTCTCTCCCTCTTTCTTTTTCAATCTCTCTCTCTCTCTCTCTCTCTCTCTGTCTGTGTCTTTAGATGTTTCAAATGAAAGATGTGAAGGGAAACAGAGCTAAGCTTTTCTGTTCTGCCTGTTTTAACTTCCTACACACATCGTTGCTTTGGTTTGCCTTTGCTTTAAAATAAGACTCTTACGAGAGTGACACTAACTGATTTTCTCATCCTCCTGGTATAAGAGTGCCTTGATTTTCGAGGGGAAAAGCTCTTTAAGGTAGCATTTTCTTATCCACATTTTTGACATTTTTTCTCAGGATACAGCAGAGCTTACTCACATCACTATACACACAGTGCACACCATCCCCCTTTTTCAGCTTGTATTGAGGTTTTTGTTTGTGATGCAACATTTTGACACAGATTTATAAAACATCTCAAAATGGCAGAGATTCATGAGGGCAGTCTAATCCTGTTTACTATCAGTCCTCTAACACCATCTTACAGTTATGTATGTTACGAAAAGACGCTTGTGACTGACCAAACAGTGACATTCTTTCTATCAAGTATGAAAATACATTATGAACCACGTAACTTGCTGAAAAGAGAGAGAATCTTGCACTGAGTGGCTGAAACCAGTCGATAGCTGGCGTCCTAGCTAGTTAGCTTGCTTGCTAGTGGGCACTATAGAGACAGAGCGCAGCGCGTCATACTCTGACAACCATGCCCACCGGAGGCGCCACAGTATGCAACCCAGGGCTGAAACGCTAACAAAATGCCTGTAGCTAGTTAAAAACCTTAGATTTCAGCATGTCAAAGGATTATTTTAGCACAGGACTTCTCAAAGTCCAGACCTCAGTCTGCATCCGGACCGAACGGCAAATCAATCCGGACCCAGCCCATACCTTGTGTTATGAAGAGTAACATTTTCTATTTTGAAATACATACATCGTTCTGGGCCTCTGACCTTGAATAAAAAGCAGATGCGGACCTTTGAGTAATAAGTTTGAGAACCCCTGTTTTAGCACCTTATGTCTACCAGAGAGGACTAACTCAATATTCCCTTCTCAAGCTAAGTTACTGTAGTTAGCTAAGGCACTTGTAAACATTATACTGCATAGCTTTATGATTTAGCCACATTCCACTACACAAGTTGCATACTGTCAAAATGCTTTAGCTTAACTTACAGCAATATAGTTAGCCTAAAACCGACATTTGGATATTTGACTGACTAGTGACAAAGTGCTTGCTGCACACACACGTAGACATACTGAGTGTCAGGATCCCACAGTTTCCCCGTTCTTCCTGCTGATGCCTCACGTCTGAATCCACTTTTGTCTTCTTAAAGGCTCAGTTTTTTGGGTTTGACAGCTTATAAAAACTTAGTTCTGGGTTCTTTACCCTGTTGGTGGAGCATCCCACCACACAGCAGCTTTTAGGCATGTTTCTGTTGTTTGCTAGCAGATCGAAGTGACAAGGAGGCACCTTCATGAAATACAAAGTCAATGGTGTGGGTGGGACTTAAATGCTCTTGCAAAGTGGGAAGAGGTATTTCTGTTTTCCAGAGTTTAGGACTGTCAAGGGCTCCCGCAGATCCTTAAAAAGGTTAACAGGTCTTGAATTTGATTTTTAAAACTTAAAAGGCCATAAAATGTCTCAAAAAGTCTTACATTTTGAGATGACGTCTAGACTCATGAGAAAACACAAGATTTAGTCACTATAATTGTGGGGCGGCTCTGGGGATTCTGACCAACCAGATGATGTCAAACATCTTTATGAACCTCAATTTCATTGATTTTATTGATAGGAATGATTAATGCAGAAACAACTTTCTTTCTCTCTTTCAGACCCCCCCTCTGTATCTATAGAGGGCTACGACAACAACTGGTACGTCGGCCGTTCAGACGCCGTGCTCCTCTGCCTGGCCAACGCCAACCCTGCGCCCACCACCGTCACCTGGACCGCGTAAGAATTCACACTCCGTCCATCTGTGCGGCTGATCCGTCTCCCTCCACCTCCCTCAGAGAGAGTGACAGAGTTTCTAATTGTTGCTATAATCACGACAGAAGCGTGCATCAATCCTTCCTTTTTAATGATCATTTCTTAGTAATTTTTTCGATAAACACAAACGCTCTTAACATCTCATCCTGATGGACAGATGGCGTACTGTGTCGTGTGTGTGTGGTTTTCTTGATGAATATTGAGCAGGGAGACAGAACGGCTGTTCACATGTCTGTGATTTTGCTCACATTAATGCTGTCTTTGAATATCACAGTCACAAACCGTCTCTTTTTTCTTGTTTTTCATCTCTCTATCTATCTTTTCCCATCTTTCTCTGTTTCTTCTTTTTCTCATCGATTTGTCTTTTTGATTTCCTCTTGCTTCGTCATCTTTTATCCAATATCTCCAAACGTATGGTCTCCTTTTTCTTCTCCCTCCATCTGTCCTCTCTTTTCTTTTTTCTTCTGCTATCCCTCATTGCTCCTGCCTTTTTCTTTTTCTCCCTCCTTCGCCTCCTGCTTATCATGTTCCATTCCTCTTTCTCTTTTCCTTTTTCATCTCACCAAATCTCCTCTTTACCACCTCACTCCCCCTTTCTTCCATCCCTCTTTCCTTCCTTTCTTTCCCTCCTGCTCCCTTCTCTCCAGAGCGTCCGGGGCTTTGCCAGACACGGTGGTGGTGGACGGCAACAAGCTGACGGTGAGGAAGGTGGACGACGCCGTCAACACCACTTTCATCTGCGAGGTCAAGAACAAGCACGGGGCCAGCAGGCACCAGATCACCACCATCGTCATCGGTGAGTCCATAAAAGAACAGACAACACACACACACATGCACACACACACACACATACTTGCTGTACATGTCTGGAAGTGTGCACACGACATAGAGTACAGTACATATGCATGTATATTTACCTGCGAAATATGATGAACACACACAGGTGACACAGCACAACATCCCATCAAACACAGCAGGACAATTTCCTCAAACAGCATGTGATCACTGCCTGCACACACACACACACACACACACACACACACACACACACAAACACTGTGAGTCACACCAGTAAGCTGATGCTACTCCACGCATTATCCCGTGCACAGATGTACGTGCACATGTACAGTCTGTTGTGTGGGCCTTGTCACATGCACACTCACACACTCAAATAGACATTTGCATGCACACATACAGGCCACATCCTTCCTCAAACATGCAGATACACTTGCACACATGCATGCACATAAACATAAATCTCTCTGTCACACACACACATGCTGGGATCAGGGCTGATCTGAGAGCTGCAGGGATGCTGGTCTCTCTCAATCTTCACAATTGGATTTTTTTTCATGTTTTCCTCCTTGCTGGCCAGCTTTCAGCAAGGGGCTTTTGATTGACCCTTTCCCCACAGCAGGGCCAAATAGCAGGACAAGGGCCGACTCGAAATGTTTATAACTTTCAGATCGAAACCACTCTCTTGAAACTGGAGTCTATACAGCCACGCTGCGACCGGGAAACTGTAGCTCTGCTGCACGTAAATTAAATGTGAATTGTGGTTTATGAGTCTGAGAGTAGGCCCTTGTTACAGCGTTTTGGCCCTGTGGTGGACACGACACGGTGTTGGGATTGTTGGAGGGTTTCTAAATTCTTCCAAAGGACTCAAGTTGGTGTGAGCCAGTTTGCCCAGGTTTGTTATTCTTTCTCTTCTTTCTTGTTTTACCTTTTCCCTTCTTTTTTTTTTTTTTTTTTTACATAACAACTAACACCTCCTAAGCATGAGTGCTCTATGTGCTCTATCTTTCTTCTTTTATGTTTTCTTTCCTCTTTTACCTTTGAATCTCTGCTTCTATCTGGTAAAAGTATGACGGTTGAGTCTGCACGCACTCTTTCTGCT